>KE504716.1:238522-256181 GCA_000441515.1 Elaeis oleifera | reverse complement strand
TAATACACCAGTTAACAAAATAATGGTCCTATGAAGTTTGATATACATTGAAATGATAGATGCCAATTTTGGAAGCAACTCGTTTGGCAATCGATCCATCTAAATCACAATATCATCACAAGAAAATAATATATTTCAATGATAATTTCTAAGCATAATAATAAGTATTTAGAAATCTAGCAAATATTCTAGCAAAATATTGAGTAAATATTTCATTAATTATATGTTAAAATATGAAGATAATAAAAAAATTATTATAACAAAAAAGGCATTGTGAAAATCACAGAGCATGTCGATGCTCTATGATTTGTGGGAGTATCGGTGCCACACCCAATCCAAAGCATGGCGCCACACCCAAATCTCTCCGGCTTCAAACAAAGCTTGAGTTCGGATGGTCGGTGACAATCGACAGTGCCTTCAACAACTTGGGGGCTATTGACAACCAGCAGCACCACCCGCGGCCTCACGGATTTCATCGATGGAGGAGCTCACCCACGCCTTCACTGATGGATTTCACCGGCAGCCTCACGGGATTCGTCGGCTAATGCTCTCTCCGTCATTTGTGAGAACCACCAGGGCATTCTCAGGCTCGCACCCAGCACCGATTGTCGACAACCAGCAGAACCACCTGCGGCTTCACGAATTTCACCGATGGAGGAGCTCACCCACGCCTTCACTGATGGATTTCACCCGCAGTCTCGCGGGATTCATCGGGGTGACGCTCTCATCTGCCACCCATGAGAGCTATCAGGGCATTCCTAGGCTTGCACCCAGCACCACATCATCTAGCTTCGCCGTCGGCTCCTAGAGACAACCCACCCCAAAATGATTACCAGCTACAGCGACACAAAAAAAAAATGACTTACCAGCTGAAGAGTGGTCACCGACGACGAGTTGAACGGTGGCAACTTGACCGGAGGCAACATGAGAGGTGGAGATTGGATGGCTAGGGTTTGTGATGTGAGGGGTTGAGGGGAGAAAGGAGCGGCTTCACGCGAAGGAAAGAGGGTTTGATGGGGTTTGTTGATTAGTTTTTTATGAGGATAATTACATTCAGAAATTTTATTGCAAGATAACCAAAATAGTGGTAATCTAGATAGCCATCCTTTCTCTTAGTAATCCAGATTATCTCATGGGAGGATTTAGATTGTCAAGGCAATTTGGATTACCAACCAAAAAATATACCAAACGTGATAATTCAGATAACCACATTAAATTACCAGCAATCTGGATAAATTATCAGCTACCAAATATAATCTTAGATTTGAGGTTCGACCTATGATGAGCTCGAGACAGAATTTAAACTAAACATTTTGATCGGTACAATAACAATTGAGGTGCATTAAAACTTGCTATCTAGCTATCTTGTTTCCCATTAGACTATCATCTATGCGTGGGTGACGGTTGTGAATCTTGGGTGTTTCAAAATCGGGTGGATTGGTGTAACATTATTATTATTATTATTATTATTATTATTATTATTATTATTATTATTATTATTATTATTATTAAAGAAATCAAATCTCAACGGTATGGACCGAAATATAGGAAGGAAAATCGGACATAGATTAACGGATATATGTTGCTTCGTCTTCTTGTTTTCAGTCATTCTTCTGTGCTTCTTTTCATGCAAAAATCCCTACAGTTTTGATCCCATTTTGCATGGTTGATCGTTCGCGGTGGCAACGATGGTGGGGAACGAGTGGATCAATGGATACCTGGAGGCGATCTTGGACAGTGGGGCGGCGACGGTCTCCGAGGACCACCAGCAGCACCGGCCGGCGGCGAGCCCGAAGAAGGAGCGCGGCGGCCACCACTTCGACCCGGGCCATTTCAACCCGACCAAGTACTTCGTGGAGGAGGTGGTCTCCGGCGTCGACGAGCACGACCTCCACCGCACGTGGATCAAAGTCGTCGCCACCCGCGACTCCCTCGAGCGCTCTGCCCGCCTTGAGAACATGTGCTGGAGGATTTGGCACCTCGCCCGCAAGAAGAAACAGGTCGAGAACTCATCATCCCATTGCCTTCTTGATATGTTTTAATAATAATGTGGATTTGTTTCAAAATCGAATCTTTATCCTGATCTTGTTGTCCAATATCATGTTTTCTCTTGATTTTATAATATGGATTCGTTTTTTTTTTTTTCTGAATCTTGGAAATTTTTTTCTTCTTTAAAGATGTCAAATTTTGCTTTTCCTCCCGGATGACAAGGTGCATTTGGATTCTGGGTTTAAGCCTCTTTTTGTCGCCCATTTTATGGCTAATTGTTTTGTATTCTTGTGTTTTTAACGTAAATTTGTTTCATTTGTCATTGCTTACGTTCATTATTGTCCACAAAATCTTGGAATTTTTTTTTCCTTCAAAGATGTTAAATTTTGCCTTTTCTTTTGGATGATAAGGTGCATACGAGTTCTGGCTCTAAGTCTCAGTTATAAGATACTAATTTTTCGTATCATTTGGGTGAGGTCCAGCTTTTTTTCATTTGTTGGGTCTTATTTATAGTTATTTGATTTTGTCTTTGTATTCCATTATATGATAGGTTGAAAAGCATGACTGTAACAGGAAATTGATACCTGTCCTAAGTTTTGTTCAAGATCATGCTTTATGTTAATATATATTTTTATTCAGGTTTCCCATGTATTGCATGTCTTCTGGATTTGGTTGTCCTCATGGATGTTCAATGTCACCTTCCATTAGTATGATATGTGCAAGATACACTGAATGGAAATAGTGGAATTTTTTCCCAATATCTTGTCATTCATGCATACATAATCATATGTCATTGCTTAATCTTGTTTGTTTTGATTGTAGACCGATGTTGTTCATTTTCTTTTAATATTATATTAATCATAAGCATGTTGTTGCAGTGCGAATTGGGTTTGGCTGCCAAATCTCCATTTCAATATTTCATCCTCTATATTCTTGTTACTTGGATTCGTTGTTCCTTGAAATGTGTGTTATTGTAGCCCATCATCTTTCGCATGTTTTCTGAATTGGATTTTCGTTTTGCATCTCTAAAGTTCCATTTTGACAACAGGATAGATATATGCAATATCTGGTGAATTGAAAATATAACAAATTTTAGGTGTCTTGTCAATGTGGCATTGCATTTTCTAGCAGGAATGCATGTGATAGAAGGTCAAAGGAGATACTTTGTGAGATTAAATTTCGGAGAATGATTTTGAATTTTAAGACAAGTTTTTAAAATGAATTTCATAAATTTATCTTCTGCATTAATATTATTTTATAATTGGCTTTTGCCTTTTTGCTTTACTATCGCCTATTAATTAATGCTTTCACTCAAGGTTCATTGTGTATCTTCAATATTGTTTCTTGTTCGCATAATATGTGATGAAAGTGGAAAATTACTATATAGCGCTTGTAGAAGTTATGGATCTATTTCTATTTACATTAGGAGGAAAGTATAGAAATTCATGTTTTATATTCTCTGTCTCTTCTTATTCCTTTAGCATCTAACATATTTGGTTTTAAGCTTACCACATGATAACATTTGACTCACATATATTAAGATTTTCATAATTGTTTTTGTCTATGGACTACTTGGTTCACTGAAAATTAGTCACTTGATGATTTCGATATCTTAGATTTCGGTATTTTCATAGATGGTCCCAAAGCAACCGAGTATTCATAAAACTGATACCATATTTTTGGGACCAGGCTTAATGGTTATGTTTATGGATATTTGATTTTCATCTATGTATTTGATTATAGAATGTGAAACTATTAGCAAGGAAAATAGTTTGACTGAAGTAAGCGTGTTCTGAAATTTGGTTGGTTTTAATCTTTAAAAGTTTAGCAATAAAGAGTTGTTTGATTCATTGAATTTCTAATTTCTATTTTATTGGCACTAGAAAAAGTCACTTAAATTAATAGTTTTGAAGCAAATCTAATCAACTATTTCAAGAAGTTGTTTTAAAAAAATTGAGAGAATTTTGTTTCACTAAGATAATTTAAACATGACATACAAAGATTTTATAAGTATGAATTTACTACCATGAAGAAATGGATTAGTCCTCTCGCAGAGTAAAACTTGTAATCAATTTGAAATTAGTGAACTATCCATGACTTACTCAAGAAATGTTGCATTAATAATAAGATCTCAAGGAAAATAGTATTGGTAGTCACTAGAACTATATGGTTCCTTAAAGGAAGGTGTGCTGATTGTGTCAGCAATTTATTATATAAATTTAGGCATTTTATTCTTGAGAATGTGGTGGATAATTCAGGTAAGAAAATCTTTAAAACATGAAGAGTTTAAAAAGGTTCATACTTCATTGTCTGCTGAAAAAATACATGTTATCTTGTCAATTTATTTTGTATTTTCCTGACAAAAGGGTTATTTATAATTTTCCCCTATAAGATAAATTAATATCAAGAGATTGCAATTTTAGATAAATTAATATCAAGAGATTGCAATTTTTTAGTTTTGTTAAATTGGCTTAGTTGCATTCTGAAATTGTATGTATGCATAAATGAGCAGATGGAATGGGAAGATTTTCAGAGAAAAGCAAAGCATAGGTGGGAGAAAGAACAGGGCGTAAGGATGCCACAAAGGACTTGCCAGAAGACTTGTCTGAGGGGGAGAGGGGGGACACAATAGGAGAGATGGTGCAATGCGAGACACCACGGCTAAAACTTCAAAGAAACTTCTCTGATAAACTCCAAGTTTGGTCAGATGAGAACAAGGGAAGAGACTCTACATTGTCCTCATTAGGTACATTTCTTCTCATAAGTATTGTTGTTTTCCCCAAAATGAAAATTTTAGAAAAATTCTTAACTACCCAGGATCTCAAGGGAAAAAGCTAGTTGGAATATATTATTTTAACTCTTTGACTAATATAAGTACCAAATATCTCTCCAGTATGCAACCAATATGAGACTAAATATGCTAACATGGGCTCTCACACCATGATTGGCCCATATTTAGCTCTAAAAGGGCCTGTGCTACAATGTCCCCTGACCATACATAAGTTATGGGCTAGGTCCACTTTAATACCATTTGAAACCAAGCAAAGTATTTGGTTAATTAATTTAATATATAGAGATCCAAAACCTAATATCCTTTGCATGCTAACCATGTAGCTTCAAGTAAGATTTACCAAATATATTCTAGTTTACTAAGTTGCTCATCTGTTTTCTTAAAGGACCTTTAGATGCAACCAAAATCAATTTTAGTTTGGTTGGCTTTTATGGAATTTCAATTTTTGATAGTTTTGACACTTTCAAAAAAATTTGCTCCGAGCTTTATGGTTCCAATCAAAAATCAAGAAATTAAAAATTAAATATAGAAGAAATATAAAAGCCAAGAAAAGTCATTACACCTATCTTTAGAATATTTCATATTATATAGGTTTTTAAGTGATAACTGGTGGCCGAATATAATGCTACATATGAGTGAAATAATCAAATATATTACAACATGATACTATAAACATATATTACTTAGTATTAAATTATTCAAAATTTGTTATATATAATAATTATGAAACCTTTTGGTGCCAATTTCAATTTTTTAATTTTTAGTAGCACTCACAAGTATGTTGAATTTAGGCACTTCTTTTCATATATTTGAGGTAGAGGTTGTTTAGTCAAATGCATATAGTTGTGGAATGTTATATTTAATATGAATATAAGATACTATTTTGTG
Organism: Elaeis oleifera; assembly: GCA_000441515.1. NCBI lineage: Eukaryota > Viridiplantae > Streptophyta > Magnoliopsida > Arecales > Arecaceae > Elaeis > Elaeis oleifera. The sequence continues at coordinate 250,513 of KE504716.1, read as the reverse complement.
AAATGTATTGTATTTTGTTATGTGTAATAATATTTATGCAATACTATAATATGAACTGACCAGAACATGAAACTTCATTTAGTTTTTGTTCATCTTCAGCCAAAACCAATTAATTTCGGCTGAAATGGATTGGTTTCAGCCAAAAGACAAAACTTTGGATGACGCTTCCATTCTTAGCTATCAGTTGGAGGATAAATTATGTAAGCAAAATTTTTACTATTTATTACCATGATTTTTTCTAATATATTCATTTAAGTACATAATTTAATTGCATTTTTCAGATGAGTAACTGCTTTTTGAAGGAAATATTGGCATCTCTTAGCTTGACTTTTAGTCTTTTTGGCATGAAGTTTGGATTTGTCTTTAGTATTCAACATTTTGCATTTTTTTACTGTCTCATGAATTCATATGTAGTTCTATATCAATGAATGTTAGGTAACTAGTTAAATTTAAATTCCATCCTCCAAATAGATAGATAGCTTCAGAAGTAATGCACAATTTTATTGCAGTTGTAAATCATGTCATTTTTGCAGACTCAGCTCTCAGTTTTTTCATGTTTAGATGAAATCCATAATTATAAGGAGCTGTACCCACTTCAGACCATTTTCTGCCTCAGGCATCTAGTAGCTGAAACACATCTAGATATCTCTCAAAATGACCTTAAAGTATCAGCTTCCAAAATCCTGCTGTATTTTATGATCAGAAGAACTTAGAAGAACCGAAAAGTTCGGTCATCACTTGGAATTCATTCTAGGAAAATAATGAAGAGTTGAGCATTTCGAAGAAAGTCTGTTCTTCGACTAATTTCTGAACTTACATCTCACTTTAAAGGCAACTTGGTATATTTCTCTCATATCCTTCCATGGCCATTCCTGTTACATATACCATTTCTCATAGCATGCTTCACGTGTCTACCAGTTACCTATATTGTCTACTTTATGAATCGCCAAATTGTTCCTTATTATCTCTATGTGGTGTTGTTGTGGGAGGATTCTGCAGTGAAGTGCCTTTCATCAGATCTTAATGTTTTTTCTCCTCTTTTCTTTCTGATGTGATTATGTTATGTATCCACCAAAAAAAGCTCAGACCTTGTGGCGAAGCATTGAATATGACAGTTCATAAAAATTTCACTTCTTTGGTAAATGATGTTTCTCTCCTTTATTTCTTCTTGTCCAGTTTGCATGCTCTAGTCCAACATAAAGCTTTGTTCTGTCTATTGTCCCATTAGTCCAAATTCAATCTCTTTTGAAAATTCAGTTGCTCTCTGTTCTTCTTGTCCAGTCTGCATGGTCTTGTCCGCGGGGAAAACATGGAGCTCGGCCGTGATTCAGATACTGGTGGTCAGGTGATTGCCATGTTGCTAAGTTCGATCTCTAATCCAAGAAAATGATTTATGATATGGTTGATATCATGCTATTCGCATCAAATCTTCAGGTGAAATACGTTGTCGAACTCGCTCGTGCACTTTCCATGATGCCAGGGGTGTATAGAGTAGATCTTTCACTCGACAAATATCATCCCCTGAAGTAGACTGGAGCTATGGAGAGCCCACAGAGATGTTAACATCAGGCTCATATGAAGCGGATGGAACTGGAGAGAGTGCAGGAGCTTACATCATACGCATACCTTGCGGTCCAAGAATAAGTATCTTCGAAAGGAGCTGCTGTGGCCACACATTCCAGAGTTTGTTGATGGAGCTCTAGCTCACATTCTTAATATGTCAAGTGTGTTGGGAGAACAGATTGGTGGGGATGTCCTGTTTGGCCTTATGTGATCCATGGGCATTATGCTGATGCTGGAGATTGTGCTGCTCTTCTTTCTGGTGCTCTGAATGTTCCCATGGTCCTTACAGGCCACTCTCTAGGAAGAAATAAATTGGAACAGCTTATTAAGCAAGGGCGCCAGTCTAAGGAGGATATAAATGCTACTTACAAGATAATGAGGCGTATAGAAGCAGAAGAGCTGTCTTTGGATGCTGCAGAGCTTGTCATCACAAGCACAAAACAGGAGATTGAAGAACAGTGGGGTCTGTATGATGGTTTAATGTAAAGGTCGAGAAGGTTTTGCGTGCTCGAAATAGAAAGGGTGTCAATTGTCATGGACATTATATGCCGAGGATGGTGGTTAGTGTAGCTAGCTAGTATTTATTATGAATTTGTGATGATAGTCACTTCATTTTTTTTTCTGCATTTTAAAATCATCAAAAATATGTACATGATAAGAACCGCAGCACACCATACCATACCAAACTAGATGGTATGAGTTGTACCATAATGTGCCAGTTTTAATACTCGTTCATGATATGGAGGACCTACCGACACTCAGTACAGAGTACCGATACGAGCCACGGTACCGAGATGGCATATCTTGATAGAATTATGTTGATAGGATAACACCAAGCCAATCAAAGCTATTTATCTTGCTTTGTGCTCTGCGTCAAGCTTTGATATCAAACATATCATTCAAACTTAGTTAGTACCCAACATAGGATTTGAGAATATTACTTGACATAAATAAATACCGATGTGAATCACAATTTTACCTAACAAACAATGAATTTTATTTTCTTTAAGAGTATATTTGAAACGGTGAGCTTATTCTTACAAAGTCAACTTCTTACATAAGCATGTCAGTGATCTGAAACTTTCAGCATACATCTTAATACAAGTCATAAATTTGCAGGTCATTCCTCCCGGTATGGATTTCAGCAATGTCATAGACCAGGAAGATACAGCTGAAGCAGATGGAGATCAAGTAGATGGAGAACAAATGGCAATGCCTCCCATAGTTTCTGATGTAAGTCACTCCTGCAACAACTGTTTTTTCTCCCATTAATATAGCTATTGCTCCCTCTGACATGAAGAACTACCACCGCAGGTGATGCGTTTTTTTACAAATCCTCACAAGCCAATGATCCTGGCCTTATCAAGACCTGACCCGAAAAGAACATCACCACTCTTGTGAGAGCTTTTGGAGAATCCCGTCCATTGAGAGAGCTTGCCAACCTTGTAAGGACTGATTCTTCACTCATTTAGGCTGCTTATTCTAGAAAATATCCTACTTGCTTAACACGCGCTGTCATTAGACGCTGATAATGGGAAATAGAGACAATATCGATGAGATGTCGTCTGGTAATGCTAGTGTCCTCACAACAGTTTTGAAGCTGATTGACAAGTATGATCTGTATGGACTTGTGGCCTACCCAAAGCATCATAAGCAGTCTGATGTTCCAGAAATCTACAGGCTTGCAGCCAAACAAAGGTTTGGATAAACTTTTCTCTCAGACTGTATCTTGAGTCCTTGGCATGGTCACTTAGTTAAGCAAGATCCATTCTATTCGCAGGGAGTCTTCATAAATCCAGCTTTGGTGGAGCCATTTGGTCTTACCTTGATTGAGGTTAGTATGATGATGAGCAAACTCAATTCAGACACCTATTACCAAAGTGGAACATCAAGTTACTGATACAAGAGATAAATAAAACATGTAGGCAGCTGCACATGGACTCCCAATGGTTGCTACGAAAATGGAGGTCCAGTCGACATTCATCAGGTAATAATATTACTCTTTCCTCTGATAATCAAATATCTTCGTTTGGTATAGTCACTGATATTCCTCTGATGCTGTCACTTGATACTATGATAATTTTTTTCCTTCTGGTCATATACTTCAGGCACTGAACAATGGGCTGCTTGTAGACCCACATGACCAAAAAGCCATAGCTGATGCTTTGCTGAAGCTACTTGCAGATAAAAACCTGTGGCATGAATGCAGGAAAATGGATGGCGAAATATTCATCTATTCTCATGGCCTGAGCATTGCAGGACATATCTCACAAGAGTGGCTGCTTGCAGGATAAGGCACCCACAATGGCAGATGGACACTCCAACAGGTAACATGGCCATCGAGGAGTCGCTCGGAGACTCACTGAAGGATGTGCAAGAATCATCTCTCATGCTATCTATCGATGGAGAGAAATATTCCATTAGCAGTTTGCGAGATAAAGAAACAGAAAAGGGTGACCCTGAGGTACAAGATCAAGTGAAACACATTCTAAACAAGATAAAGAGACAGACGCCTGAAGCAAAGGGTGCAGACAACAGTGAAAACAGCCTGATAACTCGGCGAATTCAGTTGACAAGTACCCTCTTATCAGAAAGCGGCAGAAACTCTTTGTGATAGCTATTGATTGCTACAATGATCAGGGAGGCCCTGATAAAAGGGTGCTGGAGGTGATCCAGGAGATCTTCAAGGCTGTGAGATCAGACTCTGAGATGTCAAAGAACTCAGGATTTGCTTTCTCAACCGCCATGTCCATCTCCGAGACATTAGAATTAATGAAATCAGGGAATATACAGGCTAAAGATTTTGATGCTCTGATCTGCAGCAGTGGAAGTGAAATGTATTATCCAGGCTTTCAGCAGTGTTCAGAAGAGGATGGCAAGTTCTGTGCAGACCCTGACTTTGCCAAGCATATCGAGTACCGATGGGGTCATGAAGGTGTGAAAACGACGATAGAAAATTAATGAACTCTCGGGATGGTCAAGGTGATAATAGATCAGAGGACTCATCAAGAGTAGTTGAATTGGATTCGCGATCAACTAATGATCACTGTGTTTCATTCCTTATCAAGGATCCAACAAAGGTATGCAAATGTAGTGTCAGAAGAATTTCTGGAATAAAGCTCTTGTTTAATAAGTTACATATATCTAATTGTCAACGCGGCAACATCCTGCTTCAGGCTAAGCATGTGGATGATCTGCGGCAAAAACTGAGGATGCGAGGACTCCGCTGCCATCTCATGTATTGCGGCAACTCAAAAAGGCTGCAGGTTATTCCTCTTTTAGCATCTCGGTCTCAGGCACTCAGGTATGTAGCTCAGTCAGCTTTAAGTGAAAGTAAATCCTGTGGGTAGGTTGCAGTATATTTTTTGTCCATTGAGAATTATAAATAATTCTGTTACATAAGTCTTGGTCTCGAGCACTTGTTCATGGTCCTAAGTTTGCTTGCTGTAAGGAAAATCCTACAAAGCTTCACAATAATTCCTATGGCAAATTGTGGTATTAAGTAGTTTTTAATTCACTTCAGGAATAAAGAACTCTTGCAGATTAGTGTCAATGACAATAATTTAGAAAGGCACAAATATCAAAGTTATTGCTGCCATTTCTCTAGAATTTTCATTTCAGACCAACTGTTCAGTTATTTCATATGTAAACCTCAAGATTTGTTCCACACCATCACGTTTCTGAGCAGTTTCAACTAGATTTTGTGACTCACACAAATACAATTTTACAAATTTACTTTGCTCAAGTTCTCATGTGACTTAATGAGTATTAGCATATTGTTTCCATGTTAAAGTCCATCAACATGGAGCTGTTTGGTTTACAAGTTCTAGTAAAACAGCTTTACAGAAAATCTAAAATAAATGGATTTTACAAAATGATTATTTGTTGTTTCCTTAAACCCTGTTTTGCCAAAATTGATGTCATAAAATCTGAGAAATGTATTTACCAAAAATAGGTGCTTTTCATAAGACTTGTTTACAAAATCATTTTTACAATTATGCAAAACAGACAAGCACCCAAACGGTCCTGAACTTAACTTACATAATCAGAAGTTATAAATATTGTTCTTTCTTCCTAGACAAGTTGGTTCGTGAACTGCTTTAACTCAAGGATGTATATGGCATATGACTGATGGTCTCTTTTATTGAATTGAGGTATCTTTTCGTCCGTTGGGGTCTGAATATTGCAAATATGTATGTCATTGCTGGAGCAAAAGGAGATACAGATCATGAAGAGCTCTTATCAGGTTCCCACAAGACTGTGATCATGAAAGGCATTGTGGAAAAAGGTTCGGAGGAACTTCTCAGAACAGCAGGGAATTACCAGAGAGAAGACACTGTCCCTGGGGAAAGCCCCCTCATTGTCTATACCAGCAATGGAATAAATCCAGAGGAGATCATGAAGGCACTTAAAGAAGCATCCAAGGCTTCTGGAATGTGATTGACCATGACATGAGTATTCTCTGAAGTATATGTGTTGTTTCTTTGTTCTCCTTGATTTGTGTATTTCTCAGTTGCAAACGAGAGAATGTAGGTACTAGGTAGCCTTGAGACATTATCAGATCTTATTGTCTTGATGGAATGCAAGGTAATACAGCATCATTTTCTACTCTACATCTTTATAGCTGCTACAATGGAAAGTGCTCACAAGCATTTAAGGTCTACCTGGATTTAATCTTATTTTATTTTTTTCATAAGCATTTTTTACCAAAGTATTAAGAGACTTGTGAGTCGGTATTATCCAAATGTCATTTGCGAAATAAAATGAATTAAAATGTAATTCATTTCTCTTTGAAGGCAAGTTCTTCTACAATCATCTTTCATGAATTGAAACCTATCATTAACCACATTGGAATCAGTTCAGCAGTATCAAAGAGTCGCAAACAATCATATCATCATGAAATCTTCATGGCAAAACAACACAAGCAAATCTCAATGCAGAAAATACATTATGATATCTATGTTGGAGTAAAGGGGAAGAAAGATGGAAAGTTTAAAGAAGGATGGCTTCAAGGCATACAGCACTGCCACTCTCTTTAAGGCTTTCTTCGCCCCTATCAATCTGGTATACAAGGAGAATATCCAATAAGTCTTTAGGATACAGTGATGCCCAACGTTTGATCACGATTTGCACTTATGGGTCAAACCAATGAGCGTTCATTGGTGTCTACAGAATCACGTTGATCTGATAGAGTTGGGGTTGTCATTGTATTGTGATCCAGGCAAATCGATCAGCTATTTATAGCGAAATCCGCATCCTTTGGGTTAGTTGCTTCCTTTCATGAGAGTCGTAGGAATACTGTGTTTTCTTCACAAAAGAGCATCATTCCGTAGAAAAGATCCTAACATACACTTTCTTTCTCAAATAAGAGCATCAATCCGTGGAAAAGATCCTAATGGATTCTTCCTTTCTCAAATACGGCAATCGAACTAGGGTGGTAATTTTAGCCAACCCACTATGTATCCGATTCGACCTAAATGAGGCAAATTTTATCCGATCCGATTGAAATCCGGCGTGGGTATGGGTTCTAAAAAAATATCCGAAATGGGTTCAAATCAGATGCGGATAATGGTATGCCCCGATCCGAATCCGACCTAATATAATCTTAATATATGTATTCCCCTTTCAAAATTATAATGATTTTCTATTGTTTGCATGTACCCGACCGACCTCTTTTATATATCTCTACTTGACCCATTGGAGGTGGGTACGGGATGGGTATGGGATTTTACTTGCGAGGTAGGTATAGGTATTGGTCGACCATACCCATACCCGACCCTTACCATCCCTAAATCGAACATTTTGAATTTTAAAATAATAAATAGATTTATTTGAATTTTTCAAAAACTCCTTTTGAAAATCGAGAACACCATTGAAATAAGATTCCAAATTCAAAATCCATTCAAATGGGGTTTAACTTCCGACCCTTGGGAAAGCCACCCGCCAACGAACCACCATAAAGTTGGCTGGTTGAGATTTAAAATAAAACACGAAAACTGATATTATTTTGAAAATATCTAACAATCCCCACCATTTTCAAAATAAGTGAATTTTATCAAATCAACAATAATTTTGGAATCTTATACATAAATGAAGATATCTTGCAATTTGAATCTTCACTTAGTAAGGATAGGTTAAAACTAGTTAGAATGGAATGGTAAACTAGTTTTTGAACCAGAAGTTCTGGTTTGACTAGCTAAACATATCCTCACACATAAAATTCTTACACCGATAAATACTCGATCTAAGTTGACAATTTTATACTCTTGTGTCTGAATTCTTTTATGCATGCTTTAAGAGCCAAGCCTTAGCTTTGAGAAGCGGCCTCACTTCACATTCACATAGGAGACTTGATCGGAAGTGCCCCCATAACTAAAGCACTTCAATAGAATTCTATTATAGGTCTACTAAAAGCATTTAGCCCATCCTTCCCTTTGTACATTATGGGTACCAAGCACTTTCACCTTGGAATAGTATTAAAATTATAGTGCTTGTAATCACTCTTATAATATAATTTGTCTTATTAAACTCAAAACTTGATGTTGTATCTGGCGTTGAGTTGAGATTCCATGGTTGATGATCTTAAAACATGGGCTTGAGTGAGTCCCATCCCTTTTGATGCTTTAAACACCAAATCCCTAGTAAGTTCCTTTATTAATAGATCTACCAAATTTTGACTCGATCTTACATAGTCAACAATGATCACTCCATTTGTAATTAATTGTTTATATTGCTATGCCTTAGTCCAATATGTCTAGACTTTCCATTATATACTTCATTATATGCTCTTGATAATGTGGCCTCACTGTCATAATGTATAAATATAGGTGGCAATGGTTTAAGCCATAAAGGAATCTCATGTGAGAGATCTCTTAACCATTCAGCTTCTTTGCTCACTAAAGCTGGAGTAATAAACTCTGCTGCCATGCTGGAGTCTGCTATCTTGGATCCTCAAGAAATTGCACCCCACCAAGCGTAAAGATCCATCCATTTGTTGATGTATAATCTTTTTATTTGTAATCCAACTGGCATCCATATATCCTTCTAAAACTAAAGGATATCCATTATAATTAATGCTATGGTTCATCATTTTCTTTAAATATTTTAAAACTCTACATATAGGATGCCAGTGTAAATTACTTGGATTACTTATAAATCTACTTAACTTTCCAACAAAAAAATAATGTCAGACCTAGTACAAGTCATAGCATACATTAAGCATCCAATAACTTTTTCATATTCTAATTATGCAACATTCTTACCAGTATTTAAAACTAATTTAATATTAGAATCAAAAGGTGTAAATGCAGGAGCATAATCTAAATAATTCAATTTCTTCAGTACTTTTTCTATGTAATGAGACTATGTTAAAATTAAACTGTCATTATCTCTAATATAACATCAGCTACACCAATATCTTTCATAGAAAATTATAAGATAAAAATCCTATAGTAATCTTAACTTATTCTAAATCAGCACCAAAAATTAACATATCATCTACATACAAACAATAATAACACCTTTTTCCATTACTAAATTCACTATATACATATCTGCCAGAGTCATTTATTTTATAGCCATTGGCAAGCACAATTTGATCAAATTTCTAATGCCATTTCTTAGGAGCTTGTTTAATCTATATAAAGACTTAATAAGTTTACATACTTTATGTTCTTGTCCTGAAATAACAAATCCCTCGGATTGTTTCACATCTACTTCTTCACCTAATTCACCATTTAAAATATAGTTTTTATATCTACTTGAAGAATAACCAACTTATAAATAGATGCAAGTGAAATTAGTAATCTAATAGTTGTAATCCTACCTACTTTTGTATAAATCCTTTGACTACCAACCCAGCTTTGAATTTATCAATAGTTCCATCTATTTCATTTCTTTTAAAAATCTATTTACAATCAATTGGCTTAGAACCTGGTGGCAGGTTAACTAATTTTCATGTATTATTACCCATAATAGAATCCATTTCTTCATTAATACCTTCTTTCCAAAAGACAGCATGGATTTTATTGCCTCTTCATAAGTTGTAGGGTTTGCCTCTATATTAAAACAATATGGCACATGCTTACTTAAAGGATTCTTTAGTCCCTTTCACTAGGAACATAAAGAATTCTGATGCAAAGGTTTTTGCTTTTCTATCTCTTTTAGTTCTCCTAGGTTCAAAGTTTTCTTCTTTGTCATTCTCTTCGAAAAAATGAACATGTTCTTTAGGTCTAGGAATTGAATTAAATCAATTTTCATCAAATATGGCATCTCTTGATTCAATCACAATATTGATTGCTAATGAGTCACTAAATTCTAGTACCATGAACCCATATACCTTACTATTTTGTGCATACCCTAGAAATATGCATGCAATTTCTCTTTCACCCGACTTTCCTTTTTTTGCTTTAGGAACCCTTACAATAGCCCTACATCCTCAAACTCTTAAGCAGTTTAGGTTAGGCTTTCTTTCTTTTAGAGTTCATTTGGGGTTGTAGTGCTCCTTTTATTAGAAACTTTATTTAATATATAACAAGCTGTAGATAAAGCTTCATCCCAAAAGCCTTGACTTAAATCAGAATCAAAAAATATTGCATTAACCATTTCCATAAGCACCCTATTTTCTATTTTGTCACACCATTCTGTTATAGTGTATAAGGTGCAGAAGTTTCATGAATAATTCCAATAGATTCAAAATAACTAGAATTATAGTATTCACCTCCTCTATCAGTTTTAAAATTTTAATGAAAGTTTTACTATGTAATTCTACTTCAAACTTATAAATTTTAACTTTCTAATACTTTATTTTAGAATGCCACAAATAACATAACAATATCTAGTATAATCATTTATAAAAGTTATAAAATATTTCTTCCTCCTACGGTTGGTGCATGATGCAAATCACACACATCACTATGTACTAATTCAAGCAATTTTGTATGTCTTTCTACTTTAGAAAAAAGACTTCTAGTAATCTTAGTAAGCATGCATGTTTTATATTTATCAATATTTTCATTAAATATGGAATTAAGTCTAGTTTAGCCATTTCATGTATTCTTCTAAAATTTACATGACCTAAATGATTATGCCATAAATAAGGAGCATCGACAATATAAGCATAAGAAACATTATTTTTATTAATATTAAACCTAAACATGCCCTTATATATATAACCTTTTCCCACAAAGATTCCACCATTAGACATAACAAATTTATTTACCTCAAACATTAACTTGAACCCAAACTTGTTAAGGAGACTACCAGACACAATAATTTTTCTAAATGCTAGTATATAATATACATCATTAAGAGTACATCTTTCTAGAAGTGAATTCAAGTTGTACAGTTTCTTTCTCCTTAACTTGTGTAGTAACAAGTTTCTCACGTAGAGGACACTTCCATCTTCTATTAATTTATACTTCTTGAACAGATTCTTTTCCTTGCACACATGTCTGGTTGCACCAAAATCAATCCACCAAGCTCCATCGCCTTCAAGAACATTAATTTCTGATATCATTACAATTAAGGGTGGAGCCAGAAAATCTATCTTAGGGGGCCAAGAACCAAATATTATCAAACTTGAAAATTTCTTGAAAACAATAAATTCTAACTAACATACATACTATATATATGAAACGAAATTAAATCATAATCAACATTGTTAAGGAATCCTAGTCTAATTAGAAATCCTTGTGTATGGAAAGTTTTCTAATTATTAGGAATTCTATTGTTAAGGAATCCTAGTCTAATTAGGAATCCTTGTATTAGGAATTCTATTATTAAGGGATCCTAATTTAATTAGGAATCCTTGTGTATGGAAATCCTAGTGAGTGATTTGTGGAGGGACTTATGGCTAAATTGCCTATATATTAATCTCTACAATTAGTATAAATATCATAGGACACCACCACATTGGAGTGTCCAATTCTCCAAAATTCTTTCTCCCTCGTCTCTCTCTACCCTCTATTTTCTAATATGGTATCAGAGCGATTTTTCAAACCCTAACAGAAACTCTGTTAAGCTGCCAGTGCTCCTACCATCAGGAGGCATCCATCTAGGAGTGTTGTTTTTCCCATCTACAATGTTCGAGGTGTTGTTCATCCACGACATTTGGACTCTAAGGTTGCATTTGGTAGCTGGTAATCTATCCAGATTGCTAGCAATTTAAAGTAAGCCCACTAGATTACTGTGTTTGGTATGCTTTTGGTTGGCAATCCAGATTATCTCTCGGGAGGTAATCTAAATTGCCTTGGAAAGAGGTGGCTATCCAGATTACCACTTAGAAAAAGAATCACATAAAATCCATCCCTCTACCCCCTCCCCCGACGGCTCTCACCCTCTCCTTATTATATATAATAATACGATAAAATATATTATAATATAATATATTATTATTATATTATTATTATATTTTTATAATAACTATAC
>KE504716.1:225675-237535 GCA_000441515.1 Elaeis oleifera | reverse complement strand
ATTATAATAATTATATAAATATTATCATATATTATAATATAATATAATATATTATTATTATTATAAGGTTAAGGGGTATTTAAAATTTGATTTCATATTATCGGTAATTTGATTGTCATGCCAAACATGTTAATCAAGATTTTCAATAATTTTACTATAATATTATGTACATGTACCAAACAGTAATCAACATTACTGATAATTTAATGGTAGCAATTTTTCTTGAAGGCAATCCTGATTACCTTCCAAGTTTGCCTGACGATGCACCAAACGCAACCTAGAAGTGTTGCTGGGATCTAATTTAACAACCAAGATTCTAGAGATGTTGCTAGGATTTGATTTTTGCTTGTATTCAGACCCAAATCAGTGTGTGAAATCTCTATTCTTATACCTAAAACTTATCATCCATGAAAGATCCTACAGACAATAAGTAGGTGATTTTGACCATGCTACCACCTCAAATCACAACTTAGAAGTTGAATGGTCAGAATTATCTTTAGTGGTCAGAGGCAGTTAAGGTTTATCTAATCGGCCAAGGTAAGCACAAATACTTGACCGAATATCCTCCCACTGATCGAACTAAACTTGATATGTGGGCTCAGAAAGATGCTCAATTGGTGTCTCTTTTATGGAATTCAATGGAACCAAATGTTGTCAATATATGTACACATTTAGACACTTGTAAGGAGATTTGGGATTATGTTAAATTATTATATGCTAGTGATTTGATCTGGATATTTGATTTGTTAATGGAGTATTTTGAGCTACATAAAGGGGATAAGACAATCACTAAATACTTTACTAAGTTGAAGCAGATCTATGAAGAGTTGAATGTGATTCAACCCATTTCAATAGATGTCCAGAAGATGCAAAAACTAAGAGAACATATGGTAGTCCTTAAATTTTAGCAGGCTTGCCATCAGAGTTTGAACCTGTAAAGGCATAAATATTGGGAGGATCTGAACTTCCATCCTTTGCCAAGGCCTACTCAAGAGTTCTATGTGCATCTTTCAGAAAAATGTGGTCAGTGAGACCCAGTCTCTGATCGATCAGCTCTCATTTCTACGATTGATTTTAAAGGGAATAAGGATGGAAAGAAGGAAAGGGAATCCTCAAGTGTAATTCCTGTGGTAGACGCGGTCATATAAGGGATCAGTATTACAAGTTGAATCCTCAACTAAGGCCAAGAGTGGCAAACATAGCAGCAGCTGACTCTGCAGCTATTGCTACTAAGTTTAATTTCTGATGCTCAGAAAATGGTGACAGTATCTCGAAAAGATTATGCTAAATTTTTCAGTATCAAAATGCTCGGCATGCATCTATTCCTCTTGGATCAGAACCAACTGCTTCATTTGCTCATTTAGGTAAATCCACTGCTTGCTTTACTTCTCAATCCTCTGCTCCCACTCCTTGGTTAATAGACTATGCAGCCACTGATCATATCATAGGTACATCTAATCTTTTACTTCCTTCCGCTCCATAAATAACTCTCATCATGTTACTCTCGCTAATGAATCCACTGCAGCTGTGAGTGGGATTGGCACAGTTAGTCCTAGTCACTCCTTTTCTTATCATTTACTTAATATATCCCTAATTCTTCATTCAACTTGATGTCCATTAGTAAATTAACCAAACACTTAAATTGCTCAATTCTCTTTCTTTCTTACTCTGTTGTTATTCAAGATTTGAAGACAGGGAAGATGATTGGCAGAGGATATGAATCAGGAGGCTTTATTACTTTCAACCACTACCATCCAGTGTTGCCTGTTCAACCATAGCTACTCCTTTGGAAATTCATTGCTGTTTGGGTCACCCTTCTATGCAGAAGTTGAAACAGTTAATTCCATACTTGAGTCATTTATCCACTTTAGAATGTCAGTCATATCAACTTGGAAAGCATCACCATATTCTTATGCTCCCAGAATAGAAAAGTGTGTCAATCGTCCTTTTTATTAGTGCATTCAGACATCTGGGGTCCAAATTGTATTATTTTCAAGTTAGGATTTCGTTATTTTGTAACCTTTCTTGATGACTATTTTCGAATGACTTGGATTTATCTAATGAAGGAACACTCTGAGTTATTTTCCATATTCTGTGATCTTTTATGCTGAAATTCATACTCAATTTAATACTTCTGTTAATCTTCTTCGAAGTGATAATGCACAGAAGTATTTTCTGATGAATACAAATATTCATGCGAGAATCTGGAATGATCTATGAATCTTCATGTACCAGTGCACCACAACAAAATAGTGTAGCCGAAAGGAAAAATAGACATATAATGGAAACTGTCGTACATTGATGCTTCAAATGAATATTTCTAAACTATTTTAGGGCGATTTAGTTCTTACTGCTTGCCATCTTATCAATCGTATGCCATCCTCTATTCTCAATGGTAAGGTACCTTATAATGTTCTTTTCCTTCTCGACCCCTTTTCTCTTTGTCTCTTAGGATTTTTGGTTGTATAGCCTTTGTTCATAACCATAGTCTAAGTCATGATAAATTGGATCCTAGATCATTCAAATATATTTTTTTTGGTTATTCTCGCACTCATAAAGGGTATCGATGTTATTGTCCCTCTGCAAATCGTTCTTTATTAGTGCTGATGTCACATTCTTTGAGTCTACATATTATACAGAAAATCGATGTTATTGTCCATCTGCAAATCGTTCTTTATTAGTGCTGATGTCACATTCTTTGAGTCTACATATTATACAGAAAACATAAGCCTTCAGATTTGCAATTGTGTTTACCATCACCTAGTCATGTTATTTCATCTAACTCCTTGCCTTTGAGTTCTTCAAGTATTTTGTCTCATCCTGACTTGTAGGTTTATACTCGAGGGTCCTATCAAGTGGTTCATCAACCCTCTGATTCAGATGCTCCATCAACCATCTCTCTGCAATCTTCAGATCCGTCACCTAGTTCCTCTACTCCTTATGACTTGGATCTACCTATTGCTCATCGAAAAATAAAGAATTGTACTATGCATCCTCTCTCAGTTTATTTCCTATGACCATTTATGCCCTTCCTATTCTGCATTTGTTTCTTCTCTGTCTACTGTGTCTCTTCCTAAGTTTGTTTCAAAAACCCTTTGTCATCTTGGTTGGAGAAATGCTGTGAAGGAAGAGATACATCCATTGCAGGAAAATGGTACTTGGGAGCTTATATAGTTGCCTCTAAATAAGTCTACTGTTGGGTGCCAATGGGTTTACATGGTAAAAGTGCATCTTGATGGTTCTACTGATAGGCTAAAAGCTCAGTTAGCGGCAAAGAGATACACACAGATGTATAGTCAGGACTATTCTAAGACTTTCTCTCCCATTGTCAAGATTACCTCTGTTCGAGTTTTTATTTCTCTTGCTGCTATGTTTCATTGGCCTTTGCCCCAATTAGATATCAAGAATGCTTTTTTCATGGCAATCTTCAGGAGGAGGTGTATATGGAGCAACCTCCTAAGTTTGTAGCTCAAGAAAAGTTAGGATTAGTTTGTAGCCTAAAGAAGTCTTTGTATGGTCTCAAGCAATCTCTAAGGGCCTGGTTTGGGTGTTTCAGTGATGTGGTTACGAAGTTTGGACTTAAAAGGTGTGGAGTTGATCATTCTATTTCTACCGATATTCTAGTACTAAAAGAATTTTATTAATTGTATATGTTGATGACATTGTCATTACTGGTGATGACAAGGAAATACAAAATCTCAAGGGCTTTCTACAGTCCAAGTTTCAAACTAAGGATTTGGGTCTACTAAAATACTTCTTGGGTATTGAAGTTGCTCGTTCCCACTCTGGCATCTTTCTCTTTCAAAGAAAATATGCCCTAGACTTGTTGAGTGAGTCTGGGATGTTGGGCTCTAAACCTGTTGACAGTCCTATGGAGACTAATAGTAAGCTTCTTACAAATCAAGGAGAGTTATTAGATGATTCTACTCAATACAGGAGATTGGTTGGAAATTAAACTATCTAACAGTGACTCGATTGGACATCTCTTTTGCTTCAAGTATAGTCAGCCAATTCATGGATTCTCCACGAACGAGTCACTGGGATGCTGTAATGAGAATTTTGAGATACCTAAAAGGTGCACTAGAAAAGGATTGCTCTATCAGAATAATGGGCATACCCTAATTAAGAGATATACAGATGCTGATTGGGTTGGATCTTTATATGATAGAAGATCCACTACTGGCTATTGTATCTTTTTTGGAAAAATCTGATGTCTTGGAAAGGCAAGAAGAAACCACGATAGCGAAGTCTAGTGCAGAATCTGAGTACAGAGTAATGGCCTATACCACTTGTGAGTTGATTTGGTTAAAACATCTTTTAGAGGAGCTTGGATTCTCACATTCAAAGCCTATAGAGTTAGTTTGTGATAATCAAGCAGCAATTTACATTGCTTCCAATCCAGTGTTTCATGAGCGGACCAAGCATATTGAAATTGATTGTCATTTTGTCAGGAAAAGCTATTACAGAATGTTATCGAGACCTCTCATATGAAATCTGAAGATCAGCTTGCTGATTTGTTTACTAAGTCTTTAGGTGGCTCTCGAGTTAAATATATTTATAACAAATTGGAACTTATAATATTTATGCTCTAACTTGAAGAAGAGTGTTAAGGAATCTTAGTCTAATTAGGAATCCTTGAATTAAGAATTCTATTGTTAAGGGATCCTAATTTAATTAGGAATCCTTGTATATGGAAAATCCTAGTGAGTGATTTGCGGAGGGATTTATGGCTAAATTGCCTATGTATTAATCTCTACAATTAGTATAAATATCATAAGACACCACCATATTAGAGTGTCCAATTCTCCAGAATTCTTTCTCCCTCTTCTCTCTCTCTACCTCTATTTCTAACAAACATGATGCATATTTCTCAAGTGTATAAAAATATGTAGCAATATTATCGAATATTTAACAAAATCAAATATATACCTTCATGTTTTAAGTTGTGCTCGGTGTTGCTTCATGGAGTAAAAGTCATCAATTATCGTATCTGCAGTAAATTTTTCAGCAATTTTCCTTTCAATATAGACAATCATGTAATATGTAAGAAAATCATTTTCATCTTGTTGTAGAGCCTTGTTTTAATAATCTTCATAATCGAGAACGCTCGTTTTGTAGTTGCTGTTGAAAGAGTCAAAACAAGCCGAAGCAATCTATCAATCAAAGGATAAACTTTTGATTTTCCGATCTCCACCAATTTTGACATATGTCAGCAATAGTAGACAAATTCTGCAATTTTAGAAGTTTGGGTACATCAAGCTCATAATGCTGCAATCGATATCTCAAATGGATCTTTCTTGCTTAGAAAAATCTGAAGGATAAAATTTCTCAACAAGATGACATATGTTAGCAATATTGAATGACTTGTAGTGATCTTTAGGATCTAAAGCTGTGCTCAATATAAGAAGCTCTGTAGCTTGCTCACTGAATCTACTAGTCAATTCTTTCAATTGATAATCTATTACAGTTGTAAATATATCCACACAGTAATGGTGCTCAACTGTTACATTATCCTTTTGACAACAAGAACGGATTATGTCAGAGAAAGAAGCACTCGTATCAAGTTGGATATTTAACTTTTTACAAAAAGAACTGACATTCTCTAAAGAGCATCCCAACCCCCATCTCTTAACTTCTCAATCAATAATTTGTGCTAGATACCAAATGCATAGCATTTAAAATATCTTGAGATTTTTGTTGCAAAGCTTGACAAAGTATGTCAGTGATTCCATAATTTTTTCATCACATGTAAATGAATACAAAATCAAATGTCATCAATGACTTAAGAGCAGAAGTAGCATCACCTCGTTAAGAGTATGTAGATCCTTCAACAGCTAAATTTTCAAGAACTGAAGCAGTTGCACTAAACATTCGTAAAAGACTACATATTGAATTGAAATGGGAACCCCATCTGGTATCTCTAGGTCTTTATAATGTGCCAATTTGATTGACTCCTCTATCTGTTTCAATCTCATCATTTGCAACCAAACGTGCAATTTCAGTAGCATAAGTAGCTTGCAATTCATCATTGCATTTATAAGAAGAGCTCACAATATTCACAATAAAATTCAAATTTGAAAAAATGCATGAACATCAACTACTTCTCTAGCTGCAGCAATAAGAGCCCATTGTAGTTGATGAGCTAAGCAACGTACATAATATGCATAAGGACATTCTTAAAGAATTAAAGCTTGTAAACCATTCCACTCTTCACTCATATTACTAGCTCCATCATATCCTTGACCCCGAATACTTTGAATGTTGAGATTATGATGAGATAAAATTGAACAAATCTCCTGCTTAAGAGTTGATGCAGCTGTGTCTCTAACATGAACTAAATCCAAAAACCGCTCCTTTACAAAGCCACATTTATCTACAAATCTAACGACAAGGGCCATTTGTTCTCTTTTAGATTCATCTCGAGCTTCATCAATAATTAACAAATTTTGCATCACCAATCTTATCATAGATTTCATTTTTCACCTTTCTAGCAAAATATGTAAATATCTTTTTGAATAGTAGGCGATGTCTATTTTGCACTCGGAGGGCATTCTCCAAATAACTTCATTCACTTTCTCATTATAAGAAGCCAAAAGCTTTATCATCTCAATAAATTACCTTGATTTTTGGATTCCAAGCTTTCATCATGTTCTCTAAAAGTACAAGCTTGAAATGTTAACCATCTAACAGCGTCCATAGAGGCTTTGAGATGTAACCGATTACTCAAAATTTGTTATGCAGTTTGTTTCTATATCACACTTTCAATATGATATGATTGATTCTTCAAGTCTTCATAACATCTAACAGCAATATTATGAGCAAAATTGGGATTTTTTCCCACATGGGATAAAAATGCATATTCTTTTCCATTGTTGACTTTTTTCCAATTTTTGAATCCTTTTGAAGTGAATGTTCTGATCCTAACTTTTGGCTTGATTTTTTTGCAAACAAAGAGCATGGAAGACAAAAGGTAGCATCTTTTTCAGGTGAATATTCTAATCAAGAAAACTTTTAAATCAATGAGCTTGAAATCGATGGGATGATCTTCTTGGCCAGAAAGTGGATACATATCCATAATAAATTGATACGGTTTAATATTTATATATGCCCTATGAATTTCATCTTATTGATTTATAGGATAATCCCAAATTGGTGGATGTTTTCTAGGATTACGTATTAAAGTAGCAATACTAGTTTTTCCTAGTTTAGTTCTCATAGCTTTGGAAGGAGGTGGCTCAATAGGTTGCTCCATGGTAGGCATTGTGGGTTGCTCGACAATATTTTCAACATTAGTTTTTGAAATTGAAATGGGCAGATTAGTTTGTATTTCATCAATATTTCCCTCTTTTCTCTTGAAAAATGAGTCAATAGTTTTATTCTTAAACATCTTTCAACCTAAAAAAATGCATTCATCAAAAATATTTAAATAAATAAATATGCATGATGTATCCTAAAAAAATCAATGACAACAAAGAAGGAAATTAAAAAATACCACACTAGCTATTGTAACAGCAGTCAAACTAAAACCAATAAAAGTGAGAAAAATAAAGCACCAAAAAAATATTGAGGATCAACATATAATAAAAAATAATTTTAAAATTATTTACCCCAAGTAGACACTTCAATGAAGTCGACGCTCCCAATAAATTCTAATGGCAGTGAAGTCGATGCCCCAATGGAAGAAAGAAAGAGTTGCCGTCTGGTACCACAAGAAAAGCCAAAAAGCAAGGCTCTGTATAGTGTATACGGAGGGCAAGACAATGTGGCTTCTCACTGAAGCTTCTTCACTTTTTTATCATTTATGTGGGGGCCATATGGTAATTTCATAGAACTAAATTACTTGTAAGGGTCATATGGTAATTTTTCAAATGATTATCCGGGCCATATAAGAATTTTTCAATTCCTTCACGGGGCCATGCACTAAACTGCACATACATTAGTAAAATTTTACAATCTTTTGGGGTGGGCGGCCGTGGCACCCCGGGTCCCCCCTTGTATCTACCTCTAACTACAATAAAGTTTCTTTTGCTACTGGTGCATTATTTTTTTTTTTTTTTTAAGTAAGATAGTATTCTGCCTTATGATATCCAAATTTTTATAATAAAATATATATATATATTTTTATTCTTATGAATAATGGTAGATTGATAAGCTATGTTCTTGTAGGTTTGCTAAAATGACTTTCTTTCACTGTATAGATTTTGGTAATATGAATATTTTGCTCCTTATTTCATCTTGCTTGTGATGTTCCTCCTCAATATAGAGATAGTTAGCCAAATCTTCAAAGAAATATTTTTTTTATGCTTCATATTTCTTTTAAAGTCCTTCCATAATGGAGGAAGTTTATCAATAATAGAGGATACAATTATAATTTCATCCATATGCACGTTATACAAATTATAACTATTAAGAATACGTTTTATCTCATGCAATTGTTCCATAACAAATATATCATGAACCATCTTATAATTATTAAATCTTCTAACAAGAAATTTCTTACCGGATGCATCCTTTGATATGTATCTTCTTTCAAATTTCTCCCATAGCTCTTTTGTAGTAGCCACATTCTGATAGGTATCGAAAAGTGCATCTGACATCCCATTCAGAATATGTCCTTTGCATATGTAGTCATCATTATCCCACTTCTGTCGAGCATAAGCTTATGCCGTGGTTTCATCTTCGTTCTCTTCTTATTTTGTTGTGTGGAGGACATAGACAACTTTGAGAGTTGTAAGGAGGAAATGCATCTTCTTTTGCCGTCTGAAAAAATTTTCTCCATCAAAATACTCTAATTTGACAAAATTTGCAGCCATCTCTCGAAGTATTGGGAACATCTTTGTTATACAATGAAATAAAGCTTCAAGATTGTTTCTTTCTTTCTTTCTTCTACGTGTATATTCTCTCTCTCTCTCTCTCTCTCTCTCTATGTATGCATACTCACAAACTGTACATCTTCAAAATTTTCGGATCGGGCGCGGTTCTCCCAGAGATGCAAGAGATCGAAAACAGAACAGAGAGTAAAAGTAGGAGCAGGGAAAATTCTGACCGCCTCACACCTCCACGGACAAAATCAACTGATGATCAGCTCATCCCAGTAACGAAGGTTTTCGCCGGGATCATCACCGCATTACGTAGTGAAAGTCAGGGTGTGGAGAATGCAAATAATTCGTGCACAGGGAAGATGGAATGCAAACGAAGCGCCAGAATACGTGCAAAAAAATTAGGATGTTGGGTTTGAATGAGGATGTGATGAAGAACAAGACTGGTTCCTTTGCCTTGACTCCCTCACAACAACGGAGGTAAACAACTGGGTTCTCTTTGTGGGATTAAATTCAACGGCAAAGAGGAGGTCGTCGCTCATAAAACTCAAAAGGGTTGGAGCTCAGCAGGTGCACCCTGTCAGAAATACGAAAGGGCAAGTAACAAGAGCACAAAGATCCCCCTGATTTTGAGGAAGCCGTGGGGGAAAGAAGAATTTCCTTTGAGTAGTAGGTTGATGTTTTGTTAGCTATGCAAGGGTGTACCGTCAGAGTTGGCGAGAACAGGGGTACTGTTTTTTGGGATCTACTTATGCTAAAACGTCTTTATATGATCTCGTTGTGGAGATCTGATGTTGCAGTCTTTATGAATATCAAATATATCAGACTTAATGTTCTGAAATTTTATTTGGTTCTCATCTTCCACTGTAGATACGGATCCTATCAGAGCGCCCGACATCATACCCCTCCATGCATTCTCTCTCATATAAGAATTCGGAAAGAACACAAAGCTGCTGTTATAATTGACAAAGTTGTGCGATGCGCAGAGCAAGTACAACAGAGCAAAATGTGCAAACAACTTAGAACAGGGATGAGGATAGGTAGTGGATGCGGCTCTCTGTGACATTATGCCAATAGTATCATGGAATGTAAGGGATTTGGGCAAACCGAGGAAAGAAGAATTAAATCCTCTAAAGGGGTGAGAGATCTGATTAAATCCTCTAAAGGAACATTATTTGCCTACAGGAATCTAAATTAAACAGCTGAATTCAAAACTAATCAGATCCTATAATATCCAGCATGGATATTAAAGCCCAATCAAAAAAAAAAAAAAAGAATCAGCGCAGGCTGTGCACACACTGGTTGGAAAGAAACAGGACTCCCAATGGGAGTCCCTTCCCTGTGGTCTCCCGATGGAGATCGAAAGCCGGGAGGACTCGGACTCCTCCCCCGGCACTCTATAAGAAGGACGACCCTCCCTTTGGAACTCCTACTGCTCCGATCGCCATTCATCACCGGAGATTGCTCGCGAAAGCCGTGCATGGCCTTCTCGTGCTCGCCTCGATTCCTTACCACAGCGGTCATCGGAGCTTGAGGTAAGCCCCGGCTTCTCTTCCTCCCTTCTCCCCCTTCCTTCCCTTGTCTGTGTGCACGACCGTCCATAACCTAGTTCGTCGGATTTCGTTGGAGAAAACTCACTGTTTCCGTCGCCTTTTCTTTGGTTTTCGACGTCGATGGTCATCGCCGATCGCCGGTTTGGCTTCGTCCAAGCTGTGGTGTCATAGCCCTCCTGGCCCCGCCACCACTGCACCGACCGTTGCCTCTGATCCGTCGAACTAGGGAGGGTCCACACGGTCCCTGTTTTTGCTCAAAAGAAATCGTGGGAAGAAGAAGAAGGAAGAAAGAAAAGAAAAAAAAGAAAAAAAAATAATAAAAAAATAATAAATAGAATCTCTCTCTCATCTCTCTCCACTTTCTCTCTCTACTTTTTCTCTCTAAAATTCTCTCTCTAGATTATTTCTCTCTCCTAAGATTTCTACAATTTTGAGAAGAATGATGATGAATTGAAATTGATCCTAATAATGAATTTTGATCTGTGATCGTCGGACGGTATACCGGCATCCACTTTGATCAGACCTAATATTTTTAAAATTTATTTCTCATAATTTTATTGAATTATCCACATGATAATTTTAGCATGATTTGATCTGATCGATCGGATTTGTTGAATCATATCGTCTGAAGAGTCCAAGATGAATTTTCTCTCTCTAAAATTTTTCTCTCTAAAATTATTTCTCTCTCTTGATCGATTTCTCTCTCTAAAAAGATTTATCAATGAAAATTTTTTTTAATATTTCTGATCTGATCTAATAAAGAATCTTGATCAATGATTGTCGGACAGCATGCTGGTACTCGTCTTGATCAGATCGGATATTTCTCAATTTGATCATCCATGATTTCGATTTAACCATGACTTGATTAGATTATTTTGATCACATCAATCGAGATGTTGGACTATGGCATCTGATTAATTTGGATTGTACCTCATGAATTCTCTCTCCTTTGATTTTCTCTCTCTACTTAGTTGATGAATCCAATAAAGAAATCTCGATCCTATTATTTTGAAAATTTGATTTGATCTGATAGTCAAACTTTGGATCGTTTATGTCCTAATTGGATTTTGACCAGATGAAATTAGATGATCGAACCAATTTGGATGATAGGATACGGGTGTCCATCAATTCTATTTTTTTAATTATTTCGATCATTTCTAATTATTGAAATTGATCCCGTATATGATTGTGGATCTTTGATCATGGGATATCATCATATGATCTACGAAAAGAGAATTTAAAAAAAAATTATAAAATTATGTAGATTTATTGGAATACGTTTGAGGTAAGTAATGTTTCATTTTTTCTAGATTTATCGATAAATTATAATATATTTTTTGATATAATTTATGAAACGATGCATGAATTGGATGAATGATATTTTATTATGAAAAATATCTTATTCGAAATGTTATAATGAAGTATGATTGAACATATTGATTTTATGATGCATTATGTTGATTAATTTCGATACTACATGATTATATA
>KE504716.1:148880-171413 GCA_000441515.1 Elaeis oleifera | reverse complement strand
CTAAAATTTCGTTCGAGCACTCCATTCTTGTTGAGGCAGAGAACTGACTTGAGCGTCGGAGGGTCTTGCCGGAGCAACTCCAACTCCGATTTAGACTTCCTTTTGTAGGTCCCGGCGGCAACCGCGACATCCTCGACTCTAGCTTCTCCGACGCCGACAGATTTCTGCACCAACAAAAGGCAACATAGTAAGGCTTTATGCCATAACGGCCAAAGATTGAAGCAAACAATACCTCACGTATGCAGGAGTAGAGATTGACCCACTCGAATCACGAGCCCTTGACCACAATATTGGCATGCTAGGAAGGGGCCGATATGCCTCAGGCATACTATGGTGGAGAGAGGATATCATTTGTTCAACATTGATTGTGAGTCAAGAGAGACTCTAATTTATATACGATATGATCTTCTCTCTCCTATGGGTATCTTTTGAGGGGCATAACCATGAGGCCCCATGCTACAGCAGCCGAGACCAAAGCGGATAATATCTCATGTATATAGGAGCAGAGATCGAATTGTCCGAACCGCAAGCCCTTGATCGCAATAATTTGCTACTTTCATGTGATTCTAAGACAATTTAATTTAAAGAGATTTGTCTCTTTTTTGTGTCTAAGAGAAATAGGATTAAGAATTGTAATTAATGGGTGATATAAATTGGCATTTCCTGGAATATTATGTTATAGTTAAGTAACCTTATATAAATCAATAACCAATTAAATATTTTACCTTTTTTGATCAACAAGTGGTTTGAAGAGCTTGAAAATCTTACTTTTTAAAATAATATTTATACATTAGCATCAAATCTTAATTATCCATTGGTAAAGTAATAGCTTGAATAACATTTATTTATATATCAAACATCATATGATAATAAATAAAAAAATTATAAAATTTAAATATAAATAATTTTAATAATTTTTTTGTCAATCGGCACATGTAATACGCATGCCATCCAACTAGTAGTTCGAAAAGGTCACTGAACTAGTTTGTTATATTCCACTTGCTCTCCGTGCTTCTATTTATCATGCAATTTCTGATACAAGCTTCAAATCAACTGAAGTAGCTTAGTATAAATTGATCTAGAATGGATAGACTTGAAAAGTTTATATAAATACTAGGACACTACATGTTGTGAGAGAAGCTCACTGATCAGGATCAATTCTCTATTGGGATGCACCCAAGATGATGTGATGAGGTCACATCCGTTGTAAACCTAGGGACCACTAATTTGATCAGCAGCATGGGTGAAGTCTGTGTCTGACATCCACAATTAACAATCTTAATTCAGAAAAGATGGAGAATATTCCTCCTACGATAAAAAGATAGAACGTGGCTTAACAACCTACAAAGCTAGGCCTAACAAACTCATAGATTCCGACTAGTGACCTATGGGCTCAACCTCTAAATAAAAGAGATACGACGGAGACCACCAAAGGTAAGCAAACAAGAACACTCAAACACTCAAGAGTTCTCGCTCCACTTTCCCGACTATTGTGATCTTTTTTCTCTACTATTCTTAAAGCTCCGACTAACTTAAGTATCGAAGTGTCCTCCACCAAAATACCCTTGATGAGTGCGAATTTTCTTTATAGGTATCATTCGGTATCGTAGATCTCAACCCGTATTTAGCTCCAGCCTCATCAACACCTTCCTGGAGTTTTGCGGTAACAGATTGGCACTAGAGGAAGGACCACAGGCTCCTTTGAAAGAAAAAAATATGGTGTAGATGAGAGCACAAAACTTCGCCACCTCCCACCAATAATTCGTCCATCGCAACTAGAGCAGTGCTGCTTATGGATCCACTACAATATAATCTTCGGCCATAATAAACCAACCATCATTCGATGCTTTGGCTCACCAGATCTAGGTATTGACTGGTGCTATGCAGCGACTCTAACAAGTGATGGAGTAGCAACAACATCCTTCTCTTTCTTTTGTTTTGTGCCCCATGTCCCTCCCGTGTGATGATATGGAGATGTAAAAAAGAGATCCTATCAACTAACTTGTTCCGACCTAGGATAATAAGCTTATGAGCTTGATCTTACTTCACTTCACCATCGAGAAATGAAAGAAGATTTTCATATCCAAGCTTAGCTCAGACATAGCTTGCTTCTTTTTGGGTGTGAAGCAATGTCAAACCAAAATATCCAACAAGCATAAGCATTAGCTCTCTTTGAAAAAAAGATGATCCAGCCTAATACGGCTATCTTGTTATGACTTCACTCCAATCACTAGCCCACCTTCGGCATCCCCTCCTTGCAGTTAACGTAACGACTTAGGGCATGGCCAGCTCCTATTGTGTGATCGACGGTGTGTATAAGGCCCGAAAATGAATTCACCGTCGTATGGCTGATTGGTGATTACTACTGATTTCAACTTCATGTAGACGAGTTGCAACCTGCAATCTGAACTGAGAATGGATTTTTGGAGTTAGCTTTGTTAGAAATATGTCCTAAAGTCAATCACTTAGATAATTATGCTCTTTATAATTATATATAAATTATAAATTAATAAAATTATTTGATATTTTTCATCATAAAGTATACATCTTTCTTATATAAATTCATGTGCTGTGATGAAGTCCTTAGAACTATATGACAATCAATAAAGGAAGATTTATCGAATAGTTCTTAAACATATTCGTGACCAAATGATACCTCATTAAGGGACGATGATGTCTATCAAGTGTAGATCGTTGTGTGCTATATAGGTTGGTTGTCTTTGTAATCAAGGAGTGTGGAGACATTAGTATGACATACAGGTGAGATGTAGGGGTACATTATCATTGAACAAGTGACTCACCTACGGAGTGCTTTGCTGTCAAGAGCAGCTCGCAAAGCGTATGGACATAAGTATCCCTCCGATCTGAGATCACCATAGTGACTTGTAAGCAACTCACTGTATTTGGTATCAGACTATCTATATTTCTAATATAGTGACGGAAGGCTACTAGATACAATCAAATACTTGCGAAGTCCGTGTGTAGATCAAGATGGGATTGATCCCTTCGAATTATAGGAGACAATGCATCACTGTATTTAATTTAATAAATTCTGAGCTCGGATAATCCATATAATGAATTTGAAAGATTGAAATATGTGATAAGCATATGCATTGGTTTTTGAATATTATCTTGCATATATTCGACCTATCCGGACGTCAAAAATTATTACTAGATGATAACTTTGATTGGTACAGAAAATGATTCTTATGCTATTGACTTAGTGTTCGAACCTATGGAGCCACGCATAAAGTGAAGCAATGTCGAAAAGAATTGACCTAATTCTATGAGTTCAATTTGAAAGTACATAACTTGATTGAACAAATAGATTAGCCTAATTGATAATTAACTTAAGGGTCATATGGGATTAAATAAGTTGACTATGTCTAGCTAGCACTAGACATGAGGTTCAGGTTTAATTTCGGAGATGATATTAATCTAATCAATGATCCAAAAGATTTATGAGAGAGTTAATTTATATCCTAATTAATTTTGTATTAGATCTGATTTAATTAAGAATTAATTAGATTAAAAATTAAGTTAGACTTGAATCAGAATCTTAATTAGATTAGGATTGACTGGCTCTTCAAATTTGGTTCGAATCAGGATCAAATCAGATTCGAATCGGATCAAATTTGAGCATATTTGGTTTAGAACCAAAGAGTCCCAAAGAGCAGGGACTCTCTATCATAAGAATGGCTGACCAAGGAAGGAGGGGTGGTGTTTTTTTTCTTCTCCACTTCATTCCTTGCATGCGTTAAAAATTGGCGCAAGGGGTTAGCATCCTTTCCTTACATGGTCTCCTCTTTGGATAAGGTTAGGACTCCTAACCAATATGGTATTTGATCAGATTTTGGGACATCAACTATAAAAGGGAGGGACCACATAGCCATTGATAAGAAGAAAAGATTTTGTGCGACAAAAGATTCAAGTGATCGTGAGATTGGAAGGGTGGTGCGACTAAAAACTAGGAGGGGCTTTCTTCTTGGCATGGGTTTATCCTAGGCACTGATTTTTGGCATGAATAATCTCATTCAAGGTGCTCCCCAGTAGTGAGATAAGATCTCATCCCTTTCCAACATCTCTCCTAAAAAATCGATGCAAAGAGATCATCCCTCTTCCCTATGGAGCTTGGCATGCGCATGAAGTAGAAGACCTATGATTTCAGACCTTGCAAGGCATCGGATCCAAGCCACCTCTGGAGATTTGATCCCTATTCCACTGTAATCAAGATAATTCATAATTGTTATGTATGCTTTTGAATAGAAAATTTTTAAACACACCCTAGCGATTTGATCAGATCGAATACTTTCCTTCAAATGGTATCAGAACAGGATTGATACATATTATGCATAGTTAATTTTTTTGATATTTTATATGAGATATATGATCAGATTTTTATGTAGAACATTACATTTAATTTAGACCTATTAGTTAAAATTATTTAATCTAATTTTGATTAGATTTCAAGAATCTAATCAACGGTTGATGATGGTTAGTTATAAATCTATTATAGCAGAATTTTTTTGATATAGATTTTTACTGAAATAACAATCAAATTAAATCTATTTTAATATATTTTAATATAATTTTTATATTATTATTTTGGATTAAAAGTTAAACTTAATCAAAATCTGAATTGAATCTGTTTTGATGGATTTTCAGATCTGATTTTAAGCAAAAATCTACATAACACAAAATCATGTCTAACCAGAATTTAATTTCTATACGTTCATATGTGTGTTTGAATTATTTTTTATAAAATTTTAGATCTAATTTAAATATTTTATATACTGTATAAAATAGATTCAAATCTAAAATTTATATAAAATTTATCTGAAATTAATCTGATGCATTGATCTAATTAGATTAGATACATAACATGCATGATATGATCATGTTTAGTGCAAGCCTGAATTTTGATTATTACATATGTAGATGTAATTAATTCTTAAAATAAGATTTCAAATCTTAATAGCTTAGTACTCGAATTGAAACGATCATCAGATCATCCGATCATAAAAAGAAGTAGAGATTGAGTTCTTCTCTTATCCATTCGACGGATTCTCTTATGACGTATAGGGGTACCACTGTGATCAAGTCTTATGAAGAAGAACAGTGAAAAAATTTTAAATTATTTTAATCATGAATATATTTAGATTAGATTTAAAATGATTTATGATTAATTATAATTTTAATAAAATTAATTCAAATACAAAAATTATTTTAAGATCTGAATTATAGGTTACATATAATGTAGTCAGTAGAGATCTAAATTATGCTATGATGCATGTAATGTACATAAGTAATTTATATCAAATTTATACATGTTTAATTGTTCAACATAGATCTAAAAGTAAGATTTTAAGATCTAAAAATTGTATGATATATGATGTTTGCTTCACTTGAAACCCTAGTAGAATAGTTCTACAGACTGAAACACACGTTTCGCATACTTAATTTAAAATTAAGTAATCTAGATTTGAGAACTGAAAGATATTAAGATGCCTCATAAATCGATGGGCCATGGATTAGCACAAATCAGGACTTCTAACTGGACTAGACCTAGGGTTAGAAATAAATATGGATCAATTAGAGAAATTGATTAAATCTAATCAAGAGTTGAGTTAGATTAAGTCAGAATTTCTCTAAGATCAACCTTAATAGTTATAGCTTGATTAAGTCCATATTTTAACCATACCAGATGGACCTAATTATGGCTCAATGGTTTAGCCTGAGTCTTTGGTGGATCAAATCAAACTAATTGACCAATTGGTATCTAAGGTAAGTTTGGCAATATTGCTTGGCAATATGATCAGTGATTTTTAATTGATAGTCCGCTTACCTGACCATTTCGATGGTGTCTAAGTTAAGCCGAGACAGACCCTCCCATCGATCTCACTTACCTGGCTATTACGGTAGATTATATTTTGATTAGGTCACTAAATGATTTGAGCTAATCCATGTCATTAAGGTAAATCAATGTGACTGATTTAGGTGTCTCTAGACCAGGCTTGTCTCTAGTCCTCTTCATGACTTAATGAAGTCAGTAGGAGAATTTATAACTTGCTGGTTGATCTCTTCTCTTATTCTCAAATCATTAAATTAGTTCGACTGAGTTAGGTGCTATTGGACCAGCTTGTCTATAATCTTCTTTATGATTTGATGAAGTCAGTGGGAGAATTTAAAACTCGCCGATCAATTGCTTGTCAAAATAATATAACTAAATTTTTAAATTATTAGGTCTATAAAATGAGGTAGTTATTGGGATAACTAGATCATAGCCTTCCATTAAAGTGGATGATAATGGGTCCAATAGACTAGATAAGCATTGCAGACCCATAGGCCTGGTATTTATTTGGATATTAAAATTATCATTCATTATATAATGGCTCAGTCGTGTCTCTCTGATGGATGGTCAAGTTGACCGATCATAGTCGGGTCTAATCATTTGTTAGTTAGATGGCCTAACTATGGTCATGTTAATGGTTGGATATAATCAGGATTTTCAGTGAAGGCCCTAGCTTACTGAAATGAAATCTGAGGTAAAATTAATTACTAAAAATTATTTAAAAAATAATTAATTAAGAATCTATCCATAAATACACATGGGTTGGCTGGTCATAGTCGAACCTATGTACAGTCTGTGTAGATTCTAGTACCCACTAAAGAATTAAAGTAATTCTTTGAATTGAAGATAAAGGCTATCAATTTATATAAAATAGTAAAAGAATCTTTAGATTAAAGTCCAAGTCTTTAGGATTAAATAATTCATATAGTAATAGATCTTTATTTTCTTTAGTGATGGCTAGTAGTTTATCGCTCCGCTCACTGTTGGATAGTGATAAGTTTATAGGATCTTATTTCGATAATTGGTATCAAAAGTTGAGAATAGTTCTTAAGCACGAGAGGATCCTATATGTGATTATAAATCCAGCACCTGAAGTACTAGCTCCCAATGCTGATGCGACGATTAGAGACACTTATCAGAAGTAGCTCAATGACTGTATGACAGTACGTTATATAATGAGAGTTGTTATGAGTGACGAGTTTAGTTATAAATTCATTGATGCTCAGCCAAAGAAAATGCTTCAAATGTTGAACAAATCTTTTAGCATACTTAAGGATTTGTCCTCAACTGGGCATCAGTCCTCTAAGAGAGGAAGAAAATATAAGGTGCAAAATTACCGTGCTGATCCTAAGCAGTCTAAGACAAACCAGAGTCAGGAAGAAATGGACAAGTCTAAGAAGAGAAATCAGCAAAGTATTACTGAATAAGGTACTTATATAATAACACCTTATAATTTTCTATCGTGATACTACTACTTGGATATTGGATATGGAAAATTCGATTCATATCTGTAATTTATTGTAGGGATTTCAGATTAGTAAAAAATTTGAAAAAAATGAATGATTCCTGAATATTGGAGATGGAAGAGCTGTTTCAGTTCTAGCTATAGGAAAGGTTCAGCTTGCTCTCAATTCAAATATCATTATTTAGATGACTGTCATTATTGTCCATCTTTTTTATGAATGTTATTTCCATAGACCTTTTGATCATAGATGGTTATAATTTTCTATAAGAAAATTACTGTGATATCATTATAAATGGTGTCACAATTATGCATGGACAATTAAAAAGTGGTATTTATACATTATCACAACCTGTTAATGTGATATACATATCGAACAAACGTCCTAAAATAGATAATATCATGGATACCTATCTTTGGCATTGTAGGCTCGGACATATAAATAACAATAGGATAAACAGGTTAACTAAAGAGAGAATCTTCAATATCAATGATTGTGAATCATTACCGATCTGTGAGTTCATCTTCTTTAGAAAATGATCAGGTCACCCTTTACTGGAAAGGGTGAACGAGCCAGTGATGTTCTAGATCTAGTACATAGTGATGCATGTGGACCTACAAACATAGACGTCAGAGGAGGGTATTACTACTTCATTATATTTACTGATGACTTATCGAGGTATGGATACGTCTACCTCATGAAACACAAGACCGAATCATTTGAAATGTTCAAATGATTCCGTAATAAGGTAGAAAAATAATTAAAAAAAATATTAAAATTTTTCGATCAGATTGAGAAGGTGAATATCTTTCTAATGAGTTTTTGACATATCTAGGAGAGAATGAGATTCTCTCACAATGGATCTTTCTGAGGATACCACAGCATAATAGGGTATCAGAAAAGAGGAATCGAACTCTATTAGATATGGTTAGGTCTATGATGGGATTTGTGAATCTGTCGATCTCTTTTTGGGGTTATACATTTGAAACTGCGTGCTATATTTTGAACAACGTTTCGAGCAAATCGATCATAAAAACTCCATATGATTTGGACTGAACGTAGGCCGACACTCTCTCACCTTAGGGTTTGAAGTTGTCCAACTTATGCAAAATGTTTACAGACCGACAAGCTCAGATCTAGGTCCGATAAGTATTATTTATGGAATATCCAAAAAAACTAAGGATATTATTTTATCTTACTGAAGAATAAAAGTTGTTTGTCAGCAATAAGACAGTCTTTTAAAAAGAAGTTTTTAGTAAGGAACTGATGCCTTTAAGGTTGAACTTGATGAAGTTTAATCGATAGAAGAACCAATATAAACAAATAAAATATAAAACCGAATTTGATTAAATCAAATCCAGAGCCCATTGTTAAGGCACCTTTAAGGAGATTCGGTACAATACTGCATCAGCCGGACAGATACTATAATTTCTTAATCCGGAATAGTGATCCTGTTGAACTCGATGAGAATGACGAGGATCCGATCATCTATATGGATGCCATGCAAAGGTCCGACTCTGAAAATGACTTGAGGCCATAAAATTCGAGTTGGAGTCCATAGAGATCAATAGTGTATGGACACTTGTTGATCCATCTGAAGGGATTAAATCCATAAGGTATAAATGGATATTCAAAAGAAAAGAGACGCAGATAGGAAGGTGGAGACCTATAAAGTCC
The DNA here is from genome assembly GCA_000441515.1 of Elaeis oleifera. Taxonomy (NCBI): domain Eukaryota; kingdom Viridiplantae; phylum Streptophyta; class Magnoliopsida; order Arecales; family Arecaceae; genus Elaeis; species Elaeis oleifera. The sequence goes on along the minus strand of KE504716.1, from coordinate 162,422 downwards.
GTTTGATTATCAAAAAATATCATCCATGTTATGGTATTGACTGTGACGAGATATTTTTTTCTGTGGTAATGCTGAAGTCTATTCGGATTATGCTTGCGATAGTGGCACGCTTTGATTATGAAATCTGACAAATGGATGTAAAAATTGCTTTCCTTAATGAGGAGCTAGAAGAAGAAGTATATATGATACAACCTGAAGGGTTCACATCCATAGATGAATCAAAGGTATGCAAACTTCAGAAATCTATTTATGAATTGAAGCAGACATCTCGAAGTTGGAATATGTATTTTGATAAGATGATCAAAACATATGGCTTTGTTAGGAACGGAGAAGAACTATATATTTATAAATGAGCTAATGGTTCTATAGTCATCTTCCTTATACTGTATGTAGATGACATACTGTTAATAGAAAATGGCGTTCCTGCTTTACAAAGTGTAAAGCTTTGGCTATCTTCACAGTTTGTTATGAAGGATTTGAGAGAAGCATCCTTCATCCTAGGAATGAAGATATATAGAGATAGATCTAAGAGACTGTTTGGATTGTCTCAATCCACGTACATCGATATCATGCTGAAACGGTTCAGTATGGAGAATTTCAAAAAAGACTATCTTTCGATAGGTCATGAAATTATTTTTTTAAGAATGATTATCCGACAACTCTACAAGAGAGAGAGCATTTTAGTAGAATCTCATATGCTTTGACAGTGAGATCTATCATGTACGTCATAACACATACGAGGTCAGATGTAGCACACTCACTAGAGGTAGTAAGAGGTACCAGTCTGATCCGAGAGAGAATCATTGAAAGGTTGTAAAGATAATCTTTAAGTATTTAAAAAATACTAAAGACTAATAGCTTATCTATAGAGATACTGACTTAAAACTTATGGGATATACTGATTCCAGCTTTCAGTCAGACCACGATGACAGCAACAGCAGTCAGGTTATGTGTTTACCCTTAATGGAGGAGCAATTTACTGAAAAAGTTCTAAGAGACGATGACGTCTATCAAGTGTAGGTCGTTGTATACCATATAGGTTAGTTGTCCTCATAACCAAAGAGTATGAAGACACTGGTATGGCATACAGATGAGATGTAGGGATACATCATCACTGAATAAGTGACTTACCTGTGAAGCACTTTGCTGTCAATAGTAGCTCGCGAAGCTTATGGACATAAGTGTCTCTCCAATCTAAAATCACCATAGTGACTTGCAAGTACCTCACTGTGCCTTGGTATCGAACTACCTGTATTTCTAATGCAGTGATAGAAGGCTACTGGGTACAGTGAAGTACTTACAAAGTCTGTGTGTGGATCAAGATGAGATTGACTCCTCTGGATTATAGGAATAATGCATCACTGTATTTCAATTTAGTAAACTCTGGGCATGGGTAATCCATGTGATGATTTGAAAATTAAATATAACATAGATGACTCTTTCCGGGTTGACAGTTAAATCCTAGATCATCCTTGAGCATTCAAGATCAAGGAATGAATTATGCGGTAACCATATGCATTGGTTCTTGAATATTATCTTGCATATATTCGATCTATCCGGATATCGAAAATTATTGCTAGATGATAACTTCGATTAGTATAGAAAATGGTTCTTTTGCTATCGACTTAGTGTTCGAACTTATGAAGTCACGCACCAAGTCAGACAACATAGAAAAGAATTGACCTAAGTATATGAGTTCAATTTGAAAGTATGTGACTTGATTGAATAAATAGATTAGCTTAATTGAGAATTAAGTTAAGGATCATACGGAATTAAACAAGTTGACTATGTCTAGCTAGCACTAAACATAAGGTTTAGGTTAATTTCGGGGATGATGTTAATTTGAACAATGATCCAAGAGATTTATGAGAGAGTTAATTTATGTCCTAATTAATTTTAGATTAGATCTGATTTAATTAAGAATTAATTAGATTAAAAATTTAAGTTATATATGGATCAGAATCTTAATTAGATTAAGATTGACAGGCTCTTCAAGTTTGGTTCGAATCAAGTTCGAATCGGATTCGAATCAGACCAAATTTAAGCCTATTGGTTTAGAACCAAAGAGTCCCAAAGAGCAGGGACTCTCTCTTATAAGAATGGCTGACTAAGGAAGGAGGGACGGTGTTTTTCTCTTCTTTGCTTCGTTCCTTGCATGCGTTAAAAATTGTCGCAAGGGGTTAGCATCCTTTCCTTACATGGTCTCCTCTTTGGATAAGGTTAGGACTCCTAACTAATATGGCATTTGATCAGATTTTTGGGACATCAACTATAAAAGGGAGGGACCACATAACCATCGATAAGAAGAAAAGATTTTGTGCGACAAAAGATTCAAGTGACTGTGAGATTGGAAGGGTGGTGCGACTAAAAATTAGGAAGGGCTTTCTGTTAGAAAATCGGATAGGTAGCATGTGTAGATTTCAAAATTTTTTAAAATACAGCAGAAAATAAAATGGGTTAAACCTTTAACTCCACATACAAAAGATCAAATCTAATCCTACCCAAGTTCATGAGAAAATACATATATATATAATCTGGAGTTTGGAACAATATGAGTTTAGATCTCATTATCTTGGTGCGGATAGATATTCACCGCTTCCGATAATCATGACTTCATAGATACTCGAGCCACACACGTATCCTGTCTCTACGAATATCCATCGAGATCAATCTCGAATGGATCTCTCCTCATAGAAGACTCTTCTTTTCAAGAAGAATCTTAATCTTGAACACTTTGATCAACCAATTGATCTGGATTGCGGGATCAACTCCTTGATCTGTAGCCTTCTTCTTCTTCTCCTCGATCTTCTCTCTTGAAGTCACAAAGCACTACCTCTTGGCATGTGAAAAAGGGGACGCCCAACTTTTGGGCATGGAAGAGAAAAAGGGAGGAGAGGAGGCATGGAGAAGGGAGAGAGAGGAGTTTATTCACCAAAACTCTATTAGCTAGGAACCCTAAAGACATACTCTTTATATAGATACTATCCTAATACAAAATAAGAACCCAATTATCTTAAAATGGTACATCCTTATCTCATAAGAATCATCTATCTTTTAATCTGATTTATTTCAATTAAAATCAGATATAAATGGTATATGATCAACCCTTTAAGCAGGTACAAGAGGCGCCCATCTAATACATATCAGGTAGTCCACAATAGGGTTTCTATCCAAATAAGAATGGGGTGTGGCCCCACCTCTCTCTCCTCCATGCCGTGCCACATAAGAGGGGGCGGGTCTCTCTAGGATTTGACGCCCAATTTCTGCCAAAAGAGAAGGAAGGCATCATCCAATCTTCCATCTATTCCACATGCACACTTAGATCTAATTAGGAGATAAAGAAGAGATAATGTTAGGATAATTATGCCAACTAATTGACTTAATCAAATCCTCTTGGACTCATAATTAAGAGCCCAATTAAATTCAAATAGATTTAGGTTAGGTTCAAAGCTATGGACTTGATCAAATCAAAGTTCCGAGAAGAATTAGGTTTAACCATGTGCTAGCATGGTTCTCATAAACCTAATAGAATTTCAATAAATCCTAACCCAATTGAAACTTCATACGCCTAATTGGTAAATTCGAGATTAAATTCCTTAATGTGTAACCCCATAAATTCCATTCTATCGGATAGTGAGATATATTATGATCTCCATCATAATATCATCGAAACTCTTTTTGATGGATTGAATATTTTCAATTCTACCTTCAAGGGCCATCGATCATCAAGACGATGTCCGATGAGTCTCACAATCCACCAGTGATATCTAGCAGTATGTAGTGACAATCCAGTAGAATGAAAGTACGAACTCCTAGGTGCAGTTATCATATGATTTAGTCCTTCTATCATGAGTTCTAACTTGACGGAGGTCATAGAGAACTCGTCAGACCCCATCGTCGGTCATATGCAAGATTAGCTCGACTCGAGTTCATTTGTAAATTTCGTGAAAATTTTTTTCAGTATTCATATTTGCTTGGACCAAAGACTTTCTGAACTCAGTCTCGCAAATCGCATAGGACTTATTCTTTTCTATCCAGATTGATACATTCTATCTAGGTGCATCCTGCTCCAAACAGCGAACCTGAACCTACTGAAGCCAATATATACAGCAAGGATCCGAATGGCTAGGGACCAAGAAACGTGCAATCAAACTCAGTAGGCTCTCTGCGAATAGCCAATGGCACCGCAGGTCAAAGGACTAATCACACCATTGCAGCATCAAGAAGACCACTAATGAGTGAGTAGACATTCATGTGGTTCTCGTATTGGTCACGCTTAGTACAAGTTGTTCTCTAACAACCACCCACACCTTCATCTCAGTGTCTCTACACCACAGATCCAAGACTCATCTGCCACCAAAGGAGGTGAACCATGTATCGATCTCAAATGGATTGATCACTATCTCCATGACGATCTTTTAATCAAGAGCATTTAGAATTAACCACTAATTAATATATGTCTCAAATTCTTAATTCTTTAAGAATATACAAAAATTATCTTTATTAATTTTTAAGATAAATCATGGACACATAAATATGATTGGAAAGAAAAATCCTTTATTGATAATAAAAAAATTACAAGTACAAGTTTAGGCCCTAGAATTACATAATGTGTCAGTCAACAATAAGCTTCTAGGGCACAAATCCATCACTTTCTTCTTGGCGTGGGTTTATCCTAGGCATTGATTTTTGCCATGAATAATCTCATCCAAGGTGCTCCCCAGTTGTGATATTAGATCTCATTCCTTCCCAGTATCTCTCCTAAAAAATTGATGCAAAGAGATCATCCCTTTTTCCTACGGAGCTTGGTGTGCGTGCGAAATAGAGGGCCTGTGATTTCAAGCCTCGCGAGGCATCGGATCTAAGCCACCTCTGGAGATTTGATCCCTATTCCACTGTGATCAAGATAATCCATAATTATTATGTACGCTTTTGAATAGAAATTTTTAAACACACCCTGGTGATCCAATCAGATCAGATACTTTCCCTTTAAGCTTACCCTCACAGGATCGAGACCCTTTATCCTGACCATGACACAATTATGAGGGGTGCGCTCTACCATGGAAATAATAGCCCATCATATGGGCCTCCCATCGGGAGGCCCACTATGCCAAAAGCAAGAAAAACCCGATCCCTCCCTTTTCTTTTATTTTATGCCCCCATGTCCCTCCCATGTGACGGAATGGGGATGCAAAAAAAGGAATCCTATCAACTAACTTGTTCCAACCTGGGGTAATAAGCTCATGAGCTTGGTCTTACTTTACTTCACCATCGAAAAACAAAGAAGACTTCCATATTCTGATTTTAGACTTGGTTAGTATATGTAATGATCGAATTGTGCATGATAAATAAAAGAAAAGTAAGTCTATTCTATTTCGACAAAGACCATACCCAAGTTCAATAGCTTTGCATCCGCTATCTCGATCATGATTTTTCTACCTTCGAAGGTAAAGGAAAGGCCGTTCCCTTTTAGAAAGGTTGTGCGTGAGGAGGGATTCAAACCTCTAACACTGTGGTTCGTAGCCATGTGCTCTAAAGCATGTGAAACCAAACTTTCAAATGATTCCCTCCCATCTCAGTCGGCAGTCTCACTCTCAGAGTCCGAGATCCGCCCTCTGGCGGCACTCTCATCGCTCTGCTGCCATTCCAATTCGTTCATCCTCACATTGGAGCTTGAGGGAAGAGATACACTCGAGAAACTCTTCTTCCACCAGTGATTTGGTTCAGACCTACTTCCTTATGCTTGGAAGATTCCGACTGGATGAGGAGCCTGAGAAGAGAGTTCAGAATATCGAGCATCGTCTTAGCGAAGTCTAGGATGGGCCGTATCGAAGCAATGATGGTCTCGACTTTAATCCTTGACCACCATTTGTCCCAACCATCTTAGAGAAATCAATCCCAACTCAGTTCAAAATACCTCAGTTGGAGCCATATGATGGCTCCACAAATATTCTTGATCATCTGTAGGGTTATAGAACCTTTATGATGCTGTAGAGTACTTCAGACGCCCCCCTTTGCCTTGCCTTCTTGGCCACTCTCAAACAGTTGGCATAGGCATGATATTCTAGACTCTGATCAAGATCCATTCATTCATTCGAGCAGCTCAATAGGTTATTTATTACTCATTTTAGTAGCTACCATCCCAACCAAGATACACAGATAGCCTCTTCTCTCTCCAATAAGAAGAGGGTGAGTCACTACATGACTACATTGCATGTTTCAATGCTACTATGCTCGAGATGCGGAGCCTCAATCAATCGGTGGCAATATCAGCACTCAAGTGAGGGCTATGGAATGAGCACCTTTTCTTTTTCTTGACAAGAAGTTGTTGAGAGACTATGTAGACCTACTGGACCATGCTCGAAAATATGCTCCAGCAGAAAAAGCTCAAGAACTCCACAAGTAGGTAGAAGGAAAGAAGATCTTCGATAAGAAGAGAAATCAGAAAGATCCTTAGATGGCTCAGATTGAGAGGAAATCTTTCTGACCGTGAAAGAACTATTGCCCGAGGAGTCCTCCTCGATAATTCGACAACTACACTCCTCTATTCGTCTCGATCCCAGATTCTGATGGAGATCGAAGGATAAGGGCATCTACAATGACTTAGGCCGATGAAGTCTCCTTCAAATAGGAGGAGCAGGAGTAAGTACTGTCATTTCCATCGCGACCATGGCCATGATATTGAGGAGTGCCACTAGCTTAAAGATGAGATCGAGGCCTTGGTCTGCAAGGGCTACCTTGGCAAATATGTCTGGGAGCGAGAAAATCAAGCATCCGATGAGAAGAACAACAACCAACCAATGGTCGACATCATCAATGCCATCTCCACCCCAACTGACGGCATGGGGGGTAGGAGATAAAATTGGAGAGAGAAATGGAACAGCATCCCGGGGGGCACCACTTTTCTTCTTGATTTTTTAAGAAAGTTAATAACACCGTCATCGCTCTGCTAATGACAATCAGCCATGATGTAAATATACTTTTCACTTATAATGAAAACTTATCTAATATTTCATTTCATAATATTGTCTAAAGGATAAAATTACAAGCTGACCCAAAAGAGGAGAGGTTGGAGCCAAGGCCATATCGAACGATACTCGGTCCTAATGTTAGTATCCTCAAAAATAGCCTCGAAAGGCTCATGCGGTGCACAACAACCCAGTCGGGATAATCAGATCCTCTGCCAGTCCCCATGCACAAATGAAGCCTCGAGCCTCTCAAGGCTCGGGGATAGAACATGGCTTGACATCCAAGAAAGGGCAAAAAGTTCTTCGAGGCTTCCCATGACATGAAAATTTGACCGACAGAAAATCCAGCATAGCCCACTGTAGCCACGAGTGACCTACTGCAGCCACACAGCTCACTGTAGCCAATCAAGATAATCCTCCAAAAAATCTAACTTGGCTTGCTGTAGCCACGGATGGCCCACTATAGCCAACCAAGATAATCCCCACGAATGGCCCACTGTAGCCAACCAAGATAATCCCCACGAATAGCCCACTGTAGCCAACCAAGATAATCTCCTAGAAAATCCAACATGGCCCACACTATAGCCACATGATCTACTATAGTCAATTGGGACAATCCTCCGAAAAATCCAACATGGCCTATTGTAGCCAATCAGGATAAACCCTTGAGAAATCCTACATGGCCCACTATAGACATATGGCTCACTATAGCCAATCGGGATAATCCCTTGAAAAATCCAATATGGCTCACTATAACCACAGGTGGCCCACTATAGCCAATCAGGGCAATCTTCTAAAAAATTCAATGTGGCCCGCTATAGCCACATGGCTCACTTTAGCCAATCAGCATAATCTCTCAAAAAATTCAATATGGCCCAATATAGCCACGGATGGCCCACTGTAGCCACATGGCTCACTGTAGCCAACTGAGGCAATCTTTCGAAAATTCAACATGGCTCACTATAGCCACGGATGACCCACTGTAGCCACATGGCTCACTGTAGCCAACCGGGCAATCCTCAAAAAATCCAACATGGTCCACTATAACCACATGACCCATTGTAGCCAACTAGGATAATCCCTTAAGAAATCCAACATGACCCACTATAACCACATGGCTCATGTAGCCAACCGAGGCAATCCCCTGTAAAATCTAATGTGACTCACTATAGCCATGGATAGCCCACTGTAGCCATATGGCTCACAGTAGCCAATCAGGATAATCCCTCAGAAAATCCAATGCAGTCCACTATAATCATAGATGGCCCACTGTAACCACATAGCCTACTATAACCAACCGAGACAATCTCATGAGAAATCCAACATGGTCCACTATAGCTACGAGCGACCCATTATAGCCACATGGCTCACTGTAGCCAACTAGAATAATTCATTAAAAATTCAACATGACCCACTACAGCCATATGGCTCCTGTAGCCAACCAGGATAATTTTTAGAAAATCTAACGTGTCCCGTTGTAGCCATGAATGGCCCATTATAGCCACATAGCCGACTATAGTCAATTGAGACAACCTTTCGAAAATCCAACATAGCTTACTGTAGCCACAGGTGGCCCACTATAGCCACATGATCCATTGTTGCCAACCAGAGCAATCCCTTGAGAAATCTAATGTGGCTCATTTATAGCCACATGACTCACTGTAGCCAATCGAGATAATCTCCAGACAATCCAATGTAGTCCATCATAGCCATATGGCCCACTATAGTCAATTGAGGCAATCCTCTGAGAAATTGAATGTGGCCTACTATAACCACATGGCACACTATAGCCAACCAAGATAATTTTTTGAAAAATCCAATGTGGCCCACTGTAGTCAACTGAGGCAACCTTCAGAAAATCCAACGTTGCCCACTATAGCCATGGATGGCCCACTGTAGCCTCATGGCCCATTGAAGCCAATAGGGATTAATTTCTTAGATATCTCATCCTGCCAGTAGAAGCCAATGATGACTACAAGAGAAGAATCGACTTATTTTAAAAAAAGAGAAGTGCTAGATGACACACCAAAAAGAGTCTCAATTTATTAAGAATGTTCATGTACATTCCAGAGAAACTCATTATATTTCAATTGAGTGAAGCTCATTACAACCAAGAAAGAAGAAGAAATACAAAGCTCAGGCCCAGCCAGCACCCTAAGAGCACAAGCCGAGCTTCAGCACGACGTGATCCCTGATGAAGATCACAAGACTTTCCATTTTGTGATGCTCATCGGCCCCTCAAAAGGATATTAGTGATGGCATGGATGCTTCCCTTTGGAAACCCATTTTGCCTTCATGATGCACCTCCGAGGAAGGTCAAAAGGCTACACTAGATGAAAAAGAACAGGCCCTCCAAAAAGGTCTAAGACCTAACTATGGAGGATAAGGCTATAAGAGCCTAAATAGCCACTACCACAGTCTCGCAATTGGAGCAGTGAAACTTTCCAACACCTCCCATACCAAAGCGGGGCGTTGACCACTGATGCACTCCCTTAAAGCATTCAACGATTGATTGAAGGCATGAAGGAGATCTCTCGAAATGGAGCAGAGCGCCGACAACCCTTCGACACTAAGCAAGCCAATGCGACCACAACATTAAGGAAGATGACCAAGATAGTGTCAACCCCAAACAGCAGAGCTCCTACTCATAGAAGGGGCAAGCCCAGGCAAATTCAAATGCTGCACTGATTGTGCGACAAATATCGCCACCATAAGGATCTCAGAAGCTGTGCTTCCTAAAAACTAGGTACTAATATTAAATGTGAGCCCTGTCAAGTCTTCAAACTATCCTTGTCACATAACCTCAAGATGAATCATTTTCTCTAATTCGGAAAAATGATGCGGCATCAATCAGCATTCAATGCTTTGGACATGCGCAACCCTACAACTTTCAAAAGTCCATTCACCAAATACTAGCAAAGTGCTTCGAACAAGGTCAAGGGAGATTTTGGCAAAAATGCGCTACCGACCCATCTGAGCCATTGGAGTCTTTGACTAAGGTAAAGAGCCGACCACACTAACATCACAGAGAGGCAAAAACTTTGAACTAGATGTAAACATAATGAAATATATATATATTTTATTAATTAAAATTATTATAAATTTATCGAGATGAAGACATCAAAAGCAAATACAAAAAGATGAAGACCTAGTCTTCATCTGAAAAAACATCCCGACCTCCTCATCATTATTATTGGGACAGAGACACCCCAGATCCAGCTTCAGGACCAACTTCTTCAGATGAGCCTTGCAGTCTTCGAAGCCCTTGGATGAACTTGATCGAAGATGTCTTAACAAACTTATCCTCAAAGTCCATCAAGATTTTGTACTTCTCAATGCACCTATACCTAATCTCGATGAGAACATCCACGGCAGCCTCGACGAACCTCCGACTGCCTCCAAACAGACGAGGATCGATCTTGAGCCTTGCCGACCCTCCAAAGGAAGGCAGGCTTAGCCCGATGAAGGAGGAGCTTGGAGTGACTCCAATATAGCAACCTACGGCCTCTTGACTGCGACCGACCCAGTCCCCACTAAGGTCTGCCATTAGTTAGAGATAGAGAATTCTAACTAGGTAGTCCTCACCCTCTTGAACAAGTGTTCCCTACTGGGAGAGTCCATCTTCTTCACGACCGACTTGATGGATGACAATGATGGCTTCATAACTACAAGACAGGAAAAAGAGAATCGACCTTGATGACTATTACGATAAAAGAGTAACTAACAGTCAAATGGCAAGAAATCCTATCAGACGGATGGTCCATTTATACAGGCCATTGATAGTGTGGATTCGATCAAATAGCTAGATCTTGCCACTTGGCCAGCCTCGAAGTGACAGACAGTGTGGCCTCTCATCATGCCCTTATCTGATCGAACCACATGAGATAACTCACGAAGCATGCTCCTGAACTTATCACGGCTTGCTACATGGCGGGTCCTAGGTAAGTCTAGGAGTAGTCTTCGGATTTCTTCTCTCGATACCGTCATTCTATGACTCCTTGAGCTCCCTTCCTAATAAAGACAATGCGAGTGGTGAGACGATACATCATTACTCCCCAAATTTTTCTTGAAAGCAATAATGCAGGCGCATCCAAGAGAAATCGGATTCGCAGTTCAACTACCAAGACAGTTACTCCCTTCACTCAAAGCCCAAAGGCTACTTCGAACTCAGGAGCGGGGGGCATATGTTACAGGAGAAACTCATCGATTGGGACTAATCCTCTATTGAGGTGCACTCAAGATAATATAGTGAGGTCACATCATATGTGAACCTGGGGACCACCAATTCGGCCAACCACATGGATAAGCCTATGCTTAACATCCATGACTAACAACCTCAATTCAAGAAAGATGGAGAATATTTCTTTCATGATGAAGAGCCAGAACGTAGCCTAACGGCCTCTAGAGCTAGGCCTGACAAACTTATAGATTCGAGCTAGAGGCCTACGGGCTCAACCACCAAAGAAAAGATGTAGAAAGGGGATCCTTGGAGGTAAGCAAGCAAGACACTCAAACATCTCACTCCACTCTCCCGACTCTTGTGATCTTTTCTCTCTACTGTTCCCAAAGCTCCGACTAACTTAAGCATAAGAAGGTCCCTAGTCGAAATAACCCCGATGAATGTAAATTTTTTTGTAGGTATCCTCTGGCATCGTAGATCTTGACTGACATCCGGCTCTAACCACATCAACTCCTCCTTGGAGTTTTACAACAACACTACACATTAGACTTGATACTAGGAAATTTCTATTATTATAATATGATCTGTTTATTCATGGTCTTTGAGCCCAAGTATCATGGGGCAATACCACCTTTTTGACTGCCAGCATGTCTTTTTGTTACAGAGAACATCCAAATAGTGGATCAAATCAATTCTTGACCAAGAAAGGAGGTGTCCAATTAAAACTTAAGTGGCAATACATTTTTACGTAGTTCAACCTCAACGTGTTTTATAACCAAGCCAAATTTAAGCTAGCTCATTTAATTGTAGATCGAGCACAAGCTGCTTTTGAACAGTTTATTCAAGAGATCTACAAAAAAATCTAAAATCATTTGAGACTTTCATTTATAGAATTTGAAATAATAATTTTGATTATATTATAATCTTGTGGTTATAACATTTATTCCATCTAATTGTGTTTATTTAAATAATAATAATTAAATAATATAATATGTAAATTATTCATATATTCACATCTCAAGCTAATTCAATGAGCCCTAGTAAGCCAAATATAGCTCTAGCTTGACTAATTTCTCAACCAAGCAAGCCCAACCTAAGCTAGCTTGCAAAGAACTTGCCCATTTGCGAATGAATAGTTCTATTTGCTAGCCACTAAGATTTCCTTTCAAACAATCACATTGATGCATCTTGCATCTTCTCTTGTATGGCTAAGGGTGCAAATAGACTGGGCCAGACACGGTCATGTGTGATCCCGACCTGATCTGATTTCTTGATCGGATCCTAATGTTGGATCCAAACCCAACTCAATGGAAGACGGATTGGGTCGGGTCAGGTTTATGATCAAAATTTTAATTCAATAAATCATTTGGATGGATCAGGTCCATATATAATATAGCCAATTACTATTAACCACAAAAATAAATAATAAACAATATTGTTTCAAATAAATTAAGATATAAAATTATTTAATCCTATCTTTTGTTAAAGAAATTGCTTATACAAGTCTTAGATCACAACTTAAATACTCAAAGATGTTCAGATCCTAATAGTATACTTGGTTCGGATTGGATCATAGAGCAAGAGGTCCAAAATTGACCCAAAAATCAAATGGATATGGTCAGGTCGGATCCGAATTCAATAAATCCAAATCTAACCCGATAAATGAAATGGGTCTAATTTTAGAAACCAATCCGACCGCATGAGCCCTTTAAAAGGGATTGCATCAGATCTAAATGAGTCGGATAAGATTAGATCATGGGTCAACCCAATCCATTTGCAGTATTATATACGGCAAGCGCCTGATAGCCACATATATCATGTCTACAACCCACCATCCATTCTGAGGGTAAAATGGGCAGAAGAATGTTCCAACCTGGATTCCAGAGTAACTCCCAGCGCTGAGGCTAGGTTTGGAAGATCATTTTGTTCTTGCGGCCTTCGTTCCAATACATACTCTCCATTATAATACTCTCTTTCTTATGCTTCTTTCTTTAATTAATTTTATTCTTTCATTTAAAAAAAAAAGAATCCAGGATTTGGTTTCTCTCAAGTGCACTTCACAAAAATCTACGCTGACCCTAGGACCTTCATTGGGATATACTTTTATTGAGAAGCCTGGAGTTGTCCATAGAAGTATGATCGAACTGAGCTGAGTCGAATAGTTGGAAGCTTTAATATAACTTGACTTAAAATACTCAAACTCGAAACTTATCTCGAGATCGATCGAGTCTTAATATCCCAAGATCGAACTCAGTTTAATAAAAAATAGACAAAATTCAAGATCAATTTGACTCAACTCGAAAATCAATCGGGCAATACTGAGCTCGAGTTCGAGCTTGAATCGAGCCTAAATCTGTTAATAATATATATATATATATATATATATATATATAT
>KE504716.1:114535-127509 GCA_000441515.1 Elaeis oleifera | reverse complement strand
ATAATTATATTATATTAATATAATATTAATATATTAGTATTATATTAATACAATAAATTATTATGATCTAATATTATATCATAATATATTAATATTATATTTATATTAATATTAATATAATATTAATATTTATATAAAATTTATTAGTAAAAATGTATGATTTTATATCTACTGATAGTATAATAGATATTTTATATAATTTTTTTTAAAAAATAATACTTATCCAAACATAAGCTACTTTATAATAAGTCATCTTTTCGTAGCCAACTAAACGTATCAAAATTTTATTCCTAAAAATAACTTTCTGAGAAGTTACTTTCTAAAATATTATTTTTTAAAAAAAAAAAATTTCACGAACCAAACAAATCTACAATGTTACTCATCTTAGGGTGTTCATAATTTAATGAACTTATTTTTATTAAAAAAATGGAATGATTTCCTCGTCTACATGCCCATTGAATTTTCCGTCTCATCCCCTCCTTAATTCCGAAGTGCAAAAAATACTGACAAACAAACAACTGAGAAATCAATCACTTTGAGTATTAAAAAAACAGAAAGAAAGGAAAGCAAATTTGGGGAAAAAAATCCAGAGGAAAAAGTTACCTTTCAGTTAACGAACGAAAATATTAAAAATTTCCGCATTTTTCGTCGCCTGAGAGATTCGAACTCTCGCGGGGAAACCCCATGTACTTAGCAGGCACACGCCTTAACCACTCGGCCAAAGCGACGAGTATAGCTCACACTTTCAAACAAATTAATTATATAACAGGCCAAAAGCAACCAAACCGGCAAATCAACCCAGAGGAAAGCAAAATTTCAAAATCTTAGAAAAAAAATGATATTTAAGCTTATTTGATCATATATCATGGGGGCAAAAGTTTAGCCTAAAGAGCTACCCTAACAAATGGGCAACTTTTTATCAACATAAATAGTTGGGGGAGGCAAAATTTTCTTCCGGAAGTTAATTTGATTGGATCAATGGAGGTTGTACCTGAATGTTGTCTTTAGTTAGAAGGGAATGCTTTCTATTACATTATTTTTTTTTCGTATGAGAAACTAAAACTGATTGGAACCTTGACCATGAATATAGTTATTTGGACTATTCAAAAAGTTTTTGATTCTCGAAAGAAGCAAAAGAGTTGTCTGCTTGAGGAATATGGATGATTTTAATGATTTTCAAGAGAATTGAATTTAATCCATGTGCCATGCAGTGCTTGAAAAATCATGTGAAGTAATTTGAGAGAGAAAAGCAAATTCTATAACTAAACAAGGTAATTTTTGTTGAGCTTGACAAATTTTTAAGTTGTCTAGAATGGGATGTGTATTTTCATCTTCCCAAGTCTTTCTAATCTGACCTCAAATCTTGCTCCTATTATTTTAATTGAAAAATATACTGCATTTAAATCCATGACATCTAGATTTGAGGAAGAATGATGTTACCTCTAATGGGTCTACTGTGAGTTTTAAAGCCAAATTATCCAAATTCTCTAGCGAATCATTCTAAGATATGAATACTAATGGAAGCATAATAAGTGAATTTGCTTCCTAATGTTGCCCATGTCATACACCCACCATGGCTCATCAAGAAGTTAAACTATATTGTGTTATTTATTTATATGTATGATCACAAATTTATTACCAATTAAGGCCTATTTATTTGACAATTTAGGGCCTATTTGCCATTGTTTTTTTTTATATATATATATTTTTAAATCAAAATTATAAAAATCAAGAAAAAATATATCTGGTACTATTATGCTTATTTTTTTATTTTAAAGTTATTTCATTATTTATAGAAAAATAAAAGTAAGAAATCCTTCTTTCAATATTTCAAAATAAAAACTTATGTTTTTACCACTATCGTCAATACCAACCCAACACCACTACCACTATTCTATCCACTACTACCACCATCGCCACCGCTACCATTTTCACCATTGCTATCATCCTCATTGCCACCATTATACCATTATTGAATTACTATCATCACCTCCACCACATCGATAGTATTTCTACCACCACTATTGTCATTATCACCATCGCTGCTATCATATTGGCTTTATAACATTATTCTTAGCATAGCTATCACCTCCATAGTATTATTCATGCTCTCACCACCACTGCTATTATCATTGATGTCGCCACCACTGCCTCGCCTCTGCCATACCATCACTATCATCATCACTATATTTGCTTTACCACTATCATACCTGCCACCAATATCATTATTATCTTCACTGCCTCTAGTGCAATTAGCTCTACGTCCATCATCGAACATGTTTATTATTTATAGATTAAAAAAGAACAATATTTATTTTATTTTCTAAATAAAAAATGGAAGTGATGCCAACAATACTTTGGTCAAATACTTGTTGTTACATTTATTTCATAGCTGAAACTTCTTTTTTGATAGAAAAAGAGTTAGTTTATCCATTAAAGGTTTGAACCCTAATTCCTGTGAAACTCTATGAGAGAGGTGCTGACCAACTAAACTTCAACTAGTTGGCAGCCAAAAACTCATTTCTTGGGGTTCTAAAATAATCCACTATTATTGACTTAAGCATTGAAATGAAATATTGATCCTTGGCTCGCCTATCAATTGATTTATTTTAGATCTACCATTTTCAATAAAATCTAGGTATTCTTCTTTCACAAACCACCTGTAATATGAGGTGACAATATCAATACCTTGTATCTTATAACTAACCCTTTTTGTGCATACTAAGTATATTTAGATAGGCTACAATTTTATTTATGCAAGCTAGTTTAATTTGATCTTGTACTTTGATTTATTATAACAACTTAATGTGTTTGACATACTTATCAAGGGTCTATCTTCAGCTTGTTCAACGAGCTCAGAAGACTAGCTCTAGGACTAACCTCTATATGGACCACTGAGTTTGAAGAGGTGTAATATAAAATATGATAAATCTAAATAAATCAAAGAAGGCATGCAAAGATAAATAGACCTTAATAATGCCAACAAATCATACAAGCCTTTCATCACTAAAAGATCATGATTCTACTTTGTCAAATTTTGAAAGTCATCTACAACCAAACTAGGAAGATGATAACATTAATTAGCACTAGAAGGAAAATGATTGATTTTACATCAATAGAAAGTTATTTCTCTCATTTTTTACAAAACGACCGCATTGCTCCTCCTCTTTTGGTCGAGAGATTATCTTGGTTCTTTAGTTTCTTATAATAATGTACATAATGATTTTAGGCTAAGAACATTATAATTTATAGTGATATTTTTTTTAGATAAATGATTATAGTGATATTTTAAAATTATGATATTGACATACTACTAACATGTTGGTGGGGCTCTCTCTATAAATATCTTATTATAAACTAAAACTAAATTTAATAAGAAGGAACAAGATGTAATATTTACAAAATCATACGTGAGGTACTCCTCCTCCCATATCATTCATATCATTATTGTCGTTTCCAAAATGTCCACACAACTTTTGTAGATTAAAAAATTGCAACATACCAATTAATAATCAAATTTAGAAACAAAACTCCAACTTGCGCAAAATTTCAAAAAGTGACGAAGCATAATAAAGTAAATATAGATTTAAAAGGCAAAGGTTATCACGGTGGGGATGTAGCTCAGATGGTAGAGCGCTCGCTTAGCATGCGAGAGGTACGGGGATCGATACCCCGCATCTCCATTGCAAACGTTTTTATTTCACCGCCTATTTCTGAACCTTTTTTAGATTTGCCCCACCGACCTCTTCCCCACCTATTTCTGAACCTTTTTTTTTAATAAAATTTGTCTATCCTTTTCTTAAAAATTACCCGACTAAGATTTGCCCCCATGTTCGCCACCGACCTCCACCTCCCGTTCTTCTCAGTCTGTCTCACAAAATTCAGAAGAGGGAGAGAGTCCAAGTCCAGATCTAAGCTGCCAAGACTGAGAGTCCTTAAAACCTTAATCCTCGACCCCAATCTTCGAAGAACCCATCTCTGATTGGGATGAGGAAGTACTCTCGATCTCCATTTCCTCCTCCAATCCTTCTTTGCTTCCCTTTTTCGTGAATTCAAGCACTTCTACTGACTGCGTTCCATCTTTTTATTTTATTTTTTTTAGGGGTGGAGAGTTTTGGGGGCGGAGAGGGGGGCCGAGGCAGCTGAAGCAGGTCGGCGGGGGGCTGAAGGGGTTCGCGGGACGGCTGTCGATCGCCGTGATCGCTCTAGTAATCTGTAGTCTGTCTCTGTTCTCGATGATCGGGGTCACCCATCCTTACAATCAGGTGGAGGTTAGATTTCTTCGATTCATGATTGTTTCCAAGTTTTGAATGTGGTGGTTTGAATTGGACATTGTATATGTGATTGGTGAAAAGATTGGACTAGGATTTTGATGAAGTCTAGGGTTTTGATTTCATTACTTTATCTGTTTTCTTGCTTGCTGGTAAGAGTATGGAACAGTTGCGTGCTTCCAGATATATGTAATGGCACCATTTGTTTTCGAATTCACTGGTAAGAAAAAGGAATGATCATCAAGGAATGATTATTTACTTCCAATGGGATCGCATTTGGTACCAAGAAATTGGAAATCCAGGGAACAACTGTACTGGTATTGTG
Organism: Elaeis oleifera; assembly: GCA_000441515.1. Taxonomy (NCBI): domain Eukaryota; kingdom Viridiplantae; phylum Streptophyta; class Magnoliopsida; order Arecales; family Arecaceae; genus Elaeis; species Elaeis oleifera. The sequence goes on along the minus strand of KE504716.1, from coordinate 122,913 downwards.
ATTTTGGTGGATGATGCTCAATCTTATACCAAAGGTAGGTATGCCATGGGAGTTGGGCAATTCTCACCTTTCAAATGACCCTGTTCTTTAACGTGGATTTCCATAAGCCAGGCAATCATGTACCATAACTAACAAAGTAACCAATGGAGTTCGTAAGTGTGCGGAGAGTGGGGGAAAGCTTCATTTTTTATTGAGTCTTTTAAAATATGTTTCATGCACCCACATATGCCTTCGCATATGTGCATGTGGATTGGTGACTATACCTACTTGGGGTTAGGCTGCACACTGTGCTGTCAAATTCATGCATAGAACAAACCGGACAATCGCCTATAGACATGTGGTTTCTGAGGACGATGCAGGATTGGTCACTTTGGAAGAAGCCTGACTTCCAAGTGTCATTTCTGGGAACTAGTAGCTTAAATACTAAATTTGTTATTAGCCATGTACTTTAGACTTATTTATATGTCACACATCCTTGTTGCTTCTTTCTTTCATCATTTGATAATTCATAATTTTGTCCATTGCGATATCTGAAATTTTAGCATATTTCATGGGCAGATACTGTTATCTTCTTATGCTATTATATGATACTGTACCAAAATAGGCACTTAAATAAGAGTGGAAGTGGATACGTATTTTTTTCCTCATTTTATGAGATTTTATTCATTTACTCCTGATTTTTGACTTATTTTTATTCAACTCTATTGTGTCATCCACCTTTAGTAAATCTTTTATTCTAAACAATTTCAGAATATTGGCCACACAAGCACGTATTGCATATTCACTATGCAGCACCTCAGCCGCCTGCATACTGCTGCTGCTTTTTAAACCCTTGATTTTATTGGATCTTAGTGAAATGGTAAAAAGTTGATCTTTTCTTTTTTTTCTTCCTTGGAAAAATGGTTTTTTTATTGACTGTCTACACCATTAATACTAATTATACATAAGTAGTAAATGAATTTGGATGTGTTTGATATGAATGTTATTGGCCTGATGCTTTGTTTTATGTATATGATCATCACTATAACTTGTAATTATTATACATTAATGACCTTGCTATGGCAACGTACTTGTACAGTTATTTTTTAGCTGTATTATTGTTCATGTTCTAATGTCTATCTTTCATTGACATCCTTGAAGTATGTTGATGTCAATAAGCTTTGGAGAACTGCTGATTCTGGTGGTTGGAGACCATCATCTGCTCCACGATCATATTGGCCTCGTATGTAATTTTCTGCCATGTTCCTAAATAATGCTTGTAACTAGATTTGTGATTTTATGTAGTTATGTACTGAAGTTCTTTGATCTTATGATGATGAATCTCGAGTTTCTTTTATGGTGAAAATTTTCTAGCTCCTCCAAATGAGAGTAATGGCTATCTACGAGTGCGTTGCAATGGTGGCTTGAATCAACAACGAAGTGCGGTATGAAGAATACTTTAGTTGTGAATTGTCTATTTTTATGCTATGCTTGGTTTGTGATGCTATCAAGTCTTGGATACAGATGACAATGGCTAAATGTTAAAATAAAAATTATTTATTGGCAATCTTTATAACCGATACCAGTTTGGTTGTCTTGTTATTTTGCTAATTGATGAAGAGGTATCATATTTGGTAGTTTAAAAGGTGGCAAGGAGAAGAAAAAAAGTTCTCTCATTTCTAACTACAATAAAATACTCAAGCTGCCAATCAATCATATAGTTAAGCACAATTATTGTAAATACTTCCAAAATTTGGGGGGTTTGTAGCTTGAAAGTACTTGCTTTAGGTAAAACCTAGAAAAGTGGAAAGTGATAAACCCATTCTTCTTCAATGTTCATATGACCACCTCATTGCTATAATCAGTTCTTTGTCTTTGCCATAGTTTCAAAAACCATAGAAACAAGACCGTACAACCAATGTGGTACCTTTCCGGTGCGAAATTGGTATCGTTATAGGTGTTGGGATTCTGAAACAGCTGTACCAGTACGTACATACCGTACTTGTCCATACCAATATGTACCGGCGATGAAGTGCCATCTATACTAGTCAGTACCAATGGTTTTTATCTTTTAAAAATATATTAATTTTGGTATGTACTGTCAGTACTGGTTCCCTTTCCGTTACTATACCATTCTAAAGGAAAACGATATGGAGTTCAATGCTAGTATTTAAAACCTTATCTTTTAGGATATTTCAAAGACTTTGGAGAAGCCATATTGCACAACTAGAAAGGCTTAGTCATAGGTAATAGAAGGCAGTTTTGACTCTCTCAATGCTTGGACCTTGCTGGGTGGCGAAGGAGGGCCACTGAGAGATAGAGGGAGCACAGTGGCATGAACCTTTAGGGTTCCATGTCCTCAAGTTTCCATCTTTTTTTCTTGCAATTTATTTTCAATTTAAATTCGCATATAATAATATATAATGTAATATTAAATATTGCTCATTATATATAATTTTATGGTTGTATAATGTATATCGAGCTAGACCAGGATACAAAATGAAGAGCTTGAGCCTAGCCTGGTTCAAATTGGGGCTACAAATTGAGGCATTACCTGTCAAGCTGAAAACCTTAGACCGATCTCATCAAAAATCAAGCTTAACGGGCTGATTTTGGACAAGTCTAGATATTCATTTGCAGTGAATAATTACTTAAAACAACAGTATTTAACAATTATGTAGAATACGTTGGTGAAACTAATGGAAAGTTTGATACTTTGTTTGAGTTGCATGATGTGACCTTGTGTTTCCAAATGCTATGACAATCTGTGAAGTTTGCTGACATGCAATGTGACTTTAGATTCTGGTGCCTGCTCCTTAGAGATGTCATAATTTATATGCAATCTAATGGAAATCTTGCTTCAAAACTAGTTAGTTTGTTGGAAACATTTAGTACATTTGATGGGTTATTCTTCCATGAAAGTGATCAATGTTTAGTTTGGAATATAATATGATTAGAGAGTTGAAGAAAATAATTGCCATAGTTATTAGATTATAAAAGATAGTTTATGCTTTTCAATTTTGGGTCGGAAAGTACACATAAGCCTTGACAATTGCATATTGTATTTGTAAGCATACATAGTGAATTTTGAGATAATAGAGGATGCTCCCTTAATTGTCATTTGACAATTTATATACGTGTTGTACAGTGGCTTAAGTCTAGATGAACTTTTCCTTCTGCACCATTTTTGTGTAGTGGAGATTGGAGATATGCTTTCATCCTTTTGGGCTAGGCCTAGGGCTAGAAGTGGGCCGGGCCGGGTCACACCTCAGCCCGAGCCCAGCATGAATTTTTTGGGGCTTTGGGCTGGGCTTAGGCCCGAGCCCGGGCCAAACCCAATTCAGCCAGCCCAATCAGCCGTTTTCTCTCTTAAAAAAAGGCTCCCTAACCTCCAGATCCCTGGCGAATCGGCAAATCCTCCCGCGGCTCCATCTCCTTCTGTTCGCGGCTTCTCCGCGCCCACCCTCTGGCCCACAGCTTCTTTACGCTACACCTCCCTCCTCCAGGGCCTGCCATGCCTGTAGCTTCTCCACGCCACACCCCCTCCCCTTGTGCCTGTGGCTCCTCTCCTGCGGAGGGTTTCTCGAAGTTGTAGGTGTAGATCCCCTGGAGGAGGTCGTCGTGGATCCCCATCTGGTTGAAGCTCGTGATGGCCTCCACCCTAGGGCTCATCTCGAAGACTAGGTTCTCGTTGTTGACACCCTAGCTGCCGGCCCCGAGGGACCGCCGTTGTGGCCGCCGCCATGGGAGATGAGATTGGAGTTCAAGAGGGAGAGAGATTACGGACTCGGAGGACGGGCGTGAAAGCTCGGAGGATTCGGGAAGCTCATCGATTATTGGCCAGGACGGGCTGGAGTTCGGGCTCGTTAGTGTGAGTCACATGGGAAAACCTTTGGTACCATAGCTTATCCTTTATGTGCAAGCTAATTCCCAACCATGTGGGGTGGCTCTTGTTGGCCCATACATCACTGTTGGATTCAGCCAATGACTCACATGTGACTCACATTGATTAAGCTAATTTGGGCTCTTGATCGTGTTGGATTTGGGGCTCGGGCCAAAGATATACTCGAGCCTGGCTTGAAAGACAAACGGGCTCTATAATTAGGTCCAAATCTGGCTTGAAGTATTTCGGGCCTAGCTCGAAGCCCAACCCGAAGTCGGCCGGCTTGAAGCCCATCGGACTGGTCGGAGCCCAGTTCTAGCCTTAGCTAGGCCCTTGTTATTTCCAAAATATGTAGCTATAATGGCATTTCTGTCCTCCCGTGCAAGATGTCCTTTGATATAACATTAAAAGAGAAGTGCTAGAAGATGTCAATCTCCCAGTATATGATAAAGAATTACTGACATGACTACTGAAAACTCATTAGGTGGCTTGAGTGAGTAGTCAGCCTAAATGGGACATTGCAAGAATGATTTAGTAATATGTAACTATGCCACAGCTAGAACCCAAAAATCTGTAGTCATGCTCAGAAAGCATATTCATGAGGGTGCAAATGCCTGAAATTTGCCATTGTAGACTACTTTAAGGAAATAGTAGCCTAATTATACCCCAAGCCAAACACTTCCAATTACTTAAGTATCCTGTGACAACCATGATCGGTAACTTGTTTAATTAGCAGAAATGGATACTCCAGCGGAAAATTAGGGTAAACCATGATGGTTAATAATTGTTGTTATTATACTGGCAAAGAATGGAGGATATATTTGGGATTGTTGTTAATAATTGTTATTTGAAATACTTTTCCCCTTTTGTTCTGTCTCCAACCTTTGTTGTAAAATTTTTGTTACATTTATCTACCTTCTTGCCAATGTGGTAATAAAGGAGAACTTGTAGTAATGATCTTTGAGATTCCGACCCCAATTATTAAACACCCATGTTACTTAGGGCCTTTTTTTGGGAGAACTAGGATGGCAGGAATACCAGCCGAATTTCCACAATCTAAGTGAGTGTGGGACTTGAATGTAGGTCCTTGGTACCAACCTTGGAGACTTTATGAATTGCAGTAGATAGCACCCTCTTCTTGAGCAATAAGTATACCATAGAGTTGTCTCTATTGACTCGCCACTTTTTACACCTCTATCGGGACTCTCAATTAGAAACATCTGGAGCAGAGAATCTTAATTCTGTTGTCTTTGCGATGGATGTACATAACATTTCTTTGAAGTCATGCATTTAAATTAGCAGCATGGGCATGCTTTCATGGTCTAGTGCAAAAATTCTCTATCTTCATTTGGATATGTGTGCTATTAGTATTTAATTCCATGATTTTAAGAAAGTAGTATCTTTCTTTATTTTAAAACTTAATCGCAAAATGGATGCTAACAACTGAAGGCTTAGATGAGTCTTTAGTTTAGAAACTTAATTTCAGTCTTATTCCTATCTCCTATTCAAGGGTGAAGCGTATTTAAAATGTATCACTGGTTCATATAATGCCTAGATTTTTGGGTTTAAGTCCCTGTGGTCGATATGATGGGAGTAAGGCCATTCCAACATGTTGAGGAAGCTTAATGTAAATTTGTTTACTTTAATTGTTTCTCCCTTTCTCTCTCATGCATGATGCATTTCATGTTCAGTTAACTTCCTACGCCTAATGATTTTCATATGAAAGATCATAAATTTGAACTCCCCAGATCTAGGGCTATAAATAGGTTGGAACATGTTTAAGTTTCTATTTGTGCTTGATTTGAAACGGAATGGAAATCTTAGTGTCAGCTGGGATTTGGGAATTCAAAGGGTAGCGACCAAGAGTAAGGAGAGAACATGGGAACAAAGTCCAAATCTAGACATGCAGAAAAGGAATAAATGCAATTTATATAGCCCTCATATTCCTTTATCAATTCATTATGTATGGAGTATGTGTCTATATGTTCTGGTTATTGGTCCTTGGGATTTGAATATAGCTTTATCTGAGTCAAACCTGATAAAAAAATATGATCCGATATATGGAGTTTGACTTCTAGATGTTGAGGTTATCAGAAATTAAATTGAATCTCTTCCCAACTATTATAAAACAACCGGATCAAGATAACAGGTTTCCAGGTGCCACTTACACCTCTACCTAGATCTGACCTTAGATATCATATCTAGCCCTTGAGATTTAATTGACAGGATCTATTCTGATCATCTTCACAAAAAGATTGAACATGAGATTCAAATAAAAAAAAAGGACTAACCCAACTATGAACTTAGCAACCATATAAATTAATAACCGGCTTATTGCTTTGTATTATCAAGATCTGAAGAAACAGTCACTGTATGGGTGGGTCGGTCATATGGCTGTAGCAACTGAATTTTTTTCCACAAAAAGAATCTGATTATGGGTTGTGAAGCAAAAATAAAGGGTTGTGGATATTAAGTCACATCAGATCCAAATATCAATCTGAAGCCAACAACCTCCTAGATGCACACCGTTCACAAATAATGGTGGTTAGGAAGATATGTGTACTCAAAAAAAATAATAAATATGCCTTACTCAAGACGAAATGAACTACAAAATTGTAAAGCCCAAGCACAAGTGTAACAATCAAAATCACAACCACATCAATCTATTTCAGCACCTTAATACTACAGTACTGGTACTATTCTATCTCTCTACACCACATTATAAACACAATCCATAATACTTAATATCTGGGTTCATTTGTTTGCTTTTTTTCCATTTATTTCTATTTAAAAGCCCACGTTTTAGGTGCTGCTTGCCATGCCAATGCTGGCCGTTCGCTTACATGATACATATACTGTTCTAGTGCATGGCATGGATCGGCATGCAATGGCATAGTGCTCTGTTTACTGCTATGCCCAGATATATGTTAGTGTTTTTTCTTTTTTGGTTTGATCCAATTGAACGTCTTAGTGTTTTAACTGCTGTTATCCTAACAAAGCAATATATACTACCATATTGTCAATAATCGTAACATGTACATGTGGGGATCACTATGCAACAAATAATTTCAACTAAAACATATACAAAACTATTGCTTATTGCATTATTCCATGGTTCACTAAACTACCTTGAACTGTCTGGTTTTGGGTGTACCAAACTGTACTAATGGCCGATCGAGATGATTTCAGTGTTCAATACACGAAATTGACTAGGAGGGAGAGAGGGAGAAGGAAAGAGAGGGGGAGAGGAGAAGGAGAGAGGATCTTCGGGGGTTGCTGGAGGGCAGTCAAGGTCATTGCATCGTTGGTAAGCTTGGTGGAACCCGAAGGAGGGTGGAGAGAGGGAAGGAGAGGGAGAGGAGGCAGCTGGAGGCCTCTAAAGTGTCGGTGAGGCCGCCGTGCTGGTGACGGCCAAAGGAGGGGCTCTGCCCTCCTCCTGATCGAACGACTCCTATTTCATTTTTTTTGTTTTGTGGACTTAATGTGATAAATCAAAAAAAAAAATCAAAATAGGGGCCGAAGCCTCTATTTCGATCAGGGGAGGGTGGAGCCCTTCCTTTAGCCTTCATCAGTGTGATGGCGGGCGCAACGACCTTGCTGGCACTCTGGAGGCCTTTGGTAGCATCCTCTCCCTCTCCCTCTCCTTCCCTCTCTCCGTCCTTCTTCGAGTTTTGCCGAGCTTAGCAGTGGTGCAGTGAGCTCGGCTAACCTTCGGCAGCCTCTAGAGGCCCTCCCTCCCTCTCCTTCCCCTCCCCTCCATTCCTCCTCTCTCTCGCCTTCTCTTCCTCTCCCATTCTCCAGTTCGGGCCTAGCATGAGAGAATATTGTACCGTATCGTTGGCTGACTGGTCCAGCTCTGATATTTGTATGGTGAACCTTGCATTATTCTAAAAAAGATCTAATATACTTAAATATCACATAGCCACAAAATTTTTAGACAAGTAACATACTGCAACCAGTTTGTGTCATATTTAAACCATTTAAATTGAAAAGAAGGTTAAGAATTTGGTCATTTATAGGGAAATTTCAAAGAGGAAAGTTAACAAATGTTGTTTCCTTGATGGGATAGCTTAAATTTTACGATGATTTGAGCTAGATTTGTCATTGATGACCTTGTGTCTTAAATTTACTGTAAGCGCACGGTGTGCAATGTAGCACGTCCGACGAGTACGGGTCGATCCCACGAGGAATTGGGTTCTAAACTGTATTCAAATACTTGCTCAGGCGAGCTTTAAAAAAAAGAGGAGAGATTGTTTGTTGAATTACAAACTATTAAAGCAGTAAACTAATCAAATATAAAAGATAAATTATCTAAAAGATCTAGGACTTTTGAATCTACTAGACTAATGAATTAGAGAGCCTTCATATGGTTTCTCTTATAATGTCCCTTGATTAAGGTGTAAAACATGAACAAGCATGGATCATGAAGAGATTTAATTCAACTATGATCCATCAAGCATTTTATTTTCACCCTAATTAAGAGACTCTTTCTTTCTTCACTTCTCTTGTGTTGTTC
>KE504716.1:87728-105498 GCA_000441515.1 Elaeis oleifera | reverse complement strand
GGAAACAAGGGGCTAAAAAGTTTAAAAGGTGGGTATGCCTGTCTGTCACATAGATCCCGTACAAGAATTATGAAGTGGAGAGAGATATCTCAGAGTAGAGGCATTGAAGCTTTTTTATAGATATTAGGAAGGAAGAGGTTTTCATGGTTTTCAGAAGTGGGACTAAAAAGAATGAGTAGATGAATGGTTAGGATTTTATTTGTAAAATATGGATGAATGGATGGATAGCTGATTCAATAGGAAAGAGAGGGTGGTTGTTTCTTTAAAATTCTAAAATATCTTTATTTCTGTTGCACATCTCAGACCCATTTTTCGTGTTCGCTTGCTGTACACCGCTCGCATCCATTCCGCATCTGCACCTCAGCTTTCTTCCCATGTCCACAAAAGGCCTCGTGTCCTTGGACCCACATGCCGAACCGCGCCCCTGTTTGCTGTTTGCAAGAGCCCATGCACCAAAGGCTGCACTTGAACCGAAATGCTTACCCAGCTAGCGCCAAAAGCCATGTATGAACCAGACCCCACATCCATTTTGCTGGTTTTGTTCTCACGCATCAAACTTTAACAATCGTTTCTCACCCTTGGGCATTGAATGCATTATGGGCCTCTCTCTTCTTTAACTGATCAAATCCTAAAGCATTTGACGGCTTACCAACCTTCCTATGGACCAAATGGTCCATGGTGGACCATCATCTTACGGAGTGAACCGGATTGACTTTTGGCTTTGAATTTAAATCCATTTTAACTCTGTTTTTGGTCCCGTTTGATTCTTTAAAGCCTGCAGATCGAGCTCTTCATATTGGTGTACCTCTTTCCTGTAAAATATACAAAGAAGAATCAATTTTAAAAGAATAAAGATAATTTAATCCATAAATTAATATTTTTTTGGATAAATTTATGCACTTATCACCAATGCTGGCCGTTCACTTACATGATACATATACTGTTCTAGTGCATGGCATGGATCGGCATGCAATGGCATAGTGCTCTGTTTACTGCTATGCCCAGATATATGTTAGTGTTTTTTCTTTTTTGGTTTGATCCAATTGAACGTCTTAGTGTTTTAACTGCTGTTATCCTAACAAAGCAATATATACTACCATATTGTCAATAATCGTAACATGTACATGTGGTGATCACTGTGCAACAAATAATTTCAACTAAACATATACAAACTATGGCTTATTGCATTATTCCATGGTTCACTAAACCACCTCGAACTGTTTGGTTTTGAATGTACCAAACTGTACTAGCGGCCGATCGAGATGATTCCAGTGTTCAAAACACGAAATTGACTAGGAGGGGAGAGGGAGAAGGAAAGAGAGGGGAGAGGAGAAGAAGAGAGGATCTTCGGGGGTTGCTGGAGGGCAGTCAAGGTCATTGCATCATTGGTAAGCTTGGTGGAACCGGAAGGAGGGCGGAGAGAGGGAAGGAGAGGGAGAGGAGGCAGCTGGAGGCCTCTGGAGTGTCGGTGAGGCCGCCGTGCTGGTGACGGCCAAAGGAGGGGCTCCGCCCTCCTCTTGATCGAACGACTCCTATTTCATTTTTTTGTTTTGTTTTTGTGGACTTCATATGATAAATAAAAAAAAAATCAAAATAGGGGCCGAAGCCTCTATTTCGATCAGGGGAGGGTGGAGCCCTTCCTTTAGCCTTCATCAGCGTGATGGTGGGCACAACGGCCTTGCTGGCACTCTGGAGGCCTCTAGTGGCATCCTCTCCCTCTCCCTCTTCTTCACTCTCTCCATCCTTCTCCGAGTTTTGCCGAGCTCAGCAGTGGTGCAGTGAGCTCAGCTAACCTTTGGCAGCCTCTAGAGGCCCTCCCTCCCTCTCCCTCCCTCCCTCTTCCTCTCCCATTCTCCAGTTCGGGCCCAGCATGAGAGCATATTGAACTGTACCGTCGGCTGACTGGTCCAGCTCCGATACTTGTATAGTGAACCTTGCATTATTCTAAAGAAAGATCTAATATACTTAAAATATCACATAGCCACAAAATTTTTAGACAAGTAACATACTGCAACCAGTTTGTGTCATATTTAAACCATTTAAATTGAAAAGAAGGTTAAGAATTTGGTCATTTATAGGGAAATTTCAAAGAGGAAAGTTAACAAATGTTGTTCCCTGATGGAGTAGCTTAAATTTTATGATGATTTGAGCTAGATTTGTCATTGATGACCTTGTTAGGCTCAGTGGTGGTGTTCACTGGTATAGCAGCTATCCCAATCCTTCAAAACCCAACATAACATAATAGAAAGCACCCTAAAGGCTTTCAAGCCTTTAACAACCCGATTTGGTTCATATCAGTTTCTGTTGGTTTATTCTGTGTATATCGAACAGGCATGGCATTGCAGCAGCCTGTGTGACGTGATATAAACTCACACAATCAGTACAACGGTTACCACCACTTTATGTTGTTGATGTTTTGCTGGCATAGTACTTGGTGCACAGCAAGCACTGCCATGCACCATTACTTTAATCCATGCAGCTAGACCTTCAGATCCCTTCATCTCAAAAAGAGACACAGACCCATTGATAATGAGAGAATACCTGAAACAAAATCATAGAACAGCTAGTTCCAACTTGTTTTAGAACAACCCATTAAGAATATGGATTATGGAAGCAAACCACATTACTGGCCCTGGCAAAGTAACAGCCCACCTCACTCGTTGATTTTTCTTATTTAACTAGTTTTGGAGAAAACACTTCTGAGACAATATTTGTAAGGTTAGATATGCATTGGCTAACTCCCCCGCAGCATTGACATGAAGCCCTTGAATCCTTTCACTTTATGATCTTGACCCAGAAGATACATAGAACATGTTATCATCTTTACATAGAACATATTATCATCTTTGCAGAGTATGGGATAACTATAACTGTATGGAAACACCATATGTTGTTCAAACTTATTCTAGAAATCATGTAGTGGGACTCCTATAAAAAGGTTAATAAATATGTTTAAGATGCTTATTGTCATTTATTTGGGAAATGTGAATAATATGAAACTAAAAAAGGAACTCATGCAAGTTGTTGCCAATTTGAAATCTGGTTGTAAAATATTTCAGCTGTTTCAAGAATCTCCTTTCTGAATTGGTGCAATACATTATTTTCTTAATGTTTTTTGATATTATTTTGATACACATTAATTGCATCAGTGCCAAGTTCTTGTTTTATTCTGAAGGCACTGTTATGAAATACTGATTTCTCTACATGGAAACTTTTAGATATGTAATGCAGTTGTTGCTGCAAGAATCATGAATGCGACACTTGTGCTACCAGAGTTGGATGCAAATTCTTTCTGGCATGATGAGAGGTATCTGCTTCTGTGTATCTGCAGTCATGCTCCTTTTATATACAGGAAACCATGTTCCTAATTTGGTGTGCATATCTAGATTCTAGACATTGTCAAATTTACTAAAAGAAATGGCCCTTAGCACCAATTGTTGGCCTAAGCTTGAGCAACAACCCTGCCTGAAATCCAGGCATGACGAGGGGGCTTGGTGGGGCAGGCTAAGCACCTAGGCTGCTGCTTTAATGACCTTGCTTTTACCCTGATTGAACCTCTTGAGTAGCTTTAATTGTATGAGCATAATAACTGGCTAGAATCCCTTAGCAACTTAATGTTATTTTATAATATCTATATGTGTCCATCTCTTGGAACCATGAAGTCAATGTGAACTTTGCCTGTTACGAATTGTTTAGCATTATAAATACTACACCTTCTTCTACTCCTTTTAACATAGAAAGTATGGGTATATAATTATTTGGGAAGAAGCATGTGGGAGGAAAAATCATGAGGGAAGGAGGAATGGAAAAGGGCATGCAAATAAGAATTAGGTTTTACTATCTGTCTCTGTCCTATTAATGCCATCCTCCAACTGCAAGTCATTGTTCACTAATTGCTACTAACCAAGGGATGAAAAGGGATCAATCTTTGAAAAAAAAAAATAATAAAATTCAAATCTTTGGGTAAATTGAATGGAAGAAGAGATACTTAATGGTGATGGTTGCTTGTTGAAGGCTAGGATTTGGTCAATCTGAGTCAGGCATCTGATTCAGATACATATTTTGTTGAATCATGTCTAGTTAGTTTTGAGACCTTGATGGCAAGAAGTTATGTGTTGATGCTGAAACTGTTCCTGCCTTAAGTATTTTCATATGTTGATTATCCTGCCGCATTAGCATAGCCATTAAAAGGAAATCAAACTGTTTTCTTGAATTTTCTCTGACCACAGCTGTATATATCAACTGGAAGTTCCTTTCTAATCTGGGTTTATATGTCCAGTTGTTAGATTTTAGTAATTCCATTAAATTCCATGCCATCATTGGGCAATAAGCTCCTTTATTTTGTGTATCTATAATTTTACATAAACTACTTATGTTAATCATGTTCTTGCATTCATGCACATAAAAGATTTATCCACATTTTAAATCAAATCTATTGTCAGTAGATTTGCAATTTCATTTGTTCAGCTGGTCTGAGATCTCATGTTTGTGTTAGACAACTCTGCTATGACTGGTATATAAGACAAAGTTGTTTATTTCATGGTCAAACGGTTGCTAGTTGTTACAATATAAAGTGCAGAAGCCTCTGTATTTATGCTTTGTTATTTTAATGTTAAAATATGTTTCTCTTCTTAATTGTATGAAATTTGCGTTTTTATGGTACTAATTTGGACATTCATACCTGCACACAGTGGTTTTCCAGGTATCTATGATGTTGAGCATTTCATCAAGGTTTTGAGGTATGATATCCGTATAGTGGAAAAGCTTCCTGAAATCTTTTCAAATGGAAAGGCCAAGAAGATGAAATCTCTTCTGGTAGAATGCTAAAGCTTAGCATCCTATTATTCTGAATAATTCTGAAGTTATACATATATATGAAGCTCAGAAAAATTGTTATATCTCCTGTTCTATTTCAGATTCGTCCACCAAGGGATGCTCCTCTGAGCTGGTATACCACAACTGCTTTGGAAAAATGAGGAAGCATGGTGTTATTTACCTCACCCCTTTTCACATCGTTTGGCAGAGGAGATTGATGACCCTGAACTTCAGAGGTTGAGGTGTCGAGTGAATTATCATGCACTTCGATTCAAGCCACACATAATGAAGGCAAGCAGTGAGATAGTTAATAAGCTCCGTGCAAGTGGCCATTTCATGTCAATACACCTTCGGTTTGAGATGGATATGCTTGCCTTTGCTGGGTATGATATATATCTTAGCTGCAATATATGTATATTGTACATACATACATGCATATGCATTTATAGTGCTGATATAACAATTGTGTCACTGCTGATATTAGAACCAATTAATAGTAGCGCATCGTGGGGTCTCTTATTCTTCTATTATTAAGCAATAGGAAAAAGTTTCTTTGCCAATCTCAGTTTGTTTATATTTGTTTTGTGGTTTAACTTTTGATGATATAAAGTCATACCACAATCTAAACCTAAGCTTATAATATCATCATTTTTATGATAGATCAACAGTGTAGTTATTTTAGTTAGTAGAATGCATTTTGTTCAATTAAATCTCTCTTGACATGATTAGGTCTTGGACTTGTCATCTTAACACCTTTTTGACCTTTGTCTGCTGTATGTTTATTTGTTGGTTCTCATGTTGTGTCTGTGTGTCGCACCTGCACACTTGTGGGCATGGGTGGGTGTGAGCATTGTGTGCTTTTGTGCATGTGCATATGGGATAGTATAATATCCTAGGGAACAAATAGCCTAGTTGTGTAGGTGAAAATGTCCATATTTTTCATAGAAATTAAATATGTTAAGTGATTTTTGTCATTTCATGTAAAGGCACTATTGTATGATACCATCAAGTTAGCTTGAGATTGTAGTAAAGTCATGCCCTAACTCTCCCCCTCTGACCGACCTTCCTTGTCTCCTTCTCTCTCTCTCCCTCCCTCTCTCCCCTCCTCCTTTTACCATCCGTTCGCAACCTTTCTTGTTGCTCATTGTCCAATCAAAGCTCTTCTTCTTTCCTCTCATGGCACTAGCTCTCTTTAATTCTTCCTTATTGTGACCCTCTTCTTACTTCCATCGACACTTCTTCTTTCAGTAAGGAGAGATATTGCACCATGACACCATCTACCCTCACATGGCAACCTTGAACAATGCTCATTGAAAAGGGACATCATCAAGATGATGAGATTTCGCTATGGGCATCCTTTGCCACTGCTGCTACTAGCAATGGTATAAATTGTTCCACTGGTCTACAAGGTAGGATTTTGTCTCCCTTCTGGCAGCCTCATTAGGGAAGGCTTATTAATTTCGACATACTCCCTCGAGCAGTGGGGCATCTTTGGAAATGGAGGGGTGGAGATATGGCACTGGCCAAGTCACCAAGTGCCTCACTGTGATCGCATCCTTGTGCAAAGGTGGATGAGATTTACACAAAAGGTGGATATTATTTCAATGGTCTGCAAGTAGGATTTGGTCTTCTTGGTTATAGTCTCATTAGGGAAGGCCGAGTTAATCAACACAGTCCTCGAAGTGGTGGAGCATATTTCGAAATGGAAGGGGCAAGGGTGGGGTGCACACAGGGATGGAGGGGGTTGGCCTTGGCCAAGGGCCTTGCAATAAGGTCCATGGCCAAGTCAGACAAGGTCACTAAAATGCTCTTACTCCATATATAGAATTACATCTACAAACCAGTTGATTAAGAACTTGGGACTTTCAAGAACCCATTGGAGGTGGTCCAATGGAGCTGCATTTGCCTGTGGATATTGGCTTGCTCTAGATTACTGCCACTGAAGGAGAGGCGAAGGCTTTTAGATGATGATGATAATTGATGTTGGCCTCGTTTTGGATATGCATATGATGGAGCCACTGTTCAGGCACCATCCTTGAGAATGTGAATGGTCTCAATATAGTCAGTTGCAACTTCAAGCTAGATGATGGAGCTCTAGCTAGGGTTGCTTCTGAGTGTCGTTGTTAATTCGACAGGTACATGTTATTGTTAGTTGGATGAAAAAGGAGGTGTAAGGAAGATGTGGATAATAGCAGCTGGAAAGAGGCAGAGGTAATGGATCAGAGGAAGAAGAGTGAAGAATGGAGAAGATGGTTCAGGCTGGAGCATGGGTTATTGGTCAAATTTGCTCTTTCTATTATTAAATCTCATAAGAAATTGGAAAATCTAATTAGACAAGCATAAATGACCAAAAAGAATCCATAAATTGAGATTAAGAAGGGTAAAATATGTTACTATACATCTGAAAACAAGGAAGCCATTCTCATTATGCATTGACTATCAAGTGGATGTAAAAATGGGCAAGGACCTAATGACATGTAGGGAAACCAAAATTCATACATTTTGAGAGTATTGTGTGTGTGAGAGGAGGGGGGTGGGAGAGCAAGAGATTTGAGTCCCCATTAAGTGGTTAATCTTTGGGAAAAGATTTGATAATTCAAAATTAATGATTGGTCAGCTGAATTGCATAGCAACACTAATCATGATTTGCATATCTAAAAATGCACGGGAACCCATAACCAAATGTTTTGAAAGTTATTAACCTGAATTAGTGAAGAGCTATCTTTATTTGTGTAGACCTTGTTTTTACATTTAAATAAAACAATTAAAATTAATATGCTAAAAAAAGGTTTTGATTGGCATATCCTCGTATATCAATTTCAAAAGTATTTACAAACTTGCATTATCTTTGCATGCCAGTGCAAGCCAAGTGGTTGCATGGTTCTCATGCCATTTAGGCCCTTGTCAGTGAAGGGCTCGGTGCATGATATTTTAATCCTTGGTTCAATGTGATAAGGTTTTCAATTTCACAAATGTGAAGCTAAAGTTTTTATTTTATTTTATTTTTTATAGTCAGATTTCCATTAGAATTTTGTATTAGGGACTTGTAGCTAATCTGATCACAAGGTTGGGTAAAAGATGGACAAGTGACAAACAGTAATTCAACCTTCTTTTCAAATTCTCAAGCTTGGAACTCAATACACACTGTTAAATGCAAAAAGCATTCTCACAGATGGAAACTACGATGCCGCTTTTATTAGCCCAATTAGATAGTATTGCCTTTGCTGCATTTATGCCTTCATCATATTGCAATTCATTATCATCTTTGTCTCTTAAAAAGTTCATATCCAACTCAACATGCGAGCAGATTCCTATATTCTATTAAACTATTTGGAATACCATCAAATTGCAGTCCAGCTGAATTAATTGGTTTCAGATTTGAATGTCAAATTTTTCAGGTGTTTGGATATATTTACACCAAAAGAACAGAAAATTTTGAAAGAATACCGAGAAAGAATTTTGCAGAGAAGGTACTGATTTATAGGGACAGGATGCTTATTGGGAAGTGCCCATTAACTCCAGAACAGGTAAACTTTTTCCCATCTTTTCATCCTGCAGTTGCCTAGCAAGTAGGTTAGACTTGCCAGTATTCCCATTCAGATTTCTAGAACATCACTCAAATATCTAGGATAAGGGCAGCTATTGTTGTGGTATTATAACACAAGCAGCATGGTCCTCTCAGTGCATAGAGGCCTGTCTTTGTTTCATGATTGTTTCAGGTGTTCTGTTTTGTACAGTTGTACCATATTCAGGCTTTGCAATGTACCTATGAAATTTCCAGTTTATTCAACTTTAGTCCTTCCCAGTGGAGATAACCTCAGCATTAGCCATAGGTTTTCTCATCTGTGCAAATCTGGTATATCTATATCCAGCTACGCTGCCAAAATTCTTTAGGTAGTTTGCAAGTTCATTGTTGCAACAAACCTGCATGGATCTTCTTCAGCACCAAAAGGAAATTTCATGTAGGTGTCTATAAAATGTCATTAAAAAGCAGCTGAATTGTAGCGCAGTTGTTTACATCTTCATTGCTTTGTAATGTTTTATGATTTTTCACACCTTTTAGGCTTTCAACCTGAAAACACCAGAAAGGAAAAGATACAAGTTCAAATACTGCATACACTACAGTATGCTTGATTTGTGCTTTTCTGGCTACTCTTAATTTGTCTCTATTTTCTGATTTTTCATATTTTCCTTCTTCAAGGTTAGAAAACTCAAATCAAAATTATTAATGCTGAAACTGAGACAGCAAACGAGTTTTTAAACTTTGGAAAAGGTTGCGTTGTCTTATTGCTGTGGTGATTTCACATGTGGTCCTTATAATGCTGAAAGGCTTTAACAATTTAATACCAAATTGATGCAATGAGAAATCAATAGTATCCAATCCTCTATAGAATCAATGTTCTTTTGGTAATAATAACATTACAATAACAAGCTTTACCTCAAGCTTAGCGATCCAGTCATGTATCATCCTTCATCATTGTTTTCCTATTCAATGTTCCAATTTCAACTCTTTAAATTCTGTAACTACCAAAATCATCTTTCTTCTCCCAGTATTCTGTTTTGACCCTTCTTTTGAATCTGAATTCCTCTCTTCTCATGTGACTCATATGAAAGGGAACCCAAACTCATTTCTAACTTCTGATTTAAGCAACTTTAGCAATCTATATCCCAGATTCAAGAATCTCTGCCAACTGTGAACTTAATAGACAACCAAATAACACGTAATAAAGGTGCACAAATGATGGAGCACATGACAAACTTATGATAAGCTTTTGTTCCGTCATGCAGTAGCCATGCTCAGGATTTTTAACTGCTGAATTCTCCATCAACTTAAAGAAGCATGCACATCCTTGAAAGAATAGAGCAGAAATGCTATCAAGTTAAAACACGTAAGGTAGTTTGTTGCTTTGGCCCTCTATTTGGTACAAAGGATTGGATTGGAGGAAGGATAGATAGGGGAGGAAGGATGGATCTACCCTGTGTTTGGTGAAATATGGAAAGATGGACATAAATGATTTCCTCCTTTATTTGGTGTAGGAAGAATGAGAGAGAGGATGGATGATATTTGTATGGCAACTTTGCTAACCTATCTTTTGATAATAGAGTATTATTATTATTATCAATTTATAGCAATTATTTATACTAAAAAAGTAGGGCAATATAACTTATAAATTTGATAATTTATAATTATATAAACATTATATAAATATTTAATTTAATTAATTTAATTTAATAATAATTTATAAATTAGTTATATATGGATAACTTTATTTATATATATTGATTATATAAGTAACCAATTAATTTATAATTTAATTTAAATGGTTAATTAATTTATACAAATAGTTAACTAAAAAAAGTGCATATAAATAAAAAAAGATAATTCTAATGATCTACTTGTAATTATGAAAAATTATGTACTAAAATTAAAATAATTATTATTGAATTTAATAGTATAGGGTAATTAGCATAGGTAAAATTAAAATAGATATAAATAGCATGAATGAAAAAGTGAATAAGTGTTAGGGTTTTGTCAAAAAATAATGAGGGATAATATTGTCAATGTAAAAATTCACTTTTTACATGCTCCATCCATCCTTCCTTGCATCCTCCTAATTTGGGAGGATGCAAAGTGGTGGGACAGGATGGATGGGCAATTCCTCCTTTCATCCATCATTTCTAGGATTTTTCAGTCAAACGGTAGATGGAGGCCATTCATTCTTCTAATCCCATCTATACTCCGTCTCATGACCTCAACCAAACACTACCAAACACTGGGTAGGAGTTGTGAACCCAAGGATGAAGTTTTCTCTGCACATTTTTCAGCTTCAAGATCCACAAGTTGGATTTGGGAAAACCATGCATATTTCTTTGGCATTATGTCATTACTTGATAGCACAAGCTATACATGAATGCTTTGAATGTATTATTATTACGCAAGAGTTATGTGTGGCTATAGTGCCATTGCATTTTTTCAAGCTAAAACTGATGCTTCTTGTAAAGTAGTAAATTAATATCTGGGCCAGTATAGCTGATTAAATTCTGATGTATGGCTTTCCTTAAAAGTACAATGAAGGGTTCTCCTTTGTTTATCTCCTCCTTATGAGAATGAGTTGGCCCTAAATTACATATATTCCAACTTGAAGCTTTAAGGTCTTTGCTGTGAGGCATGCTGAAGCTTTTCCTGAATCATGGGGGACAAATAGGATAACTTAGTTCATGTCACCATGCAGGTGGGCCTTATCTTGCAATCCATGGGATTTGACAACAACACACGCATCTATCTTGCTGCTGGTGAACTTTTTGGTGGAGATCGCTTCATGAAGCCATTCAGGACAATGTTCCCTCGCCTTGAAAACCACAGCACTGTGGGACCTGAAAAGCTTGAAGAGAATGCACGAGGGCTGGCTGGTGCTGCTGTGGATTACATGGTCTGCCTCCTCTCAGATATTTTCATGCCAACATATGACGGCCCAAGTAACTTTGCGAATAATCTCATGGGCCATCGTCTGTACTATGGCTTCCGGACCATTATCCAGCCTAACCGAAAAGCCCTGGCTCCAATATTCTTGGATATAGAGGAAGGGCGCACAGCTGGCTTCGAAGAGCGGATCAGGCAAATTATGTTCAGAACCAAATTTGGTGGACCTCATAAACGGGTCCCACCTGAGTCTTTCTATACAAATTCATGGCCTGAATGCTTCTGCCAAATGTCTCCAAAAAATCCTGCTGACAAATGCCCCCCTGATAATATCTTGGAAGTCCTTGATAGCCAGTTGCAAAGTGATGAAACCGATGTTCTGAACGTGCAGAAGCATCCAACAGGATGTATCCACCAGGTTCGGCAGGAGAGGCTTGACATTCAAGGCTTCAGGTTATTTCATTTGATCTCATCTGCAAAGGTAATTTTCTTGTTTGCCAGCTCAATCTGAGAGAGATGATGGATTCTCAGGTTGCAGCTGGGGACTGCTTTCCCCTGCAATAGCAAAAAGTTGGAATCAGGCTTAGGAGTAATCGAAGAGCGGCTGTAAATTTAGTATTATAGCAATCTGTAACATAGAGTGAACTTGGTACCCACTTTTTTCCCCCTGCCATTTGATCATACGTATTTGTATGCCTCCCATAATATTCTCGAAAGTAATGTAGTTTTGGCACATTTGCCGTCAGGGATCGTGGCTCTGAACTTTAAAATTGAATTATACATAAATGCCACCACTATCCTGGATGATCCTCCACTGAGAAACTACATTTAGATTGATTTTCATTTATAGTGCTGCTTTGCTGTAGAAGCTTGGGGCACAAGGTTTTTTATTTGTTATTTGAAGTAATGGTTGATCAAACAATCTGGCTTTTAATAATTTGAGTTGTTGCAGGATATGTTACTACAGTGTGCCCAAAGTGAAACAAATTGGACTTGATTGATCAAACTTGAATTGGTTGAACCAGCAAACAACCAAGGCCAAACTGGATAGAATAACCTAATATAACCAGGCTCAACAGAACAGATGCTGCACTTGAGAGGTTCTCAGGTGGTATACGTGCATCATGCTGCGTTCTGCTTCCACTTGTGTTCGCATTATCAAGTAATATGTATCATTTACAAAGGTAATCTCTCACAAAACTTTTGATGGAATAACGGAAAACACCAGCCAGGCTTTAGAAGCGTCTAAAAGTTTCCTGCAGCGCTTCAGCCTTTCAACTCATATTTCATTTCTAGAGGTCAGGTAGCAGCAGGCACCATGAATTGGATCTGAGCTCAGTGAAACCCTCTACAGGGCACCATGAATTGGATCTGAGCTCGGTGAAACCCTCTATGTAAGGCTCATGTCGATTGGTCCTTGGCAAAGTGCTTTGATTTCCATCATGGACTACTAGAATCATAAGACAGCCCACATAGCACATGCCAAACAACCCAACCAAGAAGCTCCTTTACATCAGAAGAAATCCTCGAGGAACTTAAAGAAGATCGAAATTTCTAGTGCCCGATGCTGTCCATGTATCTTATTTAACACTCAATTGATAGGGAACGACAGTAAAAAGGTCATAATGGTAGTTTGGTACTAAATGTGTAGGCATGTGAAAGCAGATATAAATATTCAGTATCGTAAATGATCCAGAATTGTCAGTGATCTGTAGCTGGTTACAATATATCTCCAACTGTCTAAATCAGCATGATGAAGCATTCCAGAGACATTTTGAGGAGTTTTGGGAGCCATAATTTTGTCATCCTCTCATAGAGCACTGCCTCCATTTTTTAAGAACCGACCGTAAAAAGTGATCAATCACTTGGATGTATGTATATTTCTGTGCAACTGTTGTAAATGTTCCAGACCAACAAAATGAACTAAAGCTGATGCAAATGCAATTTATACGATGCAAATAATATGGTAAGACCAGCATGATCACATCTCCACTCA
The DNA here is from genome assembly GCA_000441515.1 of Elaeis oleifera. NCBI lineage: Eukaryota > Viridiplantae > Streptophyta > Magnoliopsida > Arecales > Arecaceae > Elaeis > Elaeis oleifera. The sequence continues at coordinate 92,266 of KE504716.1, read as the reverse complement.
TCCTGAAAGCTTCAAAACACTAGAAATGGGAACCACGGAGGATAACCATCCTCCTAGGAGCATTTAAAAACCTGTAAAACCAAGCTGTTACTTTCTGGTTGTTATATAATTACCTCAGCAAACATTTGCATGGCCAGCAAACTCCAAGAATCATGAATTAGCACACACAAAGCCAGAAAGAAACTGGAAAGTTACCCAGCCAATGGACCTCGCAACTGTTACTTTCTGGTTGCTATATAAAACCAAGCTGTAAAACCAAGCTGTTATATAAAAACCTGTAAAACCAAGCTGTTACTTTCTGGTTGTTATATAATTACCTCAGCAAACATTTGCATGGGCAGCAAACTCCAAGAATCATGAATTAGTACACACAAAGGCCAGAAAGAAAACTGGAAAGTTACCCAGCCAATGGACCTCGCAACTTGTTAGCAACATGTAGGAGGTGACCGATGTTTGTGGCCGGATAATTTTGCATTGGCTTGAGATTGGCAGTAAATCACCTGCGAAGAGATGTCTTTGTACAAGTATCATTATGGCACAGCATATCCATAATAACGTTTCCTGCACAAGAATGTGATACTCTTATTTTCATCCTCATTTAGAGGTCTTGTAAAAGCGAAATTTTTTTTTTTGATAGGAGACAATACCCAGCACTCAAAGCAATAGAATTGGGAGGGCTATTAGATTGCCTAAGAGTAAGATTTGTTGTACTGGTCAGTAATGGTGCATACTAACCATACTATACTATACTGGTACTAAATTGGTATATGATGTGGATGGCGTACTGATACTCAATATGCCAGATCGTGTATTGTATGATATGTACTAATGCTGTAATAGAATGGTATCACTACAGGATCCCATATACAGACAGTGAACCTTACCTAAGAGGGTCCTAAATGGGAAGGTAGTTTTTAAGATTGTAACTTTTGAGTCAATAGTAGTGTGATCCATATAAATGCATATAACTATGGGTTGACCTGCAATGTGGAAATAACAGATCTTCAATAAAGGAAATATAGGATGATTATAACTAATGATAAGAATAGAGATCCGATAAGAGAGCTAAAATTGAAGAAAAAAATTATCTTCTCATTTTCTTGATTGAAAATTGATAAAAAGGTTCTTATATACAGATAAAAAAATGATCTAGAATTCAAAGAATGATCCAGAATACTAGCTGAGTTGTACAAACTAAGAAAGACTCCTAACAGAATGCCAGCAGAATGCTAGCTGGATAACAAACTTTGGTGCCCTTTTCTTGCTAGCTAAATTAAGTTGTATAACACATCTTCATCCCCCCTCAATTGGAGATTGGTGAAGATCAACCAGACCCAGCTTGGACAAAATGAATGTAAAGGCAGCAGCAGACAAAGACTTAGTGAATATATTTGTCAATTGAAGACGAGATGGAGTGTAAATAGTTTGAAGAAATCCGCTGTTTATATGATCCAAATAATATGACAATCTATACGTTCATGAACATTGGGTTGTTGCTGATGTGAATGGTGGCTTGATTGTTGCAATGCAATGGAATAGAAGTGTGGAGGAGAATCTGAAAATCTTGAAGAAGAAAGAAATCCACTTGAGCTCACAAGCTGTGCTGGCCATACTTCTGTATTCAACCTCAGCTGAAGAATGACTCACGGTCGTTTGTTTCTTTGATTTCCACGAGATAAGAGCAGAGCCCAAAAAAATGCAAAATCCCTTGATTGATCTGTGGCTTGTTGGACATGCTGCCTAGTCAGCGTCGTAATAAGCTTGAAGTTTGAAGGATGATACTGCTAGAAAAACACCCCTTGGAAGGATATCCTCGTAAGTATTTGAGAAATTGAACAACAGCTTGCTAGTGAGGAATCCTTGGTGATTGAAGGAATTGACTGAGTTGTTGAACAGAGTACGTAATGTCTGGTCTAGTCAGACTTAAGTAAAACAATTTTCTAACAACTTTTCAGTATTTTCTGGTCTGGCATTAAATCTCCCATATCTGGTGATAAATGAGGAGCTTTTGCCATGAGAAAAGGGGCAGATTTAGCATTAGAAAGCCCAATGTCTTGCAGCATGTCAAGTATGTACTTGTGTTGGCTAATAAACAAACCTTCTGATGATCGAGCAAGCTCAATATCCAGAGAGTATTTGACATATCCCATGTCTTTAATGGTGAACTCAGCATCAAGAAACTTCTTAGTGGAGAGAATGGAATGCTCATTTGTACCAATGATAAGGACGTCATCAACATAAATAGGAAGAGCTTGAAAATTATCTCTAGAGGATTTGATGAATAGACAATGATCAGAAGATGACTGAGTGAAATCGAACTTCTTGAGTTTGATTATAAACTATTTGTTCCATTGACGGCCCCGCTTGTTTCAACCCATAAAGGGATTTAATAAGCTTACACACCTGGCCATTGCATGCCTTTGTATAACCTTTCGGTGGTATCATGTAAAGATCTTCGTCAATGAAACCATGAAGGTATGCGTTGTTGATATCAATCTAGTGAATGGGCTATTGTTTGGCTGAAGCAATGGCGAAAAAGATGCGCACCGTAACTATTTTAGCAACCGACGAAAAACTATCCACATAATCAATTTCTTCAATTTGGTTATAGCCCTTGGCTACTAGCTGGCTTGTACTTTATATGATATACCCACTTCGAAGCTATGGAACTTTTCCTGCTGGAAGTTCAGTCAACTGCCATATATTATTGCGCTCGAGAGCATCCAATTTTTGATTCATGGCTTGAACCCACTAGATATCATTCTTACCTTGATGATTAGAAGATGGTTCCTTGACACTTAATACATTAGCAATAAAAGCAAGATAATCATGATTAAAGGTAGGAGCAGAAATGAAATGGTTATAGAGAAAAGATATATCTGTAGAACCATCTTGATTAGGAGGTAAAGCTATTGATAAAGAATTGTCATGTGTAATTTGTGTTACAAAATCTTGTAGCCAAGTTGGTTCTGAGACAGTCCTAATACTTCTACGAAGAGGTACAATAGATGGTGTAGGACATGACTCTTGATGAGGTGATGGGGTTGGACACTCAACTGGAACATTGAAAATAGGGTGGAAAATCATTTTGTGTAGTGATAGGTACGATGGGTATAGTAATTATGGATGAAGGATATTGACTAGATGACGAAATGAAAGTCTCATGTTTATAAGGAAAAATGGACTCGTGGAAGACTACATCTCTTGACACAAACACTGTGTGTGAATTGATATCATAGACTTTATATGCTTTGTGCCCAGATGCATATCCAAGAAATAGACATTTTGTAGCTCGTGGTTCAAATTTGTTTGTGTGGCTTGGTATTGGTGGCAAAACATAAACAACCAAAGACTTTAAGGTGTCTATAATCTAGTAATTTGTGATACAAAACTTCGAATGATGTTTTCAATTTAAAACTGAGGAAGATAATCTATTTATTAAGTAGACAGCTGTAAGTATGGCCTCACCTCAAAATTGTTTAGATAGATTGGAGTGAAATAAGAGTGTTCGAGCTACTTATAACATATGCTTGTGCTTCCTCTCAACCACCCCATTTTGTTGAGGTGTGTGAGGACAAGATTTTTGGTAAAGGATCCCCTGATCTTGGAACATAGATTGACAAGAGGCATTGGTGAATTCCGAGCCATTATCTGTGCGAATGAATTACACTCGTTGCTGGAATTGTGTTTCTGTTAAATTCAAAAATATAGAGAGGTAAGATAGAGTTTGGGTTTATCTCTCATTAGATAAGCCCAAGTTGTTCTACTAAAGTCATCTACAATGGTTAGAATAAAGTTTGCTCCAGTGATTGTATGAATATGATATGGGCCTCGTAAGCCTACATGTATCAATTCAAACACAGTTTTACTAGAAATTGTACTGACATGGAAAAGATAAACGCTGCTATTTGATAAAGGACAAACTTCACAAGATAAAGAATCTTTAATAGAAATATTGATATTTGGAACTTTGAACAATGTAGACTTGGATACATGACCTAAACGTTCATGCCACAGAGTACTAGAGGTTGTAACAGACTGAACATTATTACAACTTTTATGAAAACAAAATATGAAGGAATGTGTGTAAATGATGATTAATCAAGCTTGTATAAACCAGCATGTTTTTTCCAATAGCAATTATCTCCTTAGTCCAATGGTCCTGCAAAGTATAATGAGAAGAGAAAAATAAATCATAATGTTAGTAGATCGTAAAAGTTTACCGACTGAAAGAAGATTGTACTTAAAAAAGGGCACATACAATACATTTGTGAGAGTTACTTTCGGGTGTAAAGAAATAGTGCTTACACATGTGACATTCTATTTAGTCCCATCAGGTAAGTGTATGGGTGAGGGGTTAGGTAGTCTATGTGTTTAAGAAATATTTGTATATTTGAGCATATGTGGCTGGTTGCACCTGTCTCAACTATCAAGGTACCAATATTCTCATCACTTTTGCTAAGAAGACATCAATGAGGTTCATTACCTGCAAAGTTCGAATTATTGACAGTGTTTGGTTCCATGGTCACCTTCTCCTT
>KE504716.1:66216-87708 GCA_000441515.1 Elaeis oleifera | reverse complement strand
TTTGGTTCCATGGTCACCTTCTCCTTCATATATTTTGCTATTTCTTGCTGAATTACAGTGGACAGATTAGCGCTCCAATCACTTGGCTGAGATAGAGGATTGAGTGGATCATTATCCATAGGAGTTTCATGAACTCGAGCTGTGTATGTCTGATTCTGTTGATTAGCATATTTCTGCTTCAGCTCCTTGTACTAATAGTCTAATATGGATAGTCGTGCAGTTTAAAGCATGTGTCACGCATGTGACCTTGTGCCTTGCAATGAGTACAAAATCAACCCTCCTTTCTAGCAAAGTCATGCTTCTTGTTGCTGCTAGAATTCTGATTTTTTTGAACATAAACCTTTTTTGTACGTTCAGCTTTATAATTCAATTCTTTAACCATCATTGCCCCTGTGTGATCCATCGAATCTGAAACAGAGAGAACCTCACGTTGCTTTTCAATATGAAGCACCATAGAATATGCCTTATTCATAGCGAGTAATGGATCGAGTAGCAAGATCTGGTTGCGGGCATAATTGTAGCTATCATTCAAACCCATAAGAAATTGTATCAACCTATCTTCATTCTCAATACTTGTAATAGTTTTTGTAGCCCCACATGTACAGATCGAAAAATTTCTTAAGCAAGATAACTCATCCCAAAGCTTTTTCAACTTTGTAAAATATACCATCACCGACACATTTCCTCGAGAGAACGAGCTAATTTTTTGTCTAATTTGGTAAAGCAATGGGCCATTGCTTTCACCAAATCTCTGTCCAAGTTCATTCCAGAGTTCACATGCAGTAGTTACATAGAGAAATGCCTCTACTAGATCTTTAGAGATAGAGTTCAAAATTCATGACAGCATCGTGCTATCGACTCGTTGCCATTTCTCAAACAATGGAGATTCAGCATCAGGCATAACACATTTCCGTTATAAACCAATTTATCCTTAGCTTTGAGTGCGATCTTCATCGATCGACTCCATGACAAGTAATTCAATCCAGTTAAGGGAGCGCTTACCAAGAGCATGCTTGGATGATTAGAATTCTGAAGGTTATAAGGATCACCGATAGGAACTCCATCGATCTGAACACCGGACTGAGTTTCCTCTATCATGAGTTCTTAATCATCACAAAACTTAGAGTATTCTAGGCCACAGTGATCGTGGCTCTGATACCATGCAAATAGGGCAAACAAAGAAAGATAAAATTGAAGAAAAAATTATCTTTTCATTTTCTTGATTGAAAATTGATAAAGAGGTTTTATATACAGATGAGATCTAGAATTCAAAAGAATGATATAGAATACTAGCTGAGCTGTACAAACTAAGAAAAGACTCCTAACAGAATGCCAGCCGGATAACAAACTTTAGCGCCCTTTTCTTGCTAGCTAAATTATATTGTATAACACATCTTCATAATTGATATTAAAACCTATATTCTCAAGGATAGCTGCATAAAGCTGTGTCTAAGATGTCAGTAAGCTACACTAATAAAAGTTAACTGCCATTAAACTGCACCAATATCAGTATGCTGGCATTGCGACAGCAATTTGTTATTTAGCAAACAACAATCACCAACATCTTTCCAATACTGGGAAAAGAATTTACACTCATCTCTGAAATAGATTTTAATGAAGCATAAGGCCGCACAGGATTTGTCAATTAGGATATCGAAAAAAGAATGTCCAATGAAAACTCAATTTCTGTATAAGTCGTACAAGCAATAAGTTGTTGTTCTATATCATTGTTTGTAAGTCAGATCCAACGGTAAGATATGGCAGACCAGGACTACCTGAAATTTCTCCGCAACTGTCTCTTCTTGGTAACTTTGGGTTATTAAATAATCATACTAAATGTATAAGTGCTACATGTTCTTCTATGGTTGGATATCCTTCACTTATGGTGTAAATCGATGTAATATTAGCTTGAATACATAGTTCACATTGATGACTACATTTCAAAATGCTACAAGAAAGTATAACCAGTGGTATGAAAACCTCTAGAGAACTTACATGATTCAGTAGATGCTCATCTTTGAAAGCATTGTACTAAGACCATTTCTTATCCAATTCACATGCCCATAGCATGCAATTATGTGGTAAATATCCCAAAAGGAGCTGCTCACTATAAAAAAATTAAAGAAATTTTGAATTCAAAGAGAAAAGTTAAACAGGGCTGAAATGCAAATTTTACTTTTACTCAAGACTCCTAAAATTGTCATTCACCATGGCAGCACTTTAAAGTTAAATAGTGCCGCAATTTTGCTGATATTTTTGTTATATCTAATGTCTCAGAATTTCAGAATTTAAATAGGGTGTTGCAGCATGGAGCAGCCAAGGGCCACCAAAATGCCTAAGAAGAAGAGGGGTGCACGGGCAAATACCTAGATGGCTTGTATTACAAATTAACAAAATAATTTGAATTTCATAAAACATATAAAATAACAATAAGTTTATGGATTATATGGGAGCAAAAGAATAAATGAATGATGTTAAAGAAGCAATCCTGCAATATTTAAAAACTTGATATTATACTTGACAACATAACCAGTGAACTTGCAAATTCCTTGTTGCGGCTAAAGACTCATTGCTCGGCACGTGAGGTATCATCCGCTTTGGCCTACAACCTATAGTCCGAGGGCTGTTGGGCCGTTTTGGGCCTCATGGCTTTTCCTTTAAAAAGTATCTCATATGGGAGGATGATCCTTTTTTATATAAGTCATGATTTTCTTTGGCTCACGACCAATATAGGACTAATGATGCACTTTCTTATACATTATAACATAGATAGCCCCTTAGTTAAGGGAGAGTGTGTACGGACGGGAGGTGCCCATGTTTATCACAGACTGATATACGGATAGGAGGAGCCTCATAGTTATAAGGATGGTCCTTTACCTGGTGTGCCATTGTTGTGGCCAAGGGCTCATGATTCGGTATGTGAGGTATTATCCGCTCCGACCTCCGGCCTATAGTCTGGGGGTCGTATGGGCCATTTTGGGCCTCCTGGTTTTGTCCTTTAAAAAATATTTTACGTGGAAAAGATGATCTTTTCTATATAAACTAGAGTTTTCCTTGATTCACAATCAATATGGGACTAATGATGTCTTCCTTTCTACACTGCAATACTTCTCATACAATTCATACAGTAACATGACTATTCAAAAATTCTAGCTGATTCAAGCATGTCAATCAAACAAGCAACTCTATTGACGATGAAATGTTCAAAATATAGTAAAAACTAATTGACACTCGAAAGCAAGAGCATTTCTAATCTAAAAGATCGTGCAGTCAGATCTAAAAGATGGAGCATATCTGACTGAATGAGGCCTAAAAGTTTGTTTGGGCACATGTTAAGCAGCAAGTAGGTATACATACAACGGCCACATAGGTGGTTGGGTGCTTAGGGAGTGGAGGGATAAACTAGACCTAAGTAGCCACCTTTCAAAAGGGCACATAATTCTCAATCTCCTCCTAAGGGCCTGTCTGGATGCAATCAACTCCCATTGTTTCCAAAAGCTTGGGTTTTTTTTTGCCTCTGATTAAAGGTTAGCTCCGATTCACATGCAACTTTGTTTGTCGTAGATCGATAAAACAATGACTTTATTTATATTACACTTGATATTTTAGAATAATTATTTTTTATCAATTTTAGATTTTTAAATTCTTAGCCATTTTAAATCAAATTTTGAACTTTTCATGTCTATGCTGTGAAGCTATTATAAGAAGTCTACATTTGATTCCGGAATGTAACGAAAGTTAGTTTAAATTTTTGTGCTTGATTTTTGGTCCAGTAATATCAAACTTGCAGTCGCAAAGTAATATGGATATTATTGTGGAAGGAGGGCATCTTTAGTTCCATATCAGTTATGAGTTGATGAATACTCTGGCTTATATAAAATGGGATATTCTCTCCCCCTTAAGGTGCCCACCATGATGTGGGACAAATTCATAAGGCACCTAATATGGGCTAAAGCCTACAATATCTTTGACTGAGCTAGGATGGGCGCACCATCCTCCACTACCGAGGTGCTTTTTAAGGGAGAGGAGACCGACCTAGCCATTTGATCCTTGATCGTAACAGAATAGCATTAGAGGAAGGGTTTGCCCCACGCACACAGTTCTCTTGACTAGGGGACCACCGTTGTGGGAGGAGAGCACCTTTAATTCTACATTGGTTGTTAGATATGGGCATCGGATTGGGCCACCCATTACATGGCCTGGCCTGGCACGAATTGGGCCGTGCTTGGCATGGCCCACTTGCTATATTAATGGGCCGTGCCAAGCACGGCATATATAAGGGGGTCAGATTGGGCTGGGGTTTTATGGCCCACGGCCTAGGCCCGACACGACCTATAAGGGCCTAGGTTGGCACAACCCACGGACCAGGCATGGCCCGACTTGTGTGCCAGCTCGGCCCTCTTAAGATGGGCCGTGCCTTGGTAATGTCCATTTATATCCGTTTATATCATTTTCTCAAATTACCCCTAAAACTAACAATTTTATGGCTATTAGGAGGGTTAAATTATAAAATTTAAAAATGACTATTGAATTTTTTTAAAAATAGCCGTTACGGGTCGTGCCCAATGGGCCTATCAGGCCTACAGACCTAACAGGCCAACGGGCCGTGCTTGGCACAGCTGCCCACCCTTGGGCTTAGGGTCGTGCTAGGCACAGCCCGTTTACTACATGGGCCATGCTTGGCACGACCCATTAAACTTTCGGCCTAGTGGGCTTGGGCCATGCCGTGCCAGGCACGGCCCATTACCTATCTTTATTGCTTGTGAGCAGGGTGGTAAATATGATCCAACCTGTCAATCTGATTCATATTTGATCCACCATAAATAAGTTTGGATTTGGACTAAATAGGTTCGGATCAAAAAAGATCGATCCGTTTAACGTGTTTAATAATCAGATCGGGTTCAAATTTTATATTGCTGACCCATCTAATCTGTTTAACCTATTTAATAAATGGTTGGGATGGATCGGATCGGGTCAAGTTGTAATATATAAACCCACAGGACGCTGGGAAGTGAGAACTTAAACTTAAAACCCGTGGTCGTGATTCCGTGAAACCCATTCGGTCTCTTTCGATCTTTCGTCTTCCCTCCCTGACTTTAAGATCTAGGGTTTTCTCATTCGCTCCTTCACAGCTCCACTCCTCCTTTGACTGGTGCTTCCTCCCAACGGCGGCTGGAGCTCCTTCACTCCTCCTTCCGTGTTCCCTTAATCTTTTCTGAGGTTTATTTTTCTTAATCCTTAATCTAGGGTTTTTGAGTTATTTTTCTTGGAGTAGATCAATGCTTTTTGTAGGGGGATTCAACGTGCTTTGCTACAGATCTCTCATTTAACATGCTTTGCTGTCGATCCCTCTGTCAATCTGTCTGTTTATTTATTTTTATATTTTTCATACGACTGTATATATATATTTTTAAAGAACCGTTATTTGGCTAGAGATATCTTTTAAAAATTATTTTTTTAAAGAATCATAGGGCCCTGCCATTAGTATCTTCATGTTTCCTAATGAACTTATTTATGGAAGATAGTATTATGATGGTTGTTTGTGAAATTGTGTTGCTGTGAGTGAATATAGTATTTAGTGCTTTACTCTTCTCCAGCTACCCTTTTAGGTCAGCTGTTTTTATATCTCTGCAAAGCAGGATAGATTTAATTCCAACAAGAGTGTGATTTCCTCCCTCCCTCCTCCCCTGTGATCATTGAGGTTTAAAAGCTGGATATGAAAGGGACCCCTCCTGGGCCTATCATAGACATAACCCTATAATCTCCATGGATTAAGCACAATCCAAATTAGTTCCATAGGATTTTGCATCTTAACTATTTCATACTAATTGGCTTTAGAGTGCCAAATTTTAGATTTGAATGCTATCTGATATTAGGCCAAAAGCAACCAATTTTCTTAAACAAACAGGTTAAATACGTCAGGTCGGGTTGGATCTGGTAAACAGATTATTTATTTAGTAAGCAGGTTAAATGGGTTGGGTTTAGTAAACAGGTTAAACGGGTTGGATCGGATTGATTAAACAGATTATTTGTTTAATAAACAGATTAAATAGGTCGGATCGGATGATCTGTTTATTAATAGGTCCGATTCAGGTTTGAAAATCTGATCTGTTTAATAAACATATTGGGTTGAGATTTGATGTTTAATGATCCGATCCGCATCTGACTTGATCCGTTTATGATCCGACCCAATCCGATTGCCACCTTTAGTTATGAGTCAAGAAGAATTTTGACTTATATAGAATGGAACCTTCTCTCCCTTTTAAGGTGCCCACCACGATGTGAGATAAATCCATGAGGCATTTGGTGTGGGCCAAAGCAGATAATATCTTCGACTAAGTTAGGTCGGGCACGCCACCCTCCACCACCAAGGTGCCTTTTAAGGGAGCGGAGACCGATCCAGCCATGTGGGCCATTCAACCCCTGACCACAATAGATATTATGATGATTAGTGATTTAAGGAACCAAAGTACTAGGTTGGCATATGAACGACCTAGCTATCTAATTCAATTAATTCTATAATTTTGCTCTAATAATTGATTGAACTTTGGTGGTAAATTAGTTCCAACTTATAGAATTAGTATTTGGTTACCCTAGTAAGGGGCATTTTGGAAAATCTGGCTAGATACGGCTAGATCTTCTAATAGGAGCATGGATGGCATAGCCTATTTAAGTAAGATTCATATCAACCCAATCTTTCTCTGGCCCAAATCCTGTGAGAGGGAAATCTGGAAAAATGATGGGGTTTAGGCAAAACTAGGATGAGCATTCAGCTAAAAAAAAAAAAGGAAAAGGTTGGACAGATGGATAGACCCGATTTCTATAGGAAATCCAGTCTAATCTTATTGAATCTTTTTAAAAACGGGTACTAAATGGAGGCTTTGGTCTTGACAGGCTTATGTTATGTCGTTGGACTGGATTGTGTGTTTATGGCCGCCCAATCCCGAGCATGTAATTTAACACCTCGTGCCGAGCCCCAGAAAATGGTTTGGACTCGTATTGCGTCCTGGATTTGCGAGTCCAAATTTACTTTCGAATCAAGGGCTGAGATGACGCAGCGTTAACAAATCTATTGGAGGTTTAGGGTTCTAGCAGTTGGGAATTGGAGGGTATTTGAGCTAGAAGATCTGCGGCAGATTAAACCCAGGGAGAGAGAGAAAAGAAGCGATCATAGTACTTTGAATCGAAAAGGTCAGTTTTCTTTTTTTTTTTTGTTCTCAGATTATCATCCTCTCTGTAATCATATGCTGGGTCTCTCAGTCATTTTTTTTCCTCCCTTTTTCACTAGTAAGGTTTCTTTAGATTCTATTTGTTTATAAAGTTTTAGAGCTTATATTGCATATTTTGTGGATTTGACTTTGTGAATTGACGTATTTTGATTTTATCACCTCTTATTTCTTTTTCTGCGCCTTATTCCAATTTTTCAAGGCATTTAGCTTCTGCCACCCTTTCTCTCTTCCTTTTTCCCTGTATTTAGTTATTTTTTATGTCCTGGTTCTGTGTTTGCATTGAGGTCAATAATATGTGTCCCATGTCTGTTTCAAGTTTATTTCTTTCTTAACTTTTGTAGTTTATCTATTTCCTTAATTTCATTGGCTCATGGTTCTTCTCTCTTTTTCTCTGGGGAAGTTCATAGAATGTTAAGAATTTTTTTGGATTATGAGTCTGTAATGCTTCCTATTTATGTTCTCTAACATCTCCAGCTAATCCGTTAGACCTCTGAATAATGCCCAAATCTTGTTCTCGTTTGATGATAAATGGTTGATGTTTATCTTGTTCAAGAGGATCATCAGGGAACAGAAATTTGATTGGGGATTGTAGAACTAATTTCTCTTATTTTGCAGGCCATTCATTCTTTGATGACCAATTGTTGGATTCAATCATATGAAGTGTTTGCTTAAATGTTCATGTGAACCCTAATAGGAACCTTGACTTGAATTTAGCTCAAGTAACGCCGTCAGGACATAGAATTGGATCACAATTGCTATGTCGAAGAACAATAACAGTAACATGCGGCAGAATGGCCAATCGGCCCGCCTTCCCAGGAAACGCTTCTACAGAGCTCGAGCCCACAGCAATCCTCTCAGTGACTCTCACTTCCCATCCCCATCAGTCCTGCCGATGTGGACTATTCACAGCACTACCCCACTTCTTCCCCTCGGAGAGATCTGATGATGACAATGGTAGCGTGCCACCTACCAAAGTTCGATTTGCCGACATTGGTTGTGGGTTTGGTGGATTGCTTGTTGGCCTCTCCCCCTCTTCCCAGACACTCTAATGATTGGAATGGAGCTCAGAGATAAGGTGAGAAAAGTTGCATCCTTTTTGTATATACAATCAATTTAATGGGTTGATACGTTGTTAAAATTTAATTATTTGTACAGGTAACTGAATATGTGAAAGAGCGGATCCTGGCCTTAAGAGCCACAAATCCAGGCAAGTATGAGAATATTTCAGTTGTTCGCACCAATTCTATGAAATATATACCCAACTACTTTGAAAAGGGGCAGCTGTCGAAGATGTTCTTCCTGTTCCCGGATCCCCACTTCAAGGAGAAGAACCACCGTCGTCGGGTGATCAGCCTTCAGCTGCTTGATGAGTATGCATATGCATTGGAGGTTGGAGGTATCATATATACAATTACAGATGTGGAGGAGCTTGGAGATTGGATGAGGTCTTGCTTGGAGGATCACCCTATGTTTGAAGCTGTTCCAGAGGAAGAACTTGAAGCAGACCCAGTTGTCAAGCTGTTATCTTCTGCCACTGAAGAAGGTCAGAAGGTCGCTAGAATGGAGGCCAGACTTTCCGGGCTGTGTACAGGCGCATCATGTTAGAAGATGGCTGATCTACTTCTGCTATAAAAGAGCAAGACACTGAAGCCAGTGAAGCATATCTAATGATATTCGAGCCACTGGACTTGCTGTCTTCTTGAGCTGAATCAGATGTGCTAGATTGTTGATGGTATGATTGGTTTTGTAGCCTGTAGTTCAGCTGTACTGCTATGTGCTGAAGCTTGCTTTCTAATAAACATAGACAGGTGCTTTATTTTTTTGTGAGGTGATCTTCATTATTTGTCTATCAAATGTTGTTGGATCCTTGAGTTTATATTGCGTGAATATTTTGAGCTGCTAGTTGAAGATATCCAAATGATTCAGTCTCCGGGTTCTCCCAGAAATGTAATGAACTAGAGAACTTCTCATGCCATGTATGTCTCAAACTGTGAGATGGATCAATTATAGTGATGTTGGTGAGTGTGGCTATAATTTGTAGTAGATTTTATTAGTAGCTATCCGGTAAATGAATACAAACATGGTAAATTGGATTACACTAAATCAAGGAAAGATATTGAGGTTGCTAATAAGTATCTGGAATAATTTGATAACTTAATGAATATTTCTTATATGTTGTTATATCCTACCTTTCAGATCTATGTGAAGAATCTTGAACGGGAAATAAGGATGGTTGTCCTCTGTCTAGAAGATAAAAGAACTTATTTCATTTTATGTCTACAGAAATGTAAATGCAGTATCATCACAAAAGTTTCAGAAAAGGAAAAAAGTAATTTAATTGAGCAACTGAAATTTGTTTAAAGATGAATTATTATGTGCATATAAAACATACATTCATGACATGCGACCTGTCATCAGACAAACTACTGTCCTCAAGCTAACATGGTGAAACTACTAACTAAACCGTCTTACATGTTCATCCAATCTTGTTCTGCTTATTAAAAAGAGCAGTGCAAGGGAGCATCCACCCCAACTGTCTCATTTATGGTCGTAATGACATTTTCCTTGGGCATGGGTTACACTAGGAACCAGAAAAGGAAGTGTGCATCTTCTTGATCATTTGGACTTTGCAAATGGCCAGGAGGTTTATCCATGGGTTTTCTGGAATATGTACAATGGACACAGCACAGATACCACAATGTCGAAGCAGACATTTGGTAAGGATAACTGATGCCTATTTTTCTGTATTATTCTTATTGCTCTTCTTTATAATATACATTTAGAAGATGTACACCCTTGATTTCAAAGAAAATTTTCATACAAATCTCATCAATGTCATATGGTTGCTTGCATAGGGAATTTTTCCATAAGAATTTTCTAAAATTTTCACTAACATGGTATTAACTCATATAGAGGCCACATCATTTAGTACACATAACTATGTTTTCCACAACAATTGAATGCTATGATTTCGCATGGATGATTTCATTCTGCAACCAATACTCTTTATGTCAACCGGCAAAAACATGACACCTTATTCTTCAAATTAATGGTCAGAGTAATCAGAAGAACAAAATAATAATTCACAACAATTGAGAGGATTTTAGTATATTCAGCAGGTAAGACTTACATGCTTTGGTAGAGAGGCAAAAAGCTCTTCCACTTTCTATGAGTGCATAACAACATTGCAATGGTTAAATTGATCTTATTCTTCATTTACCATTTGGATCTTTTGGTCTTGCAGCTAAACTTAACCAGTTGTACAAGCAACTTTCCTTCAAAATGACTTGCACAAAGCAGGCAAGCAGGTGGCAAAGTGAAAACCCTTCTGCATTTCCTTCACTTCCTCCTACCAATTGTTCAATTGACATGCTTAATCACTATAATTTTCATAGAAACCTATTCCACAGTTATTCTGTTTTCTCTAGCTAAAGGAGCTCCATAGAATCCAAAATTGATCCCATGAACATTATCACACTGAGTTCCTTTTTATACCGGTCTTAATATCTGAGCACCACTAGTTTTGGGTTTCATGTCTTCATGCTTCCACCAAATGTTTGAAGTAACCAGAAATTCGACATAGCAATTGTGTATCATGAATGTTGTTGGACTTCATGAAGGCAGAAGTCAAACCGAAAATAGTTTCAGAAAGAAGATCTATATATGCAAAGTTCCACCAGGGACTTTATATTTCGTGGTTATATACAGAGTAACTTTAAACAATTAATATGAGAAAGATCAATTTACTTGGCTTGAAAATATTGACAACCCAAAGTCCATAGTCTTCAAAGGTGCCTCCTCAGTCAGGTTGACAAATAGAAAATTCTTTAAATTGAGATCGTGATACATGATTCAACTCAACCAATTGCGCATGGCTGTTTACTTGGTTCTTCTTCTCCTCTTGGTTTTCTACTCTTGGTAGTTAGATTTAAGAGAGTCTAGAATCGCATCCTCTTTCTGATGCTTCATCACTTATTTTATTTACATTCCCTTTCATGGCTCCTAACTCCCCCCTAGCTAATTTTTAGGACCTTGATTGGAACCTTGTTTTCTTTATATTTCTTTTTTCTTCTGTTTGTTTTGATATATCTATTTCATTTTCTGAACGAATGATGGTCTAGTTATCTTTTGCATCAAAAAGAAGAGGTGTGAAATTTTAATTGATTATGAATAAAATTGATCCATCATCAACAAAAATAAGAGAAAGTTACCTTTTGTATGTTGATGAAAGAACATACAACATTATGATATCCCAATGATTCAACTTTATTCAATACATTGTTACATCCCAAATTGGGATATAACATAGTCCTTAATTAATCCAATGGTGAAGACTTACTGAGGGACTGATGAATAGAAATGGTTAAGTGGTTGATTTTGGGATAAAATATCCATCATACAAACTAAACCATTAAAAATAAAGATTTATTATCATCTAGTTAACTTAATCTTAGGGTGCATACGAATTAAGTTGCTTATGAATAACTTAGGTTTAGCTTGTTATTAACCTATTTAAGCTCTACTCAATAAGGAAATGAGCTGAGCTCAAACACATTTCAAAGATCAGCTCATAAATCAGATGAACCTAAACAACTTGGTACTTTGCTTAGTTGAGCTCGTTGCACTCCTAGTCTAAGAAAAAGGCTTACGCAACCGTAAAAACAAAATATAAATATAAAAATAAATATTAATATATAATAAAATAAACTATTTATTTTAAAAGTTGTTATTGTCGTCATTGTATTTATTCTTTATTTATTATTTATCGACATACAATATTGTCAAAGAGATCAATTGAGGTATTAGGACTTTGCATATTTCAGCGTGTTTGAAAATAAATCAAGATAGTAGCTTTCATTCTCTATTTTAGATCCATCTTTCTCGTTCAAACTTACAATTCTAATCTTCCTTTTTCACAAGATAGTGGTTTTATAAAAGATTGAGGAGCTAGCATTTCCTCTTTCAACCATCTAATTTGCTTCCTCTTGGAGTCATTTAATCTAATTTCTAACCCCTCAGTTTTTCAAGCAAGTTGCCAATTTACTCCTTGTTCCATCTCTACAAAGATAATCTAGTATTTTTAAGTAATTTTAGGACTCTAATGCTATGAAAAGCATTACTATTAAACCACCAAGCCCTTTCTACAACCTTCTTAACACCCTCACAGTGGAGTCAAAATTTTCAAACTAAATATCATAGGTCTTGAGCTTCTTTTATGGACAATTTGAAATTATAAGATCCGACAATGCTTGAAACCTATTCTCGCTAGATGTTTGGTTAATTTTAAATTATATGAATCCAATCGACTATGGCCATGACTGTGTTGAGCCTTTCCCATGCCTCTACCAACATATTATTACACTAAGTATATTGACTTCCAGAGAAACTTAATCTTTTTAGCCATTACCCTTGATGAAATCTCTGAATTCTAAAATGTCACTATGTTCATTGAATTTCTTGCAACCCCTCTTCACCTTGAACATATAATATTGAGGTCACTGATGATCATAATCGGATGCCCAATTGAGATATTGTTCACTACCATTTCTCAAGCATAGCACCCATATTTTCATAAGTACTGATATAAATTACACATAAAATCCTTAGATTATAGCCATTGGCTAATATCACCCCAAGTACTAGTCTTTTTTAACTACAAAATTTTGTGTTGCAACTCCTTTTTCCATGCCGCAATGATCCACCTAAAAGGCCCTCTGATGGAATGGCAAAAACCTTCCACTACTTTTTAATGCTTTCCTCTCAGTTTTTTATTGAATCGCTTGAGATTCATCTCAAAAAGATAGCAAATATTAATTGAGATGCTTGCTCCATACCATCCTGCTCTATTTTATAATATATACTGGACATTCCCACATCCTGCATGACCACCTCCAATCTGGTGCCTTCTACTCAAATGCCACTTGTCCCTTCCTTCTCGATTGACTGAAACGACAATCATTTGTTAGTCCCTGGCTTTATCCTTTTGTGGATGAACCAATGTGGCCCTAACCCAACCGCCCAATTCCAATCTATCTTTTTGGGGGAACCCAAGCTTCCACCTAATTTTACTCCCACTTCCACCAGAACCCTAGATACAACTATGTAGGGCCCATAAAGTTTCTCCTCATTTTTTCTTAAGACGATTCATCTCCTCATCTTTAATGTGAGGATATTCATTTTGTTTTTGGTGATTGCGATAAATGAAGACCAGAACAACAAAAGAAAACTGTAATTAGTGAAGACTAGAACAACAAAAGAAAAACAAACCACATAAGAAGAGAAACAGTTAAGGAGCCCGGGTGAGACACAAGCCCCGAGCATCAGCTGCTAAGAGCACCACCAGGTCTGGGTGAATCAAGTCCATCGGGATAAGAAGAAAGTACTACTATATCAGACTATCCAATCAGTAATAGAGTTGCCCTCTCTAAGAGTGTGCTGGATGGAGAAGCAGAAGTTGGAGGTGATCCGAGTAATATCGCATACTACTAGACAATCAGAGATAGAAAAAGAATGTGGATCTGGTCAGTAAATGATGGTTAGAGAATCTCCTCAAGAATGATATTCGGCGTCGCAACTTGCTCTGGGTCATCTTCAATGCTTCTTTGATCGCACGAAGTTTGGTAAGAGGAACAGTGGACGAAGAAAAGGCCTGAGCTCCGACATACAATAACCTACTGTTGCCCAGAGGTAGCAATCCGAGAGGAGGGGTGAATTAGGTTCTTAAAAAAAAAATTAAGTCAAATTAAACTTTAACAAAATATGTGTTTGAAATTAAATTATATTAAGAGATTGTGAGGTGTATGCAATAGTGTTGCAGCAGAATTCAAATAACAAAAGCAAAGTATAATATAAAGCAAGGATTTAAAGCAATAAGTAGAGCAAGAATGTAAGCAAGACAATCACACCATAAATATATAAAAGTTTATAGTGGTTCGAAGCAATCTGCTCCTATGTCCATTTCCTAAGCTTTTCTTGAGAATTCTACTATAATTCTCTCTTGATTATAGTATGTCTGTTTTTTTGGACTCACAATAAACTCAATTGATTTTTCGGGATCACTAAGCAAACCTTACACCATTAGTTTTGCGGACTTACAAACAATCCAATTGATTTTTGGACCAACCAACTAAAACCTACAAGTCAAATTCTGAGCTTGGATGGGCTTAATTCCTAAGTTTTTTTTCTCCAAAAAATTATAAAAAATAAAATATAGGAATAAAATTTAGCACAAAAGAAAATAAAAATAAAACTCTTTTGATGCCTAGAGAAGGTGTTGATGTGTTGCTTAAATGAACCTTCAACTTCTCTTCTGGATGCTTGAGAGGATGGAGAAAATGTTGGAGAAGATCACACTTTGAAAGCTCTCAAAACAATACACTACTTCTTTTTCTTTCTTTTCAAAGATATTCAATTTTTCTAAAAAATTTGATTGTTTTCTCTTTTCAATCCTCTTAATCTCACTTTTCAAATATTTCTCTAGCTTTTTATAATCTTGAAAGAGGCTTGAGAATGTGTTTTGACTATTGGAGAGTTTGGAATAGTCGTTAGGTATGAAAACTAGCCATTGAAAAATATAAAAACTAGCCGTTATTGCTGTTCCCCTGCAGTCGAGCTGGCTCGAGTTGCAGTCGAGTTGGCTCGAGCAGAAATCAAACTGGCTACAGTATGTATCCTGAAAATGTAGTTTTCTATCTTTCTGAGAGAGCCGGCTCGAATCTATTCGAGTCAGCTCGACTGCATACCAAGCCAAAGTTTCAGTCCTGTTTTGTGCTGGAGTCGGCTTCAAATTTTTCAACTTCATTTTTTTTTTCATTTTTGACCTTCCAAATTTGAATTTTCTTGATCCTAATGCTTTCAAATGATATTTTATTTTTCAATATCATTTTCTTCGTAAAGAGCCATCCTTGTTCATTTTCTCCAAACTCTATTAAGTCTAAACTTGAAAATCTTTTTTTGAAAATCTCGACTTAGTGATTTTGCGGAGATCTTTTTCAATAATTTTTTTTAATTTTAATATCTGAAAAGACCTATAACTATTCTTAAATATATGATTAGATATATAATATACTCAAAGTTTGGCGATCATCAAAATTAATCATGGGGTCAACAATCTTTCTCTTTTTGATGATGGCAAAACTTTGAGTATACGCTAAAAAAATAAATAATATATTTAAAAAAATAGAAATAATGTATCAGAAAGTAACAGCTTCAAGATGAAAATACATACTTCATGGAGATTCTTGACGAGCCTTCAATTTATTGTATATCATTAGTTTATTACATATTATTGCAATTCTTCATGGAGATGCTTAACGAGCCTTCAATTTATTGCACATCATTAGTGTATTACATATTATTGCATATGCTCATATCAAAATAATATTTCAATTCAAATCAATGAGTATCAAGGTTTCAAATATCAAAACTTTAAGTTTTTTAAGCATCAATCCTTCAAGCATATACTCAACATACTTCTTCCCTTTTTGACAACATCAAATAGCTCATGAAAAGAATTAAAAATATCATCAAAATCAATCAAAATTTAGATAGAAAATATATCAAATTCAAAAAATTTATTTTTTAAAAAAGAGTATCAAATTTGAACTATATAGCATACCTGATATCAAATAAGTATGTTTAATACCAAATTAGGTTTTCAAAAGATGGGAGTTTTTCAAGCAAAACATGTCAAAAATTTTTTGATATCAATTTTGATTTTTGTTCTTTCCTTTTCTCAAGAGATTTTAGTCAATTAAACTTTGAAAAGCTATGTATCAAAAATGTATCAAGGATAGTATCATTAAAAATAATTTTAGTCAAATGAGCTGAGAATGATTTTATAAGGATCTTACATTATACATTAAAATTTCAAAATTTATTTCTAAGAATAAGAATGAGTTTTCAATTCAATTCAACTCTAAGAATGTTAAGAATATTCATGCAAATCAAGCTATAAAACTAGTATATTAATGATTCCACTTTAAGTAAGTTTCAATATTAGAGAACAATTTGTTTCTCTAATACTATCTTAAATCAATAGTACTTTAAATCAAGTAAATCAAATGGAATAAACATATGAAAGTACAAATTGAGAAGACTATAAGGTATTTGATGGAAAGTTTAAAATCAATTGAAATCAATACAACAAAGCTCTAATTGAGAAAATTATAAGATAAATGATTGAGAATTTAAGATCAATATTTAAATTCATTAATATTTTTAATCAAATCAAATTAGTTAACTTTCAGCCAATGTCTCTCCTCTAGAAATCTTATTACATGATATTTTCTTCCCCTCAATTTTATAATTATTGCTGAATAAGTTTTAACACTTGAGCTTTTTCTCCCCCTTGCTTTTACAATCAAGCCAATTCAATTTTAAGTGAATATTTTCTTTGAATCATTCTTTTTGTGCCATAAGTAATTTTTGATATCAAGTAACAATTGAATATTCAATTTAGCACAATACTGATTCCACTTGAAACATATCAATATGCATTGAATATATTAAAAAAAGATTAATTTCAAAGATTTTTACATGAGATGCAAAAATATTTTTTTAAATTTAGTTAGATTTATACTATGTGCCTAAAGATCCAAGAAATAGAACTTTTCAATGCTAAAGATTTTGAATAGATTATTCAAAGTAAAATATAAATTATATTTAGTTTCTCAAAAACTCATCTCTTCCTTTCAAGTTCAAGTGAATCGATTAAATTCAGATCAAACTATTTTTTTTTGAGCATGAAAGTTGGAGAATTAAAAGTCAATGAATATTCGAATAAAAATGATAAATTATTTGAAACTTGTACCAATAGATCAATCAAGATAAATTATTTTAAATTTGACATCAGTAGATCATGTAAAATACATCACACAAAGATTTTCTATTTAAATTCAGGTCATCCTTATCTTAAGAAGTATTACTCAATTAAGTTTAAATGATTATAAAACTTTCGATTTTGTCTTAAAATAGCTAAAGAATATAGCAATACAATGCCAGATTTGAGATTCAATATCCAATTCTTTTGCCAAAAAGAAATGAGGCAATAAGGTGCAAGGCAAAAATGATATTGATACTAAATTTAAAAATTTTGTTAAGAGGAAATATCTTGATACCAATTTAAAAGAAAAATTTTCAACTTTCTCTCTTGTTGAATTAAATGAAGAACACCACATTGATGTTCAAATATATTAACATAACCAAATTACATAAGTTTATTAAAATTTTCTTTTAAGGGCAAAAATAATTTTTCAAGATAAGTTAAACAACATGAATATTCAAATAAGTAAAATAATTTTCTTGAAGGATCACAGTCCCTAACCAATGAAGATCCCACTTGAAAATTTAAGAAGAGTAATTTTCAATTTTTTTTAAAAATAAATCAATAAAGCAAATAATTTTTGTTTGAATTTTAGCTTGAAACTTGATGCATACAAGGTATGAATCAGTTTAAATAAATAAACCATTGAAATGCTTAAATAAATCCATAAGATTAAATCAAAATAAGCATGATGTGAAAATTCATAAATAATTTTCTTTTAAGATTAATAATAAGTTTTTCGATTAAGTTTCAAAGTCATTTCTCTTCCTATTTTTATGCAAAAATTTACTTTTCAACTTTCTTCTCCTTTTCATTCAAATTATGCATACTTAACAATTTTAATTATTTCTCCCCCTTTGTTTTGCAAACAAAGCCATTTTCAATTAAATAGATATTTTTTTAAAGAGTTATTTTCTTCTTTAATATTTTCTTTCTCTATTTTTCATAATAAGTGCTCAACATTATGTTTTTCTAAATTTTCTCTTTTGTGTTACAAACAAGGTAATTTTCAATTAAGTAAAACAAATATCTCCTAAGATACAATGTAAAACATTAAGCATGCAATATTTTATAAATAGATGACTTATTTCAAAGTTTTTAGTTCCCACAATTTTAGGAGATTTCAACAATCAGGCACTTTATGGGGGAATGTCAAAACTTAGTTTAATTTATCATTTTAGCAATTAAAATTTATAATTAGTTAAACTTCTTTTAAATTTATGTTTGTCAATTACAAAATTGATAAGAGGAAGTTAAGATATCATGCTGAATTTTAAGATAATTTGTTTCATTCAAAACATAATATATGGAGGAGAGCATATTGATTTTTTAAAAAATCAAAATATTCAACTCATCAAAATTAATCAATTAATCATACTAATCTTATCAAAATATGAAAAGAATTTCAAGCAAGTAAATATAATATGAAATCATATAGATAGATTATTAAAATCAATAGAATCAATCAAACAAGCATTGATGGTATGATGTGAGAAAAGTTTAGATTTTACCAACATCATCATCCATCCAAGTCCATTTCCAGGCATCCATCTAAAATATTTTTTTTTACTCCATTGAATCCTTGATATACCTGCAAAATTATTTCATAATTTTTGGTACCCAATCTTTTTTGGGTCCATAAGAGTTAGTGCTCAAAATTTTTTTTGGAACTCAAATTTATTTGACTAATATATGGCCAATTCTTTTAAAATTATATTCAAAAATTTTGTGGCCAATTTGATTATATTTAAAGCATTTAATGGAATGATTCATATGAAGCTCTAGTAAACATATTGTTAATAAATTTTATTTCTAAAAAAATGAAATTAGTTTTATCTTATTAAAAATAGCTTTACTATTATTTATCATTGATTGAAAATTTTGAAAACTAAGTGAAAATTTTGCAGCTATAGGTTTCAAAATCTTAATCTCTTTTCGCAGCTTTTCATTTTCTCCCATAAGCCCTTTCTTTTCTTTTAAAAGATTTTTATTTTCTTTTAGAAAGAATTTTAGATTTTCATATTTTTCTTTCAGCTCAATATTTTTTTTGCCAATGATTTTTTAGAATTCAATCATTCTTCTTTTTCATTAGCTAAAGTATTCTTTTTTTCTATTAAGCTAAGATTAAACGTTTTAAGTTCCTTATTTTTCAGCCTCAATTTATTGAATTCATCCATTAATTCATTGAAGGCCTCAAATAATTCATCAAAGTAAAATTGAAAGAGTTTTCATAACTTACCTCATCCTCCATAGCCATGAGGCAAAGATTTGTATTTTTCTCTTCTTTTCCAAGCTTGATATATCACTATCTCCCAATTCCCTAGTAATGTACTCTTCTTAATTTTTTGGGATGATTTTCAATTAAAGGGCAATCTGGCTTGTAGTGACCTCTCTTGTTGTAATTGACATTTTCTTTTATCTTCTTTCTGTTGAAAATTATGTTCCAAAATCAATCGTCAGTCTGTTGATGATTGAGCTTATTATTGTAATTGTATATGAATTATTGAATTAATAAATATTATTAATTTTTTCATCACTGTGTACATCTTATTTTGAAGTCCTGTTATGTGATGAAGTCCTTAAGACTATTTGATTCGATATAAGAGGATATATCATTTAATCCTTAAACCTTAAATTCATGACTAAATGATATACTATTATTATGATGATAGCTATATCAAGTATAGGTCATTGTGTGCCATGTACGTTGGTTGTCTTCTTAATCAAGGAGTGTGAAGATATTGACATGACATATAAGTGAGATATAGGAGTACATCTCACTGAATGTGACCAATTGCTGAGCACTCTGCTGTCAAGAGTAGCTCACAAAGGATATGGAGATAAGTGTTCCTCTAATCTAAATTTACCACGGTGACTTGCAAGCAACTCACCATGTTTTAGTGCCGAACTATCTAAATTTTAATTAGTGATGAAAAATTTTTGAGCACAGTCAAATACTTGAGAAGTCGATGTGTGAGTCAAGATGAAATTACGAATAAGTAGGAGTTAATGTATCAGTGTGTTTCAATTCAATAAATTCTCGATCGGAGTAATCCATGTGATAGATTTTGAAATTAAAAATAATGTAGATGACCATATCAGGGTTGACAGTTAAACCCGAGATCACCTTGAGCATTTAGATTAAAGGGATAAATTATACGGTAACCATATGTCAATAGGTTCTTGAATAATGCTTCGTAATCTTTCGACCTATCCGGACGTCGGATATCATTGCTAGATGGTCACTTTGATTAGTATAGGAAGATTATTTTATACTACCGACTTAGGTTCGAACCTATGGGGTCACACTCAAAATTTTTTTTGATTGATCATATGGTTGATCAACGATTAAGAATCATTCTAGGGTAAACAGTTAATTCGATTGATGATTAACCTTATGCAAAAATTATAATAATTAATTACTAATTATTAATGAATTATAGAAGGATTGGTTAGTAATTAAATTATTAATTAGCTTAATTTAATTGAGCATTGAGGTTTAGATCAAATCTAATTGAATTGGATTCAATTTGATTTGATCTGATTAGGTTATGAGATGACCTAATCGCTAAGGATGTTCGATTCTTGATTTGATCAGGATTTGAGCTCGATTAATTTTTGATTTGATTAAGATTTAATCGAGACTATTTACTACCTAACTAGATTAAGTTTAGTTATTTAATTGGATCTAACCTAATTTGATTGAGTTATGAATCTAATTGGATGAGAAAATAATTTGAATTCAAATCCCTTGCGCCTCCTTTTTTGCACCCTCTTATTCTTCACGTGAAAAAAAAATTTTATGTAAATTTTCTCACACCCAGAAGCTTTTTCATATCTACATCAAATATTTTTTGAATTAAAAATTAGTTGATTTAAATTTGAGTTCAAATGGATTTGAATTTGAATGAAAATCTAGAGTCCAAATTGAGTTGGACTCTTCTCTTCATGCCATTATCTTTCTCTACGCATAAAGTATTTTTGCATGAGATTTTTTACACCATTCTGATGTTGGTCAATCTCTCTCTGAGTTCATAAGATGAAGATAAAGTTTGATTCAAAATTTAATTAAATTGATTTGAATTGATGATAAAGATCAACCAACGTTTGAAATTGAACCGAAACTATCTTTCCTTATCCTTATCTTCCATGGGACGCCATCCTTAAGAAGGGATCAGTTTTGTGCAAGATTAGTAGTGATTTCTGGCATGAGAAACTTGAGAGTTGGGGTATGAAAAGTTGAGAGTGGGTTGGGTTTCCATGCATAAGAAACAGAAGAAGTGTTCTTCCTCTTGGGCATGAGGTATAGGGTCTAGGGTTTCAACTCTAGATTTTGTGTGAAGAAAATACAAGAGTGAGTCTTATTCAATCTCATGCACCACCACCTTCTTGTAAAGCTTCATCTTTGATCTGGAGAAGTCTAGGAGATTGAAAAAAGAG
>KE504716.1:43242-55055 GCA_000441515.1 Elaeis oleifera | reverse complement strand
TTTAATCTTTATTTTTGCTATAAAATTTTAAAAATACATACTTTGAACTACCCATTTTTCTTTCACTTTCTTCATCTTCTTTCTTCTCCAAATTTTTCTTTATGAGGAACTTTTTGAACTTTCTTGAAAGTAGAATCATATCCTCATTATCTTCACTATCTTCTTCATCTTTTTTTCATCTGACTCATCGCTCTCTTCATATTGTGTAGTGGACTTGAAGGCGATAATCTTCATCTTTCTTAGCTCCTCTTCTTCTTCTTTTTGAGCCATATTCAACTCATGGGTCATAAGTGAATCCGTTAATTCTTCAAGAGATAGCTTTGTAAGATCTTTCACTTTTTGTATGGCCATCACCTTTGCTTCTCATTCTTTTGGCAAAAACCTTAACACCTTGCATACAAGATCATAGTTAGAGTAGGTTTTGCCAAGACCATTAAGAGCATTAACAATATCAGTAAATTTAGAAAATATATCAAAAATTGACTCATATTTTTTATTTTAAATATTTCATATTTATGAACATGTAAGTTAATTTTGGACTCTTTTATTTGGCTTGTTCCCTCATGAGTCACTTTCAAATTTTTTTAAAATTTCTTAGCCAATGTATAAGTAGATATCCTATTGAATTCATGCACATCTAAAGAACTGTTGATCTCGAGATTGATTTTGATAATAAAAAAGTATTTGAGTATAAATTATTAGATTACTAACATGGCTCTTGAGGATGTGTAGCTTTGAATTCAATTTACTTATTTACCTCAAGTATTTTTTTGGCAAATCAAAATGGAGAACTACCAATCAAATCATTTGTGAAAGCTCTCCAGACTAGAAACACTTTAGAAGAATTTTGATGAGATATAAAATCAAGTAAACAAGGTAAATCTAGCCTAAAAAAGAATTAAAGAAGAAAGACTGGTAAACAACTCTTGGCATACTTGACACGCAAACTAAGCCGACCCATTCAAAACTGAGCCAACTCAGTCTAAGAAGATATAAAAAATAAAAGCGTGAAAAGTAGAGTTCTAAGACCTAAAGGACTGAGCCAATCTAGTTTTAACTGAGCCAACCCCGTAAGCAATCTAGCCGACTCAGACAGAAAGTTAGCCGACCAAGTCTGAGAATGCATCAAAGATAGAAGGTCTAATTTTCAGCTTGTTGAAACTTAACCAATCCAGTTCAAGACTGTGCCGATCCAGTGAGAAATTGAGCTGACTCAATAACCTGTAATGGCTAGTTTTTGAAAAAAATAACTTTTTATCCCATGTGCCCTACAACAGCAATTTTTGTATCTCCAACAGATCAAACACTTTTCAAAGGATCTCCAGATGATTTTAAGTAGTGAAAAATATCAGCATTATATGAGAAAACTTTTGGAGCATTGAAAAACATCTTTTGAAATCCTAGTGAAGAGTTTTTCTATTTTGAGCTGAATAGTAAAATGAAGAGTGTCCTACTGATCTTTTATTATTCTTCTACCATAGTCAAGTTGAGAAAAGTTAGGGAATTATCATTGAAGATCTTCACTTACATCTCTGAAGCATTTAAAGTGAAAAAGCCAAACCGACAAGCAAAGCAACTCCAACTTCTTCTCTGGGCATTATTGAGCATTTCTTTTTTTTTTAAACTTCATTGTTATTGTATTTATTTTTAAGTTTTTGGGGTGAAAAACTTGGTTGGTCCAAGCCTAAAGTTGGACATTGTATGCGGTTTGATTGGTAAGCCAAGTATAAAATCAATCGGAGTTGATTGTTAGCCCATGTAAAATAATCATTGTACAGTTATGGTTGGTGAGCCTTGGATAAAACTAACTAGGTTGGATTGTAAGCCCAAGAAAACAATCGGACTGTAATTCTTATAGTGAATTATAGTTGAATTTTCAAGTGATTTACTTGAAAAGTAGATGTAAGTACCGAGTTTGGTGCCAAACCACTATAAAACTTTGAGTTTGTGATTGTATACTTATTTAATTATCATTTTTATTTATTGCATACAGTTTACTTGTCTCGTTAAGCACTTATTTGCATAAGTATCGTTTAAATCTTTTAAATATCCAATTCACCCTTCCTCTTGGGTAGCCATTCTTGGGTAACAAGTGATATCAGAGCAGGTGCTCTAATATTAGTTGTTAATCTAACGGTTATAAAGCTAAAGATTAAATAACAAATCTAATTGAGACTTCATTGGTTGAGGGACAATCAACCAATGGACCTTCACTTTTTAGTGGGATAAACTACACCTATTGAAAAGTAAGAATGAGAATTTTTATCCAAGCACAAAATTATGATGTGGAATGTCATAGTTAGTGGCCCACACATACTCCAAATCACTGTTGATAGAGTGTCCATCTCCAAACCTGAAAAGGATTGGGATGAACATGACAAAAGACTAGCTCAACTTAATACCAAAACAATGAATATTCTATATTATGCTTTGGACGCAAATGAATTCAATAGGATATTAACATGTTTATCCACCAAAAAGTTTAGGATAGACTTGAAGTCACCCATGAGGGTACTAATCAAGTCAAAAAATAAAGATAAATATGTTGGTATACAAATATAAGCTATTTAAAATAGAACCACATGAAACAATCATCAAAATATTCATAAGATTCACTGAAAGAGACTATACTAATAGTGATATTGTGCGTAAAATTCTTAGATCTTTGTCAAAAAATTGAGAGCCAAAAGTGACTGCCATTCAAGAGGTGAAGGATTTAAATAATCTTGCATTGGAGGGCTGATTGGTTCACTCATGACCCCTGAGTTGAACATGAATCAAGGGAAGAAGAAGAGGTGAAGAAAAAGAAATCTATTACCCTTAAAGCTGCTGTCATCCATGAGGAAGAGAGTGACTCCGAAGAAGATTTGAAAAATGATTAGGAGATGGCCATGATAGCAAGAAGGTTCAAGAAGTTCATGAGAAAAAAAATTTGAACCAAGAAGAAGGTACAGCAAGGGAGATGGTAGCAAAGAGAAAGAGAAGAAAAAAAAAACAACCTCTTTGCTATGAATGTAAGAAGCCCGAATATTTCAGATGGATTGTCTATTTCTAAAGAAAAGCTCCATGAAGTCAAGAAAGAAGGCACTAAAAGCAATGTGGAATAATGATGAGGATTCTTCTTCAAGTGAGAAAGAGTGTCAAAGGAAGAAGAGACAAACCTTTGCCTTATGGCGTTAAAGGATGAGGTAAACAATGATAATTTAATTTTTGAATTTACATTCAAAGAACTATATGATGCTTTCAATGATTTAAATTATGATTTTAAGAAGATGTCTCGTAAAAATAAGAACTAAAGAAAGAGAATTAAACCTTACGTAAGGATAAAGCTACAATGGAAGAAGATATGAAGGAATTACAAAGTAAGCTAGATGAATCAAATGAAAAGAATGAATCCTTACAAGATGAAGTTATTAGAATAAGATCTATAGCAGATAGATTCATGCTAAGTTCAGAAAAGTTATAAATATTGATTAATAATCAAAAAATAGCTTTTGATAAAGTCAGTATAGGATATAATCCATTAAGAAATAAAATTTTAAAGAATGTATATGCAAAATCTCAAAATCATGGTAGAACTATTACTTGTTATAAATATAATAAAATTTGATATAAATTTGTAGAATATAAAATATTTAACTCAAACAAATCAAAAAAAAAATCTGGATTTCAAAAAAAATCTTTATGCTAACCCCAAAGGATTCAAATTAGCTTGGATATCTAAGTTACTTGAATACTTATATTGGTATGCTTGGCATCTGTGAGAGCTAAAAGAAGGTGATATCTTGATAGTAGATGCTTAAGATATATGACGGGAGATAAATCATAATTTATCTCTCTTGAAGTTAAAGATGGAGTAGTAACTTTTGAAGACAATGATAAGGATAAATAATTGACCTCGATAATATCTTGATAACACCCTCTATTTGTATTGAAAATATTTTGCTAGTAGAAAGTTTAATGCATAACTTACTTAGCATTAGTCAATTATGTGATAGAGGTTTCAATATTTCATTCAAATCATCTCATTGCATTGTAATTAGTTCATTTGATGAAAGCATTAAATTCATAGAAAAAAATATGGTAATGTTTATATTGTTGATCTTGATAAACTAAAAATGAAAACATTGAATGTCTTATTGCTATGAATGCTAAAGTAAATGAATTTAGTTGGATTTGGCATAATAGACTAGGTCATGCAAGCATGGATTCATTGGGTAGATTAATTAAACTTGATTTAGTAAAAAATTATTTAAAATAAATTTTGAAAAGAATAAAATTTATAAAGCATATCAACTTGGTAAGCAAACTGAAGAGCATAATCCGATTCAGAATCAGATCATCAAGGAGAATCTAAAAATTTTCTATAATAAGCTAACAAAGATTTTATCTTTACTTGATACGTAGCGAAATATGGATCAAATTCAAAAGATTTCTTAAATCCAAAGCCTCGTAAAGGTTTGAATGTACAAATCCTCTACTTCATGCATACGCTAAACTTTGCAGAAAAGCGAGATGAAGCTTTAGATCATCATACCTTCTCAAGGCAACAAGGAGGGAAGGAAGAAGACCTTTGGTGTAACGCCTCACACCTAAAATTGAGATGCCAAAGCTCTTCACACCAAGATGGGTTGGATGCTCAAGTTTCACATGTCAAGGAGAAGAGGTGCCTCTCTTCTCTTACACGCCACCTCTATCTCTCTTTCTCACCGAAGAAAGGCCTTTTCCTTACTTACACGTGTGATGTTTGGAGTTGTCGTTCGTGCACCTATCCCCAATAGAAGAATGAGTGATTCGTTCCCTTGCAGATCATGGCCTTACCACTCAGTCCCCGATGGCCAGTGCGGGATTCAATACCGCAGCTCATGTTCGTTTGCGCTGCGCATTCCCGCTGGACTGGACGGGCAAAAAAAGAATAAAACCTGATACTAAGACAGTCCTTGACTACGATTTAACTAAGCATCATCATCAGTCAAATCGATTACTCTATAACCAGAAATATCTA
This sequence comes from Elaeis oleifera, assembly GCA_000441515.1. Taxonomy (NCBI): domain Eukaryota; kingdom Viridiplantae; phylum Streptophyta; class Magnoliopsida; order Arecales; family Arecaceae; genus Elaeis; species Elaeis oleifera. The sequence goes on along the minus strand of KE504716.1, from coordinate 50,050 downwards.
ACAAGGAGTCCATGATCCAATAGACTGGAAGTCTTAATTCAAATCAGCTTTAAATCAATCCTTCCCTTATCTAATAAGGAGTTATATTTGAGATAGGATAGGCACCTACTTAGGCACCCCATGCACCCACGCCTACACCCAAGAGAGGGTGGCAAAATCGGCACCCCACCTTCTTTGATCGGCCATGAGGTGAGAGAGTCTCAGCAAAAGTAGACTTTAAGGATCCAATCCAAGTATAGGTCAATTCGAATTCAATTCGATCCTGATTCGAATCAATTTCGAATAGGCTGTCAGTCTCAAACTGTTTAGGATTTAAGATCAAGTTTAACTTAAATTTTAATTTAATTAGATCTAGTTAAATTAGATCTAATCTAAAATTAATTAATGCTTAAATTCAATCTCTCATAGACTCCTTGGATCGTAGATCAAATTTTGTTCATCTCTGAAATTGAACCAGAACCTCATGTCTAGTGCTAGCTAGACATAGTCAACTGTTTAATTCCATATAACCTATAACTTAATTCTTAATCAAGTCAATCTATTTATTCAATCAAGTTATGTACTTTCAAATTAAACATATAGACTTTGGTCAATCCTTTCTTACATCGCTTGACTTTGTGCGTTACTCCATAGGTTCGAACATTAAGTCGGTAGAGCAGGAATCATTTCCTATACTAATCGAAGTTATCATTTAGCAATGGTTTCCGACGTCCGGATAGGTCAAATATTTGCAAGATAATATTCAAGAACCTATGTATATGGTTACCATATAATTCATCCCTTTGACCCAGAATGCTCTGAGATGATTTAAGGTTAAATTGTCGACCTTAAAAGTATAATCCACATTGTATTCAATCTTTCAAATCTATCACATGGATTATCCTGGTAAGGATTTTACTAAATTGAAATACAGTGATGCATTAGCTCCTATAATTTAGAGGGGTCAATCCTATCTTGATCCATACACAGACTTTGCAAATACTTGACTATACCCAGTAACCTTCCGTCACTGCATTAGAAATACAGATAATCTGGTATCAAAGCACAGTGAGCGGTTTACAAGTCACTATGGTGATCTCAGGTCTGAGGGACACATGTCCATATGCTTTGTGAGTTGCTCTTGACAACAGAGCACTCAGCTGGTGGGTCACTTGTCTAGTAACGATGTACTCCTACATCACATCTGTATGCTATACCAGTGTCTCCACATTCTTTGGTTAAGAAGACAACTAATCTATATGGCATACAACGATCTTCACTCGATAAACATCATCATCCTTTAATGACGTATTATTTGATCACGAACATGTTTAAGAATTATACGATAAATCCTTCTTTATCGATTACTTTATAGTTCTAAGGACTTCATCATAACACAAAAGTTCTAACAAGGAAGATATAACTTTGTGATGAAAGATATCAAAATAATTTTATTCATTGATAAATAATTCATATATATATATTATAAAATAAGTATAATCATCCAAATAATTGACTTTAGGACATATTTCTAACAAATTTCTACTTAAACTAAAGCCAATCGAGGTATTATTTATACCCATCTTCCACTTATGATCATCGAACTCTTTGATCCCGATAGCTTTAATGAAGGGGTCAGTTATGTTCTGCTTTTCATCGATCTTTTGAAGTTCGACGTCACCTCGATCCACGATCTCACGTACAAAGTGATAGCAACGCAAAATATGCTTGGTACGCTGGTGTGACTTTGGTTCTTTCACTTGAGCTATGGCTCCAGTGCTATCACAGTACAGCAAATAGGGCCATCAACTGAGGGTATCATTTCAAGCTCGATGATGAACTTTTGCAACCATACCGTCTCCTTTGCAGCATCGGATGCAGCTATGTATTCTGCTTCGCATATAGAGTCGGCCACAGTATGTTGCTTGAAACTCTTCTATTATATTGCTCTTCTATTTAAGGTAAATACGTAGTCCGACATGCTTCTGCTATCATCATGGTCTAATGAAAAATTGAAATCAGTATATCTCATAAGTTTTAAGTCAGTGTCTTCATATATAAGCCATTGATCCTTAGTATTTCTTAAATACTTAAGGATTATCTTCACAATCTTTCAATAGTTCTCACCTAGATCAGACTGATACCTACTCATAATTCTTAGTGAATAGGCCACATCCGATCTCATACACATTATGATGTACATGATAGATCCCACTATCGAAGCATATGGGATCCTACTCATATACTCTCTCTCCTGAGGGATTATTGGATAATCTTTCTTAGAGAGAGTAATTCCATGGCCTATCAAAAGATAGTCTTTTTTGAAATTCTCTATATTGAACCATTTCAATATGGTAGCGATGTACGTAGATTGGGACAATCCAAGTAACCTTCTAGATCTATCTCTATAGATCTTTATCTCTAGAATGTAGGATGCTTCTCCCAACTCCTTTATAGAGAACTGTGATGAGAACCACAACTTTACATTTTGTAAAGCTGGGATGTCATTTTCTATTAACAGTATGTCATCTACATATAGTACAAGGCAGATGACTACAGAATCGTTAGCCCATTTATAGATGTAAGGCTCTTCTCTATTCTTAATAAAGCCATACATTTTGATCACCTTATCAAAATGGATGTTCCAACTCTTAGATGTCTGCTTCAGTCCATAGATGGACCTATTTAGTTTGTACACTTTCGATTCGTCTGTAGATGTGAAACCTTCAGATTGTATCATATATACTTCTTCTTCCAGCTCTCCATTAAGAAAAGTAGTTTTGACATCCATTTGCTAGATTTCATAATCTAAGTGTGCTGCTATTGCAAGCATAATTTGAATGGACTTGAGCATTGCCATAGATGAGAACATATTGTCATAGTCAATACTATAACATTGACGATAACCCTTGGCAACTACACAAACTTTATAGATCTTCACCTTTCCGTCTGCTCCTCTTTTCTTTAAAATTCACTTGCACCCTATGGGTTTATCCCTTCGGATGGATCAACTAGTGTCCATACACTATTGATCTCTATGGACTCCATTTCGGATTTGATGGCCTCAAGCAACTTCTGAGAGTTGGGCCTTTGCATAGCTTCCACATAGGTGATCAAATCCTCATCATTCTCATCTAATTTGATAGGATCACCATCTCAAATTAAAAAACTGTAGTATTTATCTGATTGATACGGTACTCTATCGGATCTCCTTAATCGTGCCTCTACAGGCTCTAGATTCGATTGTTCAATTAAATCCGATTCTATGTGTGCCGGTTCTTCTATCTCATAAACTTTGTTAAGTTCAATTTTGCTGGCATTAGTTTCTTCTCTAGGAAACTTCTTTTCTAAAAAGATTGTTCTGTTGTTGACAAACATCTTTTGTTCTTCAACGAGGTAGAAATAGTACTCTTTAATTTCTTTGAATATCCTATGAACAAGTATTTATCGAACTTTGATCCAAGCTCATCTATCTTTAAATGCTTGACATAAGCTAGACATCCCTAAATCGAAGGTGCGAGAGAACTTACCTATGCTCTGTCCATATCTTATATGGAGTTTTATTGATAGACTTGCTTAGAACTTTGTTAAGTATATAGCAGACAGTTTCAAGAGTGTATTTCCAAAAGGAGATTGACAAATTTGCAAAACCCATCGTGGATCGAATCATGTCTAACAGGGCTTGATTCCTCCTTTCAGACATCCCATTATATTGTAGTGTTCCAGGAGGGATCCACTGTGAGAAAATTCTATTCTCCTCTAAATATGTCAGAAAATCACTGATAAGGTATTCACCTCCTCGATCTGACTGAAGAGTTTTAATACTCTTTCCAGTCTATTTTTCTATTTCATTACGAAATCGTTTGAATATTTCAAATGATTCAGATTTGTGCTTCATAAGATAGATGTATCCATACCTCGACAGGTTATCTATAAATGTAATGAAGTAATAGTATCCTCCTCTGGCTCCTATATTCATGGATCCACATACATTACTATGTATTAGACCTAGAACATCACTGACTCGTTCATTTTTCTCTTAAAAGGTGACTTGGCCATCTTACCAAGTAGACAGGATTCACAGATCGATAATGATTCACAATCATTTATTCAGGAACACCCTCCTTGATTAATCTGTCTATCCTGTTCTTGTTCACATGACCCAGTCTACAATGCCAAAGATTGGAATCACTGACATTATCTATCCTAAGGTATTTATTTGATGTGTATATTATACTAACAGGCTGTGATAATATATATATATATGTCATGTTTTAAACGCTTAATTGTAGTATCGTTCCCAATGATATCACAAAAATCATCCTTTATTAAAACTTAAATCAAGTTTGACCAAAAGGTCTACAGAGATAATATTCATCAAAAAGAAAAGATAATAATGACACTCATCTAACATGATACTATTAGACTTGAAAATAAGCTACATAGTTTCTAAAGCTAGAACTGAAATAAGACTTTCATCTCCAATATTTAGGAACTGCTCGTCTTCTCTAAATTTTCTACTGACTTACGGTCTCTGCAACGAATTACAAATACTAATCAGATTTTTGATATCCAATACCTAGATAGTAGTATCACAACTAAAAAAATTACAAGAAGTTATCATATAAGTACCTTATGAAGCAATTGATTGTTTATTTTCTTGCTTTTTGGCCTGTTTGGATCAAAAGAAGCTATATATGCTAGATAATTTCTTTTTCAATGATCCAACTTCTTGCAAAGAATATTCTGTCTGGTTCTTATCGACTTTCGACTTTTTACTTTACTTTGGATTTGGATCGACAGTATGATTTTTTTTGCACCTTTTTCTTCTTTCCTATCTTAGAGGATCGATGATCTACAAATGAACCTCCCACTACATGCACCGGCTCCTTCTGATGCTGATGGTCCTTCTTGAACGTCTGCAGCAATCCTGGCTAACCATGGTAGTTCACTGCGGGCTTGGTCATTCTGTAATGACTCAAGAAGGGTAGGTAGGATTTCAGTAGTGAGTTCAGGATGACATTCTTATCCAACTGTTCATGTAACAAAAAGTCAAGTTTACTTAAGCATTCAATCTGCTCGATCATGTACAATACATGATCGATGATTGATGCCCCCTCTCATATATGGTCATTGAATACAGTGCAGGAGATTTTATGTCTCTCCGTATCCTCGGAGGCGCCGAAGGACTCATTCAATATTTGAATCATATCATCTGATTGTGCATCCTTGAACTTACGATTAAGTTCGTCATTCATGGCTGCCCTCATGATGTAACATATAGTCGTGCGGTTACTGAACCACTTCAAATAAGTGTTTCTCACAGTATAGAGTGCGTTGACAGTAGGTTCTTCGGATGCTAGATCCGTAAGTACATACAAGATTCTTTCATATTCCAAAATGATCGTGAACTTTCGATACCAGTTATCGAAGTTGGGATCGATAAACTTGTCACTGTCAATTGCAAATGGAGCGATAGTATGTTAGCCATAGCTGAAAAGAAGAAATATAAATCTATTAGTATGTTAGCCATAACTTTAGTCTAAAGGTACTCTCACTATTTTATACGAATTGGTACTCTACCTTCAATTCAAAAATAATATTAATTCTTAGCGGGTACTAGAATCCACACAGACTGCATTCGGATCTGAGTGTGGCTCGGCCAATCCTAGTATATTCATGGATAGGTTCTTAACCAATTATTTCTTCAAACAATTTTTAGTAATTAGATTTTACCCTAGAAATCTCTTTAGCAAGCATGTGGCACCTCCACTAAAAATCCTGGTTAGATCCAACCATTAACATGACTACTTCAAATACATCCAACAAATGAATGTTTAGATCCGAATGTGGCTCGATCAATCTGAGCATTGATCTGAAGGGCACAATAAGATGGTCATATAATAAACGATAATTCTGATACCCAATAGGCACCAGGTGTGTGGCGCCTCCAATGTCTATTTAGAATATTGAACTCATTATTATGCATCTTAATGGGAGGCAATGAACAAGTTATCTCCAAAATTATATTTAAGGACCTAATAATTTAGAAGATTTGATTTAATAATTTGAGAACAAGAGAAAAAATTGACTTGCAAGTCGTAAATCCTTTCACTGACTTCACCAAGTCATAAAGAGGACTTTATACAAGCTGATCTAAAGATACCTAAATCAGTCATATTGATTTATCTTTGTAGCATAGGTCAGCTTGAATCGATTAGTGATCTAATCAAAACATAATCTATTATGTTGGCTAGATAAGTGAGATCGATGAAAGGGATATGTCGATAACTCATCATTGGTGCCATCTAGATGAGTAGCTCTCAATTAATGACCGCTGATCAAAATTACCAAACTTACCTTAGATATTAATTGATTAATTAGTTTCAATTTGGTCCATCAGAAGATTCAGACTCAACCACTGAGCCATGACATAATCTATTTAGTAAGTTAAAAATATGGACTTGATCTAGCTTCAACTATTGAGGTTGATCAAGAGAAATTCCGACCTAATCTAATTCAACTCTTGATTAGATTTAATTAATTTTCTATTTAGTCTATATATATTTCTAACTCTAGGTCTTGAAGCGAAATTCAGTGCAGGGTAAATGATAATTTAAAACTTTTCAAAATTATGATTTATAGAGAAAATTATTAATTAATCTAATTAATTAATAAAATTTATCCTATACTAGAATCTAAATATGATATATAGCATGCATGTATTTAAATTTGAAATTCAAATTTGAACGGTAAACACTTTACTGTAATGTGTTCAGAACACAATACCTTAATGCGGATAGTAGATCGCCGCAATCTGATCACCATC
>KE504716.1:3458-15654 GCA_000441515.1 Elaeis oleifera | reverse complement strand
ACCTCCACCTTTTTTTCTTGTTTTTCATGATAAAATCAGATCCCATCTCATTCTCCCATGCCGGCATCCACCTTTTTTTCTTGTTTTCCATGATAAAATCAGATCCCATCTGATTCTTTCACGCCCCTTTTTCATATAGAGAAAACACACTATCCCTCATGCCCCAAGTCCCTTCCTTTTAGCGTCCAATTAGTTTAGGTCATACCTAATTTGGATAAGCATCAATCCTTATCAAATAAGGATTTAAATCACTTGAAACTTTTTCCAAAATTGGTGTTGAGAAAGGAAAGGGCGTGAGAGGGCTTGGGCACTAATTTCTTCATGCAAACATCAAGGAAGTGTGCGTGGGAGAGGTGGCATGGAGGTGTTTTGGGCAGTCAAGGAAAGAGAGAGTCCTAGGATTTTGGGACTCCTCTTGGTGCTTGAATCAAACTCAATTCAATTTCAATCAATTAGGGATTGGTTGCACCCAATTAGAGGAGGATTCCTAGTCCAAATAAAATTCAAAATCTCTTGGTTAAATTCTAATTCAATTAGAAATTAGGTCAAATTCAAATCTTAATTAAATAAGAAATTGATCTTTCTTGTAATTGAGTTATCTCATAATCCAATCAAGCTTGATCTACTCAAATCCAAACCAATCTAAATTGAATCCAATTCAATTAGACTTGATTTCAACCTCATTGCTCAATCAAATTGAGCTAATTAGCAATCTAATTGCTAATTAATCCTCCTACAACTCACTAACACTTAGTAAGTTTGATAATTATAATAATTATATTGGATCAATTATCAATCATATTAAAATTAAATTTTTTTTGATTCATAATTATAGATCAACCATCTGATCGAACAAAGATCTCTCTTGTGTGTCATCCCAGATTATATTCTATCTGGTAGTGAGATATACGTGATCCCTATCATAATATCATTGAAACTCTTTTGATGGTTGAAATAATTTCAACTCTACCCATCGAGGTCATCGATCATCAAGATGATGCTCGACGAGTCTCACGATCCACCAATGACACCTAGTAGTATACAGTGGCAATCCAGCAAAATGAAATATTGAACCTCTAGGTGCAGTTACCGTATGATTCGATCCTTCTATCGTAAGTTTTGATAAAATAGAGATCATAATAACTTGTCAAACCTCATCGCTTGTCATATGTAATATTCAATCGACTCGAGTTCATAAGTGAAATTTTTAAATTCTTTTCCATCATTCACTCTGCCATAGTCATGATTTTCTGAACTCAATCTCATGAATAACATAAGACTACTTCTTATCTATCAAGATCGATAGATCCCATCTAGGTGCGCATCCGACTTCTACAGTAAACCTACTGTAGTCAACGTCCACTATAAGGACCCATATGGCTAAGGACCGTGTTTATATATAGTCAAACTATAGCAACCCCACTGTGAGCAGCCGAGGCACCGTAGGTTTGAGAATTACTCACACCACTGCAGCATTGAGTATGTCATTGATGAGTGGATAGATATCCATGTGACTATTCGTGTTGATCACGCTCGATACTATTTTCTCTAACAATAACCTGTATTTTTGCTCTAATATCTCTACATTATAGACTCAAAACTCGTCTATCCAGAGAAAATGATTCATGCACCAATCTTAATCTAATCAATCTCCATCCTCATAATGATCTATTGATCGAAAGTATTTAGAAATTAATCACCAATGACACATATCTCAAATTCTCAATTTTTGAGAATATGTGTCATTATCCTATTAATTCTTGGATGATTCATGGAGACTCTATATGAATAAAAATAATCTTATTATTTTATTCAATTACAAAACTGTGTCAGTAGAAAGATTACATATGCTAGCCTACTTGGCTTTTAGGGCATATATCTAACACCATCATGTGCAAGCCTCATAACCATATCAAGCTCTTCTTTTACCAAAGAACCATAGCTTACAATTCAAGCTTTTCATCAATGTTCCAGCTTGATCTTTATAAAGCTAGACACAACCAATTTTCTACTGTGGTGTTCTCAGATGATACCTTTAGTCTGAAGCTTGGGTCTTTATCATCATTTCACGACTAATGCTAAACCCACAAAAGAATAGAGGATGACAGGGGCAATAAAAGTCCCAACCCTCTCTACAAGCCCTGGATAACTAATGATGGTCTTCTCATTTCTTGATTGCTTGGAATCATGAAAGAGGATATCATAAGTTCTATCTTTGGTGTAGAAATGGCATATCAGGTGTGGACTTCATTGGAACAACAGTTACTTCCCATCATAGTTGAGAAGGAAGGTCATTTGGAAAATATGTTAATGATTGTTAAAAAAGATCATGATCTCTAGAAGAATATTTGAGAGATTTCAAATTCATTTACAACAATCTCATTGCAATCAAATAATCTGTCTTAGATTTTGACAAAGTTTTTCAATTTGCTTGTGGTTTGGATCTGAGTTATGAGAATTTTTGAATTGCCATGCTTACAAACCATATTATCCATTGTTTTCTCAATTCATGTTGGCTCTTCAAGGATTTGAGCAATCTCAAATTATAATAAAGGTTGAAGAAAGATATTCTTGGAACATGCCCAAGCCTTCTTTGGGCAGTGTGGTTATGGAAGAAATAGCTGAGGAGACTGTTAAAATTTCACTTCTTGAGGTAAAGGTTTACTCCTGTTTGATGGTATAACTCATAGAGCAACTCTCCAGGCCATCCAAATAGCAACCACAATATTTGTCAAGGCACCAACAACCATCCATTGAAGGATACAACTTCTTCAGGACAATAGTCACGATTAGCTCCTATTACCTCTGAAATAATCATAAAATTCTTGTCAAATCTCTGGTCGAGTAAATTACCTTGCTCTTGATTGTTGGTACATGTTTGACAATTCTTATCAATCTAAGGAGTTACCTTAAGCTCTTGCCACTCTTACTACCAATGACTCAAATGATTCATCTTTTATATGGATTTAGGAGCCACCTTGCATATGACCAATGATGCAGGTAAACTTTAATTCCTATACAAAACCATATAATAGAGGTGATGTGATTTATGTGGGAGATAAAATAGTTTACCTATATCTCATATTGGTGAGGCTAGCATTAGTTCACAAGATGAGCAAGTGAATTTGAAAGATATGCTTGTAGTACCAGATTTGAAAAAGAATTTATTATCAGTTAGAAAGCTTACTACAGATCATTTGTGTACCTTTGAATTTATTGCTTTTGACTTTGTTGTTGAGGATCGCAACCAAAGGATGATAGCAAGGGGACATAAAAATTAAAAGAGTCAACTCTATGCTTTAGATGATTTTTCTCAAGAGGCTTTTAGTGCAATAAGGAAAGGTGGATCATCTGTGACCTTATGGCATCAACGACTTGGATCCTCAATTTCAAAGATTTTATCATTATTAAAGCAAAAGAAGTTATTAATGTTTTCCATTGGATTTCAAAACCTTCAATATGTGTTAGTTGTCAAATGAGAAAGAGTTGCAAAGGACCTTTTTATTCTTCAAATAAAATTTTAGATTTTTCCCTTGAGAAAATTCATTGTGGTCTTTGGGACCTGCCCTTTGGCTTCAAATTAGAGATTCAATTTTATGCAATATTTGTTGATGATTACTCAAGATTTACATGGTTATATCCACTACAAGAAATCCAAATTCTTTGATATTTTTAAAAACTTTCAAAGGCTGATAGAAATAAATTTGATCATCGGATTAAAATTTTTCAGTATGATAGTAGTGGTGAATTTAGTTCACATGATTTTCTTACTCATATTAAAAATAGTGAAATCGAGATGCATATCTCTTGCCTAGGTACTCTCGAGTAATATGGAGTTGCAGAATGAAAGTATCGGTGCATTATCGAAACTAGCTTAGTCATGCTATTTCTTGTAAATTTGTCTTTAACTCTTTGGATTGATGTCTTTCTCTCTACAGTGTATCTCATCAATTGCCTACCATCCTCGGTGTTACACAATGACACTCCATATTACTTCACAAGTGACATCCTGATTATAGAGGCTTATGGGTTCTTGGATGTCGGTGTTTCTTTTTTGAATATCATGGCAGAATAAATTCATCAAAAGACATATTCATATGTCTTCATTGGCTATAGTCCTTTGCACAAGGGTTATCATTGCTTAGAGCCTATAACAAGATGAGTCTATATTTCTAGACATGTTTTTTTAAAAAAAATTCTTACAAGAATTCCAAAGCTTCTCCACGAGATACCACAGAAAATTCAAAATTGATTTTTATGAATTTCCTACAAATGATGAATCAAGTGACTCCAAAAGGAACCTACTTCGATGCCTCATATTTCTCACCATCCAGAATAGTGGGCAAACTCAAATATGAAAAATGCTATATTTTCTAACTCATTCAAATTTTGTAATCAAAATTATAATGTAGGTTTTTCTCCAAACATTGCTGAGCCTATGACTACTAACATAGATATCTTAAGAAATCTGTCTGAGTAGATCACAGCTTCTACTGGTGATTCTATTTTCTCAAATTTAGATGAAAGGATTGTTGAAGTTATGCCTCCACAAATGGAGTCTGTTGTCGAACATATCTTACAAAATTTAGATGAAAGAATTGCTAACTTTGAGCCTAAATTTTTGAAGCACCCAACCATCTCTTCATCTGTTCATGAGACTCCATACATTTCAACAACCAACTCCATCATCAATAATGAACGGTCATCATGATTTCGACGACCTCCTGCATATATGAATGATTATACTCTTGCCATAATCGCCTCTACAATCAAGCCCAAGACTCTGAAAATAGTACTAAAGAATTCTCAGTGAATGATTGCCATGCAAGACAAACTTCAAGCTCTCCATGATAATGAAACATGGACTCTTGTCCCTCATCCTCCAGATGCAAATGTGATTGGTTCAATATGAGTTTATCACATTAAGTACAAAGAAGATGGCACTATTGATCACTTTAAGGCTCGATTGATTGTGAGATTTCATTCAAGTTCTGGCATCGGCTATGATAAATCTTTAGCCCTATAATCAAGCCGACTGCCATTTGACTCGTCATAGCTCTCTCGACTTCACTCAAGTGCAATATGCATCAATTAGATATCAAGAATGCCTTCCTATATAGTCACCTTAAGGAAATGGTCTATATGGAGCAACCACTAGGATTCATCGATCTCATTTTTTCGATCATGTGTGCCTACTCAACAATTCTTATATAGTCTCAAGCAAGTACCTCGTACTTGGTTTGATCATCTCTCACAATTTCTTCTCCATCTTGAATTTTATTGCAGCAAGGCGGACTCCTCACTTTTCATCTACCACACTAACACAATTACTACAATTCTCCTTGTTTATGTTGATGATGTTCTTGTTATCGGTAATGATGATTTATTTATTTTAGATTTAATCACTTATCTTGGTAGCAAATTTATAATTAAGGATCTCGACTCGCTTCAATATTTTTTTGAAGTGAAAATTAGATCTTTTTCCATTGGAGTCTACCTATCACAAATAAAATACATTCAAGATCTTCTCACTCACACACAGATGCTTGAAATTTTCTTCATGTCTACACCAATGGTTCTAAAAGAAAATCATCTACCTCAGACATGCAATCTGTCGATATAATTATTTATCGCAGCATTGTTGGTGCTTTGCAATATTTGACATTCACTCGGCTTGATATCGTATATGCTGTTAATCGAGTATGTCAATTTTTCAATGCTCCTACTTTACTCCATTTGAATGCAGTTAAGCATGTACTTCGATATTTGAAGAGTACTCAAAGTTTTGGATTGTGCTATCTTGCTCAAAGTCCTCTATCTCTATATGGGTTTAGTGATGCAGATTGGGCAGATTATCCAACCATAAGGAGAAGCACTACTGATTTTTATATCTTTTTGGATGCAAATTGTATCTCTTGGTGTTTTAAGAAGCAACTTATGATTGCTTGCTCTAGTTTCGAAGCTGAATATAGGTCCATGACTTTCACCACTGCATATATCACGTGGCTAACCTTCTTGCTTAAAGATATTGGTATCCCTTTTATCAACCCCTCAACTATTTTCTGATAATATTAGTGCTCTTCACATGTCCATTAATCTCATGTTTCATGCTTGCTCTACACACGTTGAGCTTGATTATCATTTTGTTCGAGAGAAAGTTGCTTTGAGTACTCTGGTGACCCGATATATTTTTTCGTTGTCTCAATCGGCAGACATCTTTACAAAGCCTCTATCAAAATAAGGATTCAGCTTACTTCAAGCCAAGCTGGAAGTCCATGTTCATTCTCTCTCTGGCTTAAGGTGGCATGTTAAGAAAATTATCCCTCAGATTTTGAAGATGTTTAGAAAATAATCTCTCAAGTTCTGAAGATGCTAACAAAAATAATCTCTCAGATTCTGAAGATGTTAAGAAAATAAATCTTCTGATTCTAAAGATGTTAAGAAATAAATCTCTCAGATTTTGAAGATGTTAAAAAATAAATCATTCATATTCTAGCTATATTGAATATGAAAATCAAGGATCAATGATATGAATGCGTTGTAAACAGTTACTAATTTACTCCTATTTCCATATAATTTATTAAAAATTTTCATGTAATTCGTTGGTATTGCTATATATAATCATAGAGATATCAATAGAGAAATTATCTCTCTCCCTTTCCTCATTTGTTTATTCAAAAATTCTTCAACAGATAGGCTCTAAATAGCATCGAACTTCCTCGAAACTTCTACTTCATTAGCATCCTAAGACAACAACAATTTATAAGCTCAACTAATTGTTATCTTTATGGTACTAGAGTTAGCCCATACATGGGAATCCTTATCATCCATTTGAAGGAAAGAGAGAGATTGGATGGAGTTTAGCAAATCATGGGGGAAGTATTCGATCAAGGTATTAAGTTTCCAGCTCCTAGGTTTGAGTTGTAAGGATGAGACTATATCATCATCCAACATAGCTTTGGAATTGAACATAATAGGCAACAACCACAGGAGGGTGTTCGATATGTAAGGATCATTGAGAATACTAATCTTGGAGCCATCAACAATCTGCCACTGAAGAGAGTGCTCTACCACCCACACTAAATTGCAAATGAGGCACCAAATGCAAGAAGATTTCCTTGGGGGCCTATAATTGCTCCATCTTCCAAAAAAATGGCATTTGTGCCTCACCATTTGAGACCATAGGGACATGGGATTCAAGATGACTCTCACAGCCAAATTTTCTCAGTTGAAGATCTTAGATACCCAAACCATCTGAGATCTACAACAAATAAATTTTATCTCATGAGAGAAGGTGAATGTGACGTTTATCCCCTTCATGATCCCAAAGAAAGGTTTTGAAATATTTTAAATCTTATCTAGCAAACCCAAGGGAGTGACATAGCGAGATAGGAGATAGAGCGAAATCAAGGTGATAATAGATTGAAGGAGGATTGAGCAACCTACTTGAGATAAAAATTGTACTTCCAACCAATCATTCTAGAAGTGACATTCTCAATAATGAAGTGAAAGTCAAAGATTTTCAGCTTCGAATCGCTGAGAGGCACACCTAGATACTTGAAGGGATCCATTTTGATTTGAATTTGTAGCAAGTGATTATAGCCCCTCGAATATTTCTATCAATAGTTGGGCTGAAGATTATATATGATTTTTGTGCATTCACACACTACCTAGATTGTTTGCAAAAAGTGGACATAACACCTTTCAAAACTTTGGCATTCTGAATTGTGGCTTTAGCAACGAGAATCAAGTCACCGGCGAACATTACATGTGAGATAATAGGTCCCCTTGCAACTAGTCGATAAGCTTGTAACCTCCCCTCTAGAACAATCTAGTGAAGCTATAAGTGAGCATTTCAGAAACTACAACAAAGAGGAATGGTGAGAGTGGGCCAACCTATCTAAGAGCCTCAAAAGAATAAAACCATTTTGAAGAAGTGCCATCTATCATAATTGCAAACTTTGGTTTGATTATATAGGATGAAATCCAAGCAATGAAGGCTGGATGGAAGTTTGCTAGCTGAAAAATGAAAAGAAGATAGTCCTAATTGACCTTATCATATGCTCATTCCGTATCAACCTTTGTTAACATCAAGGCCTTTCTTCTTGGGGCATGCTCAAGGGAACGGAGGATTTCTTGCAGAATAAGAATGTTGTCAGAAATCTGTATCCCATTCCCGCAAGTGCCTTGTTTTGAAAAAATCAAACTCGACATGAGGTACTTCATCTGGTTCACCAATAATTTTATCATAATTTTGTAAATCACATTGCAGAGACTAATGGATCCATAATCATTAAGCTGAGTGGGATTGGATTTCTTGGGCAGAAGAACAATGAATATCACCTTCCATTCTTCCAGCATGAAATAGGAGCCGAGGACCTCAGTCACTGCCACCTAAACATCTTTGCACATAATCTTCTAAAATGACTTGAAGAAAAGATCAGAAAAATCGTTGGGCCCTGGTGACTTATCAAATCCAAAGTTTTCAATCACATCCTTCAACACATCCTCAGTAACTGGAGCAATCAGTCACTTATTGTCATCATCAGACAATTGAAGATAGGTGTCGGAGGTGAAAAGGTGTAAGTAACACCAATGGGGTTTATTTAGAAGAGAATAATCTTAAAAATATTCTTTAATTCTATCATCCTGACTGATCCTCTAACCTTGAAGAGTTATGATATATCAGATTCTATTCTTCTGTAATGCAAAATAGTGCTCTTGTGGAAGAAATTAGTAGTTTATTCTCCATCATGCAGTCAGTGCACCCGAGATGTTTGTTTCCGTAGGACTTCTTGATCATGGAGAACTCTTTCATACTTGGAGAGCTTTTCTAATAGCATATTATGCTGAACCTCATTTAGTCTGCCCGATGCAAGGTCTTCAATTTGAAGTGCATTAATTTGCTCTTCTAAGAAATTAGCTTTCTTAAATAAATTTTCTACATAGATTCTCTTTCAAGGATTCATTTTCAAGGTGGCCAATCCTTCTATATAAGAAATAGAGGATCAAGGCATTCTCACATTTAAAAGGCTGCTATCTTCTTCTTCCTTTCACCATAATATCGATCTTTGAATGAAGAGGTTTGGAGAGATCAACTTAAAGGAAGAAAAACTATTTCTCTTTGGATAATCCAGGTTGCATCTAAAAATTTTTCTATTAATCCACATGAATAAAGATCAAATCCTTATCTGATTAGCAGTGAAATCAGAGATCAAATCTCAAATAATCTGAATTAAACTTTCGTGGAGGTTTGGAAGTGCAGATCCTCTACTTCGCATGCATGCCAGACGCCGCAGAAAAGCAAGATAAACTCCAATCTTCACAACTCAATCAAACAAGGGAGGAGATGTGCTGGTGTGACATCTCACACCAGCAGGTGGGATGCCTAAGGAGGGCCCACGCCCAAGGGAGGAGGGGCGGCACCAAAGGAGAGAGGCTAAGGAGAAGAAGGACTTCTCTTTTCACATGCCTCTCTCTCTTTTTCTTTCTCTCAATCTGATTTGTTTGCTATGCATCTATAGGTAGAGATCCTCTCTATTTATAGATGAATCTCATTATCTAATAAGTATAGGAGTTCTAACTCAAATCTGATTTAAATCAGTCCAATACTCATGAAAGAAAGATTCTTACATAAGATAGAATTGTCATCACTTATGACAACCAAATTGCATCCAATCCCTCACCCACATAGGATGCCCCAAACTAGCATCATTTTAGGTATTGGTCGGCCCATATGAGAAAAAAATCTCAATGCAAGGATTTCTCATATCTCATCCAAAATGGATCTGATTCGAATCCAATTCGAAGCTGGTTTGAAATAATTTCAAAAGACTGTCAATCTCAAATTTTTTAGAACTTTTGTACCAAATCTAACATGGATTTTAGACCCAATTAAGTCTAATTAATTCAGATCTAATCTAAATTTAATTAGTACTTAAATTCAATCTTTTATATGCTCCATAGATCATAGATCAAAAACTGTTCATCTCCGAGATCGAACCTGAACCTCATGTGTAGTGCTAGCTAGACATAGTCAACTCTTCAATCTCATTTGACCCATAATTTAATTCTCAATCAAGTTAGCTTATATGTTCAATCAAATCAAGTACTTTCAAATTAGACATATAAACATAGGTCAATTCCTTCTTACTTTGTTTGACTTATATGCGTGACTCCATAGGTTCAAACACTAAGCCGATAGCACAGAAACCAATTCCTGCACTAATTAAGATACCATCTAGTAATGATTTCTGACATCCAGATAAGTTGAATTATCACAAAAAAATATTTCAGAATCCATACATATTGTTGGTGCAAAAATTCGCTGGCGTCGGAGAAGCTGGAGTTGATGGAGCTGCGGTCGCCGTCGGGACCTGCAAGGAAGTCTAAACCGGAGTTGGGGTTGCTCCGGCAAGATCCTCCGACGCTCAAGTTAGTTCTCTGCCTCAACAGAAATGGAGTACTCGAATGAGAATTTTAGCAGAGTTTCGAGATAGAGTTTGAGCTTAGAGAAGAACGTATCTGGGAGTCCCTTTTTATAGACGGAGAGCGCAACTGATTGACAGCGACGTCTGTAACCACCTGGTAGTGGGCCGTTCAGGGCCATGAGAAGTTTGTTACGGAGAGTAGTGGCATCAGGGGCCGTTCAGAGCCACGTGGAGTCTGTTATGGCGAGTGGAGTGGTGTCTGTTGTCGTGACTTGCCAGAGAGTGGTAGAGCCGCGTGGGATCCGTTACAGGTAGTGGAGCAAAGTCGTGATCATCATCGTGGCTTGCCAGAGAGTGGTGGAGCCGCGTGGGATCCGTTACAGGTAGTGGAGCAGAGTCGTGGCCATCATCGTGGTTTGACAGAGAGTTTGATCCTGCCAACTGAAGCTCGATGGGAGCACCTGAAGGAGTGGGGCGGCTCTCTGTCTGAGAGGAGCTTGGATGTTTCTGGGGTTGCCGATGTGCCCATCGTGGCTGGGTGCCTTGGGTGTTGGTGCTGCAAGTGAAATTTCTACTGCAGAAGCTCGGATGGAGACTTTCTGTTGACGAAGTTCGGCTTCATTAGGAATCCGACAGAGGGTTGACCGACAGTGGACTTCGGATGATGCTGTAGGGTTCATCCACTAGAAGAGTCTGAAGAATTGGTGTTGCTGAAGTCTGGATGACTCTATTGGGGATTGATGGTTGAAAGGGGGGGACGCGACAGACATCGGAGGTGGTTGACCGTTGCGGAGATCTAACTGTTGGAGCCCGTCTGTCGTGGAAGTTCGTCCGGAATCCGTTCGCCATGGAGGTTCAGGCGAAGTCCGACTTTTGTAGAAGTCTGGATGGGGATCGTTTATTGAAAAAGCTCGGCTGAAGCCTGCCCGCAACAGAAGTTCGGAAAGAATTTATTTATAATAGAAGCTCAGATGAAGGCTTATAGTAGAAATCCAATGTGGACCGCTCGTAGTAGGAGCTTGGAGTAGGTCGTTTGCAGTAGAAGCTCGGGGCAGAGGTCTGACTCTCGTAGGAGCTCGGGGTAGGCCGTTTGCAGTAGAAGCTCGGGGCAGAAGTCTGGCTCCCGTAGGAGCTCGGGGTAGGCCATTTGCAGTAGAAGCTCGGGGCAGAAGTCCGGCTCCCATAGGAGCTCGGATGAAGTCCAGGAGGCAGTCGACCGTCGTAGAAACTCGGATGGAGTCCGGTAGCTGTTGGAATCTGTCCTCAGAAGAAGTTCGGCCGTTAACAAAATCTGTAGGAAGTTCGGAAGTAGAAATCTGGTGCGAGCCGCTTGTAGTAGAAGTTTGAAGTAGATCGCTTGTGGGAGGAGTTCGGAGTAGGCCGCTTAAAGTAGAAGTTCGGACGAAGCCACCTGTAATAAAAGCTCGGGGGAAAAACTTGGCTCTCTCAAGAGCTCGGACGAAATTCAGAAGGCGGTCGTCCACCGTAGGAGCCCGGAGGCCGTGGTAGAAATTCGCTGTCGGAGAAGTTTGGCTGTTGATGAAGTCCGGAGGAAGCTCGGATTAGAGTCGATCGTGGTTGGAAGAAATCAGAAGAGATTCGGAGACCAGTCAATCACTGCGAAAGATCGGCTAGTAGTGGAGCTCGGAGAACATTTGGAGCAGTCCGACGGATGATGGAAGGAGTTCATCATTGGAGAAGTCCGGAAGGTTTGGCAGAAGCTCGTCCGTCGGAGGAGTTCGGTCAACATTGTGAAAACTCAGCTA
>KE504715.1:1361248-1379414 GCA_000441515.1 Elaeis oleifera | reverse complement strand
TATAAATATATAATTTGTTCTGGCATATGATAAGAGGTATAATACGTAACAGCCTGCCTATAACAAACCAGTTGTATATCAACCTGTCACATAAGAATGCATATTCAGGATCAGTTGATGCATCTAAAAATTGTGTACTATGCTTTGCTGATTGGGATCCATCAGTTGGATTCAAACTTTAAGGCCAAAGAAGTAAAGCTAATAAATTCATGATGCGTCTTCGGTTGCTTATTGATCCTTTATTTCAAGACTGATAAATTCCAGATACGCGGATGTGCATTAGATCCTCACAGGAATCAACCTTGTGTGAAAATAGCAAAATGGCTAATTGGACGTCATATGCCCTTTGTTAGTTTTAATGAAATTGCACTAGATTAGGTCGCTGGTCTATTAAGAATGAGAGACCTGACACCCTGACATTTGATCATCCGCTGCTGCCTTCAGTCCACAGACCAGCTATTTCCATTTAATTCTTGTGGTTGCACGATATTGTTTTGATATGCAGCTTGTCGATAAATTTTCAACTGTTATTCAAAGCTTTGGTACCAGTTGCTCAATATATAGGTATTGCGTGAGACATCTCTGAGTTTCTTGCCTTTGTTTTGCAGTTGTGGGGTTTTGCTCATTGGTCACAATATCGCACATAACTGTTGGTAGGATGTTGTTATGTTTGTTGTATATCATTTTATTCATTTGTTTCTACCTTTCTTTAGAGCAAGGATCCTCATTTCAATTGCTTTTTTTGCAAAATTTCTTGAGTTAGATGTCATATTAGGCGTTACCTTCTGCAATGCCGGGTAACCTCTTAAAGTCTGTGGAGAGGTTGTACTCTAATTCTTTGTGCTCGAGTGGTTATGTTGAGCCTTTTTATGATGCACCCGCTGAATGATCACAAAGAATACCATTCTGAGATCTGTTGATGGTCTTATTGGCTGGGGATAGAGATTTATGTCGGAGATCTAAATAAAGATTTGCACTTGCTTCTAAGGTTACATGATCGACATTCTCCAGTGGTATTTTCCAGCTGGTTGGTCTTTGTCTTGATGGACGTGAGCTTTGTGATGATCTATCTCACACAGATAGATGTGTCAATTTTTTCTTTAAAACTTCGCTGGCTGCTTCAGTGTGATTTGGGGTCACCGTCAATTTGCAGGTAACTTTTGATTTTATTATAGTTTAGATTCAAATCATTGCTTGAAATAGACGGATTGGTGTGCACATTTAGGTCTTGTACTCTGTTGACAACTCAGAAAAGCATGGAATATAGTCTGAGCTGTCACAGAAAGCGTTTGCTGGAGGTGCGGTTACACTTCCAGAAATGAAACCAGTGTACCAGTATCTTGATTGGCGTTTTGATCTGCCTTTCCTAAAGTCGCAGCAGCTCCAGCAAGGAACGCTCAGCTAGATGGGTCAGTCAATGCTTTCCTCCTGACGGTCTCAGTCCATCGGTAGGCCAACCCACCAAAAGGTTAGGACCCCGATTACTTTGACCGACTCCTCTTGTTGGCTTTTCATTCGAGTTACAGCTTGAAATTGGGTTGGATTCTCTGGTCATGTTTAACCAACTCAGCCTTACGGAGTGATACAACGTATTTCCCATCTATTCGATCAATCCACTTAATCACTATTTCAAAAATCAAAACGTATTTTGGTGCCGTGAGACTTTTTCGTGAGCACCTCCTCAGCCTATGCTCCATGGTTTATATACGGATACCGTCGGCAATGTTGAATATCGGCTTCTGTTGCTCTCTGATCGCCTATTTGTAATGCGACTTCACAATACGAGCACTTCCTCGTCTCCCATTCGCACTTGGAAGACAGACTGATACATGAAACCTCGCACTTGGAGGACAGGCTGATACATGAAAACCACGGCCCTCATTGTCTATTCGCATCACTTAATTTAACATGCTGCTTTATCGGACGATATGCAAAAACATGACAGACGCCTAGTCATCCGAATAAATTGAGGATTTGTTCTATCTCTTTTATTGTTTATTACTACTATTTTTTTTTAAGCTAACAATGCCTGCTCTCGTCCGGGAAAGATTTGAGCAAAGAACAATCCAACCCCGAGTTAGCATGTTCTCCTCTGTCGTTAAGCCCCCTCTCTTTTTCTGGGGAGCTTTGCAAAGTCCTCACAAATGAAACTAGAATATAAACAAGCGACGATGTCAAAATCACAATGCTCCCTGAATAGATGCCTCTATGCTTTTACACCAACTCAAAACTACAATACGTCATTGTCTCACAGGACAATAATCCTATATAAAATTCCATTCAGGGCTTCTTTGTTGCACCTAAAATACGAGGTGGGCATCCAGGGTTAAGCGCTGACCTTGAGCCCAGGGGTGTGTGGGCACTCCCCGAATACCAGACAGCATCGTCAAATGATACAGCCTCAGATAATCTGTAATTTGAAATCAGTGACCTGGTGATCTGGGTTCTTCTGAGCCATTCCCTGGGAGACTAAATATTCGGAGATTACGGTCCATGGAACCAACAGCCATGTATTTTGCATCTGCTCCAAACTTTATGCATGTCACTTTTCCTGGCCATAAAGACATTGGATAAAATATGAGACGGCAAAAGAACAGAGATGGATGTCCAAAAAAAGAAACAAAAAAACAAAGCAAAAATAGCATGCCCAAAAATGAACAACTCCTTGGACCGCCAGCGAAAACACCATTGGATTCCCAAGTTGCCCAATATAATTCAAAAATTTAAGGGCACAACCAATGTAATATTTTACAGTAGCAGGATCTTAAATAATTGGGAAATTTATAATAATAAACGAGTGGATAATAGCATCCAAACCTGTGCCTGATAAATCGGCAAATGTCCTAATATGATTCCATTCCAGCTTTACATTTGCAACTTGGTAGACCCTGCATCAATTTATTTGAAACAAACCTGATCAATGACCTGAAGCAATTGGATGGAAAGGGAGTTTGGCAAGTACGCCCAATCATTGTATCCAAACAGATAATCCAGTGCATGAATATATAACAGTAGGCATATGCACCACCCAAATTGATATACGAACACTCTAAATAACTGCAGCATAACATAAATATGAAGCTGTGGATGATGATAAATAACTAGGCTGTCTTCCACCAACTGGTGGTCAACTCTGAAGGATGCAGCAATTTCCACTCTAGAAACCTTCAAGAATTAAAACTGAGGTTTTGCGCTGATTTTTCATGCGAAGGATGCTGATCAGATGCTTCCTAAATATACCAGTTTTATGCCTGCATCTGAGACTAGCTGTTCTATAAAGTGCTATCTTCTGGGAAGCATACCTTATATCAGAACCTGCAATTGCAAGATAGCTTCCACTAAAATCAAATTCCACTGCAAATAACAGTATAGTTCTATGCATTAGTAAAAATTTCCAAGAATAAACATATACACAAACGTGAACGTGCTACTAAGACATGTATGTTAACTTCGTGGATTCAGAATGCCGTTGCAACAATTTTGTGAAATTTTTAGCTTAACAACAGTGCATTGTTCAGAAATTGAAGACAGACAGCTCATAAAAGAACTTTACTCTAGCATCTTGGAATTAAAACTTTCAAACAGATCTAACAAAAAGCAACCAAGGTAGTTGGAGATAAATTTAAATAGAAGTTCCACTTGTGGAGTAATGGGACATGAACCATCTCATTATGTAGAAGTATGATACAAGTTTATTAGTTGAGGCAAAGATAATTAAAGATCTCATGCATGGGCGAGTGTACAGGAAAAATGATCTGGACCATCAATAATGTCACATTATTGTAATGTCAAGATAATCTATCGTCTATTGTGTGAAAATAAAGCAATCAAAAAACATGAAATTCCATTAGCTTTTAGGATATAGAACTGAAAAACAAGATCAGACAAAATGTTTGGGATTCTCATCACCATATCATGGAGATTTTCTTTTTTTTTTTACCGGAATTTGTTGGTGTATCTGAGTCATAGGGAGTAAAGGATCTAAAGTTCCTCAGTTTCCGAAGATCCCACAGCTTAACACCATCAAGAGCTGCAGTCTGGTCAATGAAGACGCAACACATTAGAACAAGGCAAAAAGGTTCTCCTTGATGTTTCAGCATTGGCTAGAAAGAACATACCGCTAGGAAATAACCATTTTCAGAAAAAGACAAGGCAGTGACTGCTCCAGCATGCCCATCAAATTTTGCAACATTTGACTGCAAATAACCGCAAGTCAAAGAACGCTTGAAATTTTCCAAGGATGGCCACAACCCGACCATTAGAATATTGTGACTTCAAATGTTTCGCGCTTTTACCTGTGATTTTACATCCCAAATTCTAACAAGTGCTTCAGAAGTGCCTGTTCCAAGGATAAGACCATCAGGGTGAAAGGCAGCTGAAGTGTAGCCCTCTTCTCCTGAAGCTTCACCAACCTGGATATGCATCTTATCAATTAGTTCACATCCCTGAGGTTTGCAAGATTGTTCTTATGAGAGAGAGAGAGAGAGAACCTGAGTGAGGCATGATCCAGTAGCAAGATCATAGAAACACCAAGTGTTGTCCAAGGAAGCAGTCACAAAGTAATTATTTGTAGCATGGACCGTGACCGCTTGTACCTGGTTGAAAAGTTGAAACATAAATTAAAATCACCGGTCAGAGGTATAACCAAAATACCTGTACCTAACCAAGTAACATGCAAGACACAAAAAGATCAAGAAAGCTACCATAAAATTTCTTGAAACACTACAAGAATTAAAATATCATACTATCTTGCAGCTATGGTGGTGCTAAGCATAAATTCAGGGTGCATATTAGTTATTTTTTTCCCACCAATTCTCTTTCAATAGAGAACATATATGATAAGATGAGTGCTGTGCACATAAATTGTTCAGCAAATTCTGTATAACCATACTTTTAAAACTAAAGGTTGTCAGAACATCTGATAAGAGTATCAATTTATATTAAGCAAACTAGTCAATGACTAGAAATCTGACATCTACCCACCAACACGCACAAATCCCCACCGGCATAAATGGGCCTGGAGGGTGTTCCTAAAGTCAGGTTGGCTCCAGGTCAACTCAAAATCAACCGGATTATAAATGCATGGGTTTCAGTTGAGCCCCCAGACCTGATGGATCACCAGGAGTGAACTGGTCAGGAACCAACTTCTATATTCAACATTGTTGATAGTTATCTAAATTTTTTCATGGGTTTGGTTCAGTTGGGAATAAAAGGCTATAGAGAGTGATGGGCAGGATAGGCAAAGGGGATTTTGGGATGTGGGGTTACATTTTACCTAGCTTTATCCCTATTTAGTTTTGAAGTTAGATTCCATTTTGTTGCTTGTTATCTTTGAATACCATCTTTTACTTTATTTTTATATTATATGTGTGTTTGATCAGTGAAAACTTAAATGAGTTGGTGGGTGAATATGGGCTTATGTAAATAAATGGGTTGGATATGAATTTACATTTTCCAACCTGATTATTTTTTTTTGATCCAAACCCAGCTCGACCCAGCCTGACCCACTGGCAACCCTATTTGTGCCCTTGTTATCAATCCTTTACTCTGACAGCATCTAGGGTTCCTAGGAAAAAATCACACCAGGTAAATCCTTCCTTTCCTCCTCTTACCATTACTATAGAATGTTCTTGTGGTCAATACCAAGTATATTAGCAGTGATTTCAAATCCCGAGTTTATTTGATCGGATTATCAAATCATCTATTCCTCCTGAAATTTGCTTGATTCGTATTTCTACAAACACCCTTTTTAGGAGGTTAACACCGACAGAATGGCATAGCAATAAATAACTTGCATATCAAGATTGCATATATAGACATGTTTTGATGGGTCTTTCTCATCTTCAGCCTTTCAAATGGTTGATAGAAATGTTTCCCAATCATTCATGTGGAAATTCGATCTCAAATCGTTTTCAATGCAAAACTTGCTGCAAATTAGCACACTACGGCTCAATGTTAACTACAACATAATTAATTCTTCATATGTATACAGTAACAGCATACATGTATGAATGGAAAATGGCAAGATCCTTAATTTCAAAGATAAGCAAAAAGCCATTGATTACCAAATTATTATATAATTTTAGCTAATAAGAACTTTCTAAATTACAGTAATTGAAAATTATGTTCTCTTTACTTTTTGCATGAATGGGATTATCATTTATCAACCACTTGTCCTGAAAAGAGAACATGCAGCAGCCAAATATTTCCTATGGAACCAAGTTTCAGTAACTGATCATACCTCTGCACTATGGTCTTTCAAGACATGTACACAATCATAATTCCCATCTTCAGTCCCTTGCCAAATACGAACAGTCTGCAGTTGAATGCATGGTGAATCAATTCAGTGAAGTAAAATTAACAACAGTCAGTGTTTACAGATATTTGAAAATTATATGCAAGATCAACCATCCAGTTTTTGGAATTTGAAAATTCTATGCAATATCAAATTTCCAGTTTTTGTGATATATCCACGGGCAGATGATGAACTTTGAAATTTTAGTTAGTAGTTTACAGCTGCATCTTTCTGAAGCACAGGTTATAGTTATATTATTCTCCAAATATGGCCATTTTGGAAGGTCAAATATAAGTTAAACATACTTTCTTCTTCTCTATTATCCTCATGAATAACAAGAGAAATAGTGGTGGATTTTTCATAAGTCAGTCAGCATAACTTTTGAGATCTTAGAGGATCCAAACTAGTAGATAATTAAGCATACCAAGTTAAAGGACTTTCATCATCTACATATGTTTGGAAGCATGCTCATAAGAGAGGGCATTAATGCCACGCATGCAAACAATGCAAACCAAATACAGACCAATATTCCCACCTACCAGCCCCTAACTGAAACATGCCCACCTACAACAAACACATTTGGGCACACAGCATACTGACTTTTTTTTTCCTATAAAAGATATGGTACTGCTTCCCTTTTCAATTTTCACTTCATGTTCTAGGCATATACCCGTTCTCATTTGTCTATTTTCCAGATGAACTGATCCAACTACTATTTATTAATAATTCCAGAGGCAATTCTCAGCTTATAAAGTGCACATATGTAGCATGCATCCGTTGCACTTGCATTAAAGATCATAAAGCCCTCTTTCGAAACCATAGTATGCACATCCGCTACCTACGCAGCATCCATCCAATTTCCATCAATCGGCTGATTGAACAAATTTAGGAAGACAGTTTGTGCAAAATGTTCTGAAAACAGCCACCCAAGGATCCACCTTAACATTCTGTATCATGTTTTATGTGGAGGATGAAATCAATTTACAAATCAATATTGATATTGTTTGATAGTTCCATTGGCTTGCAACATCTTATATTTAATTTTTTGCGTTATAACCATGCTTTTAGGATTCTCCTAATATTTATTAATTTTTGTGATTTATTATTTTCGGCCACCTTGACCTGTAGGCACCTATCTAGCACCTCGGTGCTCCTCCCTCTTTCCATCCATGTACTGCCTACAGGCTCAAAACATTATTTCTGCAATGTTTATGAAACATGCACACAATCAAGCATACAAGATTTATTTTAAAAATAGTTCTTTTGATAGGAAAGGGAATATATGATGATAACAAAAGAATATGAAAATAATGAAGGGGAACAATAATAAATCAACTCTTTTGCTTATGAGAAACATATAATGGGTTAACATTGACTATAACAAATAAAGAACAAAATTTCATCAATATTAATTTGTGCAGCTAAAGTGCTTGAGGAGAAGTCATCAGAAAGAAATTGATTTCAACAGCAGCATCCTTTTTCATCGTGGGCAGTCAGTTCAAGCCAAGTTTAAGTCATGTGTTGGAGCAAGGATTTTACAGAAACATGACAGTCTATCAATAGAATGATAACAGCTTGCATACTTTAAAGGCAAAAGATTCATCATAAAATGGATTATCATACTAGAGACATAGAAGCTCGGTAGTCGGATAAGTTTCACCCAAATCTGTGAACAAAAGTGTTGTGATTTAGCATATTCTCTCATAAATATAAGCAGTTGGCATGAAATCCCTACTTATTGTCTCACTTGCACACAAATAAGATAACCGCCAAGGTTTGTATAAATGAGAATGCCAACATGAAGGACAAAATTTATTGAAGTGCAACTCATATTTAAGAAACTAAACAATTTTACATTTAAGATGTCCAAAATAAACCACAAAACAGTGCAGTTTCCCATAGACAACAAATGTGGATCATTCAGCAAGCTAATTAAATATGAAACTATAGCAGTGATATATGGGGTAACAGATGACTAGGTAATGACTAACCTTATCTCCTGAGCCAGATATAAGAAGCTCATCCCGAGGAACAAATTTCACACTGGTAACCTATAATTTCAGTTAAATACTAATGATATTAGAAGGTTTAAAAAATCAAAGAAAATCAAGAAAGGCCCCTCTAATACAGGAAGAAAAGATGAAAAACCTTCTTTGAGTGTCCAGTGAGCGTACATATGATCTGACCTGCTGACCTATCAAAAGTACTGCATTTGCATCAATCCCTCCAGTTGCAATTATATCCTGTTAATCATTTACGAACATGATTCAAATGAGTCAAATAGATTTCTCAAATTCCAATCAAAAATGTATGTAATAATTGTTCTTTCAAAATGGCAACAATATTAATAATGTAATACACAAAAACTTCACATCTAACAAAACTGAAATGGAAAACAATTATTCTGTCCAGTTTCATATTTCTTCTATCATTCACAGCAATACCATATATGGACTATATACATAATATGCACCGGTGACATCTCAATACATGTCTGCCCAATTAGAATACTAAAACGAGTAATTAAACATTCGATTTAGGTCTCTTAGTGGTACAAAAATATGCATTGTCCTTTGCTATCCTTGCACTACACATGGATATTCTGATATTCAGCAAACATGAGCAATGTGAAGTAACAACATGCTCAAAAATTATTCAATCTCTTAAAAATGAAATAACCAAACTATACCACCACCCACCAAGCTTTATCATTATATATTTGATGCAGGTTGTTCTTCGATAAAGGACTTCCTAAAACAACATAATGGCATGTCTGCAAGGTACCAGCTCATACAAAATGGCTCCAGCCATTCCCAAGTTGGTGTGCAAACAAGCTGAGCTAGGCCAAGTACTAAGGTGCCCGGTATGCACTCGTTACATACTTGAGCCCAACTTTTGGCAACAACTATTGAAACTTGGCTCATCTGCTAATTGGACAAGCCTGTCATCAAGCAGAGGCTGAGCTTTTATTATTTTTGCAAGCCCAGAGTGTTCAGTCTCAGCTTATCTGTGACTCAAGCTCTAAATGATTTTGAGCTTGGTCCATTACCGTATTGAACCAGCCCGATTGAACCATGCTACTAAGCCAAGCCTGAGCTACTTGTTGACAGCTCCGATTATTTGAACACCAGAAGCAAATTTGTGGTGATTATCAAAAATAAATTGGTAGCATTTGGACGAGGACAGAAGTTGGAAAACCCTTTTCTCATGTCAGCCAACTGTCATATTAGGTCATAATATTTCACCATTTCATCCACATGGCTATTGCATGGTCCTCTTCATGCACAAGATGCGTTTCCAATGCAGGTGTTGGTGAATACATACAAATATTTGTTAAGATAAGGACAGACAAAAGCATGATAGCAGGTTGAAGCACAGAAAATCATCGATGTGTACCTTTGAAGGATGGATATCGACAGATAGTATGCCCGGCTTGTTAGTCTTGTGAAGAGGATGACTAGAAATTTGGGTGTATCTCTCCAATGCATCAATAGGCGCCAATGTTGGTGAAATCTAGCAAACACAAGAAATGGATCACCTTACATCATTTAAGAAACAAATGTAAAAAGTCAAGCACCTGACATTATTTACTTTCTCCATCTAAGCATAAAATATAGGACCCCCTCTCTCTCCACACGCTAGCCAGGTGTGTGTGTGTGCATGTATTTATATCCTTGTATTCCATTTTGTTAATAATTTTGGTTCCAGCCATTTCTTCCACAAATCATTAGGAAGCTTTGGCTCATATTGATACAAAACAGCTGCTATAGTTACATAGCAAAAAAATAAGTACCTGCCGCTTCTTCCGCTGTCCTGAAAGCATAGCATTACACTCTGTAAGTTCTGCAATCATACCAGGATTTATACCTGGACGAATTCTTTCCCATCAGGGCCCAACTCCTCCTCTGCAGCTGCAAATAAGCAAATTCTTGAGATGTGGAACCAATTCCTGCTGGACTACTAAAGTTCAATAATAACAATAGCAAATAACAGAAACCTCTTTTCCCATTGCTGACAATATTGTTTGCATTAGCAGCAGATGCCATTGATGAAGGAATCTGTCTTTCAGCCTGAGCCAAGAGCATTCTGGCCTCATCCCTTTCCTTCTTTAATCTTGCTATAACACGGCATGCAGCATCATGCTGGCAAATAAATGTAAAGGAAAAATGAAAATGAGTCATGATAACCAAAGGCTTCATAAAGATGTATATATCAGACTACAGAACAAAAAGACTTTGAACTAGATATACTTATGTCAAAGATAAAGTTACTCTAACATCAGCTGCCCCCAAGTAGAAGGAACAAAGAAAGCCCCTATGGACTGGCAGAATATGCCACTAATTGCAAAATAAAGTAATACAATTAATTAATACCTGGTATAGCGCATGACTTAGTTCTTGCCTTGCTGTATGCAATTGCTGTTCCAGTGCAAAATTGGACAGCATCAAAGCATCCCACTCCTGCAAGCCACAGATGAAAATAAGGGTTGAGAAAAATATAGAGTAAATCTAGACAACTTGTAGCTGATTTGGCATCACCAGTCCACAAGTTTAATTGTTAAATAAGGCAGAGAAAATATAGAGTAAATCTAGACAACTTGTAGCTAATTCGGCATCACCAGTCCACAAGTTTAAATTGTTTAAAATAAGGGTTGAGAAAAATATAGAGTAAATCTAGACAACTCGTAGCTAATTTGGCATCACCAGTCCACAAGTTTAAATTGTTTAGAAGCATGCAAACTTACCGCAAATAATATGCACATTCAAAGATCCAGATGTTATGGTCACTATCACTGCCATGATACTTATTGAACACAATTACCTTGATCAACAGTTCGAATATCTAAAACAATAAGCTTTTGGAAAAATAATTCTCTTTGATCTTTCAGGTTCCACACTATCAGAAGGGAAACCTTTCTATTTAGGATGTTGATCCTTTGTTTCATACTCACAGAAATTTTAAAGAAACCTTTCAGAAGCACATTCTAAACTCATACTAGGTTGAAGATCATGTCCTCTAGTTTCTTTACAAGCCGTTTTGAACTAAGCATATGCTATTGCATCAAAGATGATAAATACATAAAAGATGAGATCTATGTCCTTCTCAATGTAAGAAAACACAGAAATTAGAAGAAATGAAAGAACCAGAACTGATTACACAAGAAGATAATCCTCTTACTCAACCAATAGGAAGATTATTCCAAATCATAGCGCCATACAACATGGTTTCAGCCAGAAATTGTCAAAAGTCAAGTGATCTCTCATTCAAATATCCCACCATATAATGATTTAAATTTACCTCTCTTTGTCGATCACAAATGCATCCAATCTTCCACTCTATAACGTGGTTGCTACTCATGTCTGTTCCTTTCAGTAGGGATCCTCCTTAATACCTTTCAACATCTACCTACCCAACAAAATCACGAGTTCCATACCTATTGTTATAAAGAAAGTTATCTTGCGGTTTCTAGGTTGGGATTGATCATAGACCCAATTTGGATTAGTATGTAAGATGAATAGCACAGTATTTTTTTCCTCATTTTGCTATAAGACAAGGTATGGCTATAAGACCAAAAGTCAGTTGAGCACATTGTTGGTCCTTCCCACTATTTGGAATTGCTCACATGGAGTGTGTGAGGTTCTCATTTTCAATAATCTGTATTAGAAGGTGCACGGTTGTAAAAATCAAAAACTGCTACAATCTATCATCCTCATTGGGTTATTGAACTTGTCACAATAACCATGACATATATGGGGAGGTTGAAAAAAGAAGAACATAGTCCAGTTCAAGAGTAATGGTTCTATATATCATCAACCACCAATTAAGTTGCATAGAAGCTGAGTGACACCTTAAATTGATTCAATTTTCAGCTGTGTGAGTTGACTAAAGATGTATTCGCTAATTCTGCAGTTGGTTGCTAGCTAAAGAAGGGTTGTATGGAATTAAGGCCCTTAAACCCTTTTCCACTTTAATCTACCAAATGCTAGAAAAGTAACCAATTTATCGAGCAAAATGGATAGTGAAATTTTGTAAGGTTACTTTTTGCACCTAACTTGAAGAAAATTATTCCACACTATAGCAATGGCATAGTTAATTCCAAAGTAAGAGAGTTAGGAGTAATTAACTCCAGATTTGTTTTTTCCACAACCAAACACAACCTAAAATCATTAGCACCCCATGTCATGATTATAGTATAACTAAACCTTTACGTTCTAATGTGCGTATTCAAAAAAATGGAAATGTCAAAATAACAAATGCACAGCCTAACAAAAAATGCTACATAAGCAGAATGGTAGCCTGTACTCACTTAAGCATTGATCTACATGAATCAAGAAATGCTTCACGTGCTTAGAGTGGTTCCATTGACAATGCATACCTGCACAATGCTTACAAAAAGCATACTGACGCACATGACATGTGGCGAACACTCCTATGGCAATATAAGTTACACATTTTCCTGGATGATAACTCAGCCTTTAAATTTGAGCAAGATGAACATTTTTTCTAGGAGTTAGTTTCAATTGTTTCTTTCAATCTTGTCTACTCTCAGTCTGTTCATTCAGTGCCTCTAGTTGCAAAACAAATATTATAATTTGAGTAGAAACCAACACATATTCAAAAAAAAAAAAGAAAGAAAAAGGACCTGTATTGCTGAACCCAACCACACCCAACTAGTCCATGCAAC
Source organism: Elaeis oleifera (assembly GCA_000441515.1). Taxonomy (NCBI): domain Eukaryota; kingdom Viridiplantae; phylum Streptophyta; class Magnoliopsida; order Arecales; family Arecaceae; genus Elaeis; species Elaeis oleifera. The sequence continues at coordinate 1,366,434 of KE504715.1, read as the reverse complement.
GAAGCTTTCAACAAGATAGATGTTGTTATTTCTCAGCCTCTAAATTTCCAAATGCAACGTACATCAACTTTATGTAATTGCTATTGATTCCTTAATCCTCATTTATTCCTTAAAATTCTATTTAAAGGGATAGGAGAAAAATGAAGCACCATAAAGGCTACCAGCAGAACAAAAGGGAGACCTTCAATGGTCATTAAAAAGTAAATCTAAAAATAAAACTTCAAAGTATAAGTAATAAATATGTTACACCAGCAGACAAACTATGCTTTTAAACATGATTACACAAAACAGGCCATGTTAAAACCAAAGAGTTTAAGGAACTTACATTTTGGAACATTCCAAGCAGCCCAGGGATGCTCGCAGCTTGCAAGGGTCTAGGCTTCGCTGCCTGCAACAAAAAGATATATTATGATATTATCCTACAGTATTAGCAGTGCAAAAGTAAGACTTCAGCGATTACTATTACTGCAGATTTGTCTGCTGCATAGTAGGCACCTGAACCATTGTTATTGTACCAGAATATATCCTTTTGCATTCATTTAATCCTTAACACTTTTACACTCATTCTAGGTCTTGTGTGTGTAAAAAAAAAAAGAAGTCTCTTTCTGTACTAACATTTACATGATTATTCTATTATAGCATCACTTGCAAACACAATAAGTTGACTCAGCACTCAGCCGAAACAGCCTGTATCAATAACTTCAGCTAGGTGCAAATTCAATATCCAAAAATGTACATGCAAGTTTGTGCTTAAGAACAAATCTCTATCACAGAAGCACAGCTAAATTGATTTTTCCCAACTCCCACTCATTTCTTAATGAATCCCAACTGAAAGCTTGGGGCTTCTCTTGCAAACCAAAATTTCATCACATGCTTGAATCAAAAGAATCGAGCTCAAAAGTATGCAAAACTATCACACACCTCTGAGAACTATAATAATATGCCAGCTTCTCCAAAATAAAGAGCACATAACTTCAACTCATTGACACCTGAACGCATCATATAACATGCTAACGTCAATAACAAAGAAAGCAGAAAGACTACTGGGATGTACAGATTTGTTTTGAACGATCACCTGTCACAGTGTCAGTGATACAAGAGAACATGCCAAAAGCACTGTATATATCGCAATAGTTAAGGCCCCATTGACCTAAACCTAGGGTTGGCTAACTACTAGCTCCATCAAAATTCAGATCATATAGAAAGCTTCCCCCAAGATGGTGCAAAACCAGTTATCCAGACATCCAGATAAACAAGATGCTAACCACCTTTGTTAGCATGGTGCTAGAACAAATGGTCAAAGCCAATGAACCATTTTACATGTAGCTTTCTGCCCCAGTGATCTCTCCATAGTTTTATGCCTTTTTGTTTCCTTCTTTAGTTAAGGTTTAAGGATGCTGATAGTAGCTAAATTAAGAACCATCAAGAACAAGCACCTTATTTGTCTTCACAGGCAGGATATCGTCCATTGTGAGCTCCTCCTTGGTGACTGGACACTTCGCATAATCCTGGAAAGAAAACAAAAGAACAAAAGCATCAATTAGAATAAAACATACCAAAACACCAAGAAATTGAAGCACATAAAACCAAGAAATCTACCAGATTCGAGATCTAAATATTAGTTTCAGTTCGAGAGAGAAGAAAAACAGGAAAAGAGGGGAAATCACAAACTGAGAACCGAGGAAGACCTACCGCAATGTGGCGCTCGATCAGCCGGCGCTCGAACAGAAGCCCGGATTTCTTTGAGAGCACCGGCTCCTCCGGCACTTCACCGGAGACTACAAGAGCGAACGAGGGCGAGAAGAAGAGTCAGTTCACCAGAAAAATTGCAACGAGAAAGAGGAACAAACCCTCGGGTCTTGGGTGGAGGAGAGAGGGAAGAAGAAGAACGTACTCGCACAGATCATGGCGATGCCGACCTAGGGTTTCAATCCCGTGTCGGGCCGAATGGGCGGAGGAGGATGGCGGTAGGGCTTTGGGTACACCAGGAGAGGGGAGAGAGTGGGCGACGGAGGTTGAGGTTTTGGGTATTAGTAAAGAGCTCCGGTTTGTGATGGACTGGCTTGGGCTCTGAAATAACCATGCTCTGATGCACACAATAATACATCTTTCTTCTGACAGATACGCAGCTAGTCAACCTATGTCAAAAAGTTGAATGATTCGGATGGTTGATTTACGTCTCATATCGGAGGAGCCTCCGCATACGTACAGATACGCAGTTAGTCAATCTAAGTCAAAAAGTTGAATGATTCGGACTGCATACGTAAGATATTATCTATTTTGATTATAAATTTTGATTATTTAAAATTTTACAATTTTATCTTTTAAAAGACGCCTCATGTTGAGAAAAAAATTTCAATCCATATAAACCATATCTCTTTTTGACTCATAACCGATGTAGGACTAAAAAATTTTCTCTACATCACAACAGCTCCCATTCCAATCGTTTGATTAGATGGAGTTATTTCGAGATGTAATGGGAATGGCCCAATATATATAGATCTCAATCCCTAATTTCGTTTATGGATTCAAATTTTCACTTCAATTTCGATTTCGATTACGAATCAAACGTTTCGGAAAATTTGATCATTTCAATTTCGATTTTAAGTCATTCCGATTTTCATTCCGATTTCGATCATGAATCAAATACTTTCAAATTGTATTCCATCCAAAAAAAATGGTTAAACTTTTATACCAAAAAAAAGAAAAAACACCATGGAAGGCCATGTGTTTAGCTCTGAACCTAGCTGCACTAGAATATTAGTCGGAGGTTTAATTACTGAGAATAGGACCCATAATGTCATACGTTGTCACCATATCGCTCTTCTTTTACGTGATGGATAGATGTTCATCGACTGTAGTTATACCCGAATTCAGCGGGTGCAGCAACGAAAGCAAGTCATCGAACGGGCATCAGGTTCGGATATACTAGAGCACTGCTGGGTTTATTCATGTCTTGGCCAATGATATGCATCACATCTTACCTCACTCCTCTCCTCTAGGAATTCCTATTCATTTAGTTGGACTTGGAAACTTGGATTTCCAATAGGGGTAAAGACAAAATGTTGGAAATGGCTTTGGTTGAAACTTCCTTGCAAAAAAACTTCTTTCTACCATAGGAATTCTTGGTTCGGAATGTATGTAATATGATTTATGATTATGTCCTAACGTAGAAGCGGATGTTGAATATGTCACCATCTTGGTGTAATTTTGCAAAAACACATGTTGGCAGCTATTAAGAAAGTGCTTCATTATGGGTCTCTTGGCCCTTTTCCCTTCGCCAACACTAGTTAATATCTTGGCCCCCACCGCCCTCCATCGTCTTCTCAATTTTTTCTGTTGCTGGTTGAAATCAGTCGAGATTCGAAAGAGGGCTAAGCCTCATGTAAGATTGCTGGTACTTGAGTAACCTGTAAAATAAATCCAAATAAGAGGTTATGGCTCTGACGAAGACCTTTCAATGTTCAAATCAAATTCAGAGAACAGTGAAACAGTAACGAATTCTCTGAGAGAGATTGATAAGCTTACTTGATCTTCAGAGCTCCGGTGGTTTATATAAAAAGTTATCGAACAGCTAGTTGCACAGCTGTGAGATCTTGCGATCCCGAAATTGCAAGACCGTTGGACATGTCATTGTAGGTGAGATAATTCAGTCTTCAATTACTCCCGTGAGATTGGGAGAGCCAGTTACATCTGAGTAAATTCACTCCGAATGGTTAGCTGCCGCGTACATCGAAAGAATAAATCGACTGAGATAATAGAGATGGCTTATATGCTAAATAGAACGCACGGGAGTCTTAGCTCTGCATAACAATTAGTGGCCGTGGCGGCAGCTCGATAATTTGAAGTAGCCTATAACATTATGTCGGTCCGAACACTCGTGATAACCGCCGTTTCGAGGCACTCACGGTAACTACCGTAACTTCTTCCGTCACCCCTTCCTCCAACGTTGGCTCCAACTTAACTCCACCGTAGGGCTCCACCCTACCCAAGCATGAGAAATCCGACCACCAACATCACCACACATCGAAGCCTGACATCACTGCTTGGGCATCGGTTATCGATGTAGAGAGGATGGTGGCGGCGGCGAACCTCACTTGTCCTGCTTCGATCTGGTGTGGGACTGCCTATTCTCAACAGTCTGTTACTTGGTGCTTGTAGAAGGAATGAAACAGCAAAGTTTTCAAGTTTGAAGCTACGTTCTCAGGTCTAGTACTTCAAGGAGCTCAATTTCTGCTACACGACTGGAGCGCCAGTTACGAAGGAAAGCTTAAATCTGCCCTATCAGATCTCTTCGACTGCTTCTCTAGCGGAGAAGATGCCGGGCAATCCACAAACAGGTGTTTTGTGCACCAAAAACGTCACGAGGATGATGAGGCAGCTAGCCTTAGCGCCTCGGCGACCCAGAGTTGGTGGCTCTTATCGCAAGGCTTCGCGTATCGCTAGCGGCTGGTGGCCACACATAACCCGGAAATAGTATAGTAGATAAGTTATATTTCGTGGTCCCAGGAGACCAGCTTCCATAGCATAGTGGTAGTGCGTTCGCTTCGTAAGCGAAAGGTCGCGAGTTCGATCCTCGCTGGGAGCTTCATGCATTTTCTTATTTAATTTTTCTTTCGTTTATTTATTGCTTTGGATAAGCTCTGTTTGGGACCTATGGATGGCTCATCCTATGCCCTTTTCATGTGAGCATTTATATTTTGTTTTTGTCGTTACCTACTGAGACATAACAGTAATATTTCGTTCTCCCCATGCATCTGAATTATAATTTGCCTTTTTTTTTATAAAGAATAGCATTGTTTTTGATCAGATAGACATCAGGCTGATGAACATATGGTTGTGCAACATCAGCTGTTCCACATTTTGACACTACGTTTCTGTTTCAGTATCGTGCATATTAGCCGTGGATAATCAAGCATGTGTATTTCAGATAGATATTTTATTGACTAACTTAAAATGTCATGTTGCGGCCAATCCCCTCGTCGCCTGGTCGCCGGGAGCGAGCGCCTGCAAGGAAAGTCCACTCAGATCGGAGGGGGCCTCCGACGGGGACCCTCCGACGGTCAAGTCAGAGAGGAGACTAGGCAACAGTAAGAGGAGAAAACCAGGGAGGCTCAGCGATGGAGCGGGAGGAGAGGTTCGAGTGGGTTACCTTCGATCAGGTCCTTTGAGCTATTGCCTTACCC
>KE504715.1:1314980-1346296 GCA_000441515.1 Elaeis oleifera | reverse complement strand
CGGGCGCGGCCCAGGGCCGCGCGCGCGGGCCGGCCCAGGCCCAAACGTCTTGCCTGGGCCTGTACCCCGATCCACTATGGACCGCGTGGGCATTTCCCACACGTTTCTCACGGTCCACGGTACTATTCTATGGACCGATCACGATCAGACGGCCCAGAGAGTTTCCGGTGATGATCCAACAGTTCAAAAACTTGATTGGGTTGATTAAGGAGTTCTAAACCTAATCTAAGTCATGTTTAACCATTTAAAGGGGCCTGTACACAGAACTGTGGTCGGGTGGTGGCTCGATTTTTTTGGGCTTGTGTGCATGTGGGTGTGGTCGCACGGAAATCAGAGAAGATCGGGGCCCGTGAAGGAGAGAGAGAAGGCCGTACGTTGTGAGAGAAGGAACAGGAGGCTCATGGACAGCGGACGCCGGTCACTTCAGGGGTTCAGGGGCGTCTTCCAAGAGAGAGAGCTTTTGTGAGGAGAATTTTCTGTGAGGGAGAATTGGGTGTACAAGGGTTGAGAGTGAGGTCTCCTCTTGTAAAATTCTTTTCATAGTGAAGTTTGCATGTTCCATGGAGGCGAGTCCTTTTATGCCTGATCTACGTATTTTGATTGTTTTTATTTTTGTTTCTTCTTTTTCCTGCTGTATCGTGTGGTACTAAAAAAGTTCTGAGAGATGATATCTTGATCAGACATCCACCCAATACTTATGAAATATCAGCTTTATAACTGCATAAATTTGAACACGTTGAAGTATATAGAGTTTTACATCAGCTTTATAACTGCAAGCTTCTAATAGTTGATTCCAGTCGCCCTCATCTATGTTTTGGCGATCATGTTCATTTGACTTACCAATTTCTTCCAATCCTTTCTTATGGTGCCGCGCAGTGTAGTTCCATCATGCAAATCGAGTTACTTTAACAGCTGCCCCTGAGTGGAGTGGAGGTTGGGTGTTTGATCACTATTTGGTGGCTGGACATGGTTCATGGGTCGATCAAGTCAATTTGTGGGTGCTCACCTATACCTAATGCTGGATTATATTACTGACAGTGATCATGATATCATAATATTTTGATAGAACCAAATAACGATAAAAAGTAATTTGAACTTTTTTAGTTAAAAAAGTCATTCTGATCTTTTACATTTCATAGGTCGATGTTGTCAATGGCCATGATCCATGCTTCATCCACGTAAACTAGCTTAGGCATGCTTTGACACAAATTCATCCATAGAGGAACTTCCAAATAATCCTCGAGATATTAATATGGCATGATTACCCAACCATGGATCGACAATTGCATGGTGAAGCCAAGCAATCGATCACAGGTCTTGTCAGATGATCGGAATATATCCTTGATTGAAACATGATCCGAGGTTGAAATAGTGTCCCAAAAAGTTCCAGCACCATGCATGGCTCATGTAGGCGAGCTTTCCCAAATATGTGAAGGTGCCGGCCTGTGGAAGGGGAATTATGGCACTTTTAGCCAAGACAGTGGCTCAAATCATGCAAGCAAGTGGAGAGGTGAGATTGGAGATAGCCCACGTTCTTCGATATTGTGTCCTAATAGGAAGGGCATGGGATTCCAGTGTAGGTCTAAAGGGGTGGCAACCACAACTATAGGAAACTCATGTTTCTTACTCCTTTCCTTGCTGCCCTTAGCTTCCTTTGGAGGGTCACCTATCCTAGCCCACGGGGATGGGATTGGTCTTGAAGGCTATAGATTCTCACAGCACAATTGTGGCCTTGCGCAAAAGCTTCTAGACAATGGTAGACCTTTTAACGGATTGATGGGCATTAGTTCCATTTTGGTGGAAGAAGCCTCTGGGCTAAGCTTTGGGCTGCTAGCTTCTGTCTTCCTGTACTTCAATTGGGGTCGGCATTGCTGGACAAAAAGGTCTTCTGCTAGAAGATATTTCTCAAGTAAAACAAGATCAGGTGTTCTCCTTATGTTTAACATGTATAACTCATCCGATTATCTTACCTACATTCCTCTCAAAAGAAGCTTATCTTACCTACATTTTGGAGCTGCTCACCAAAGCAAAGACTGTCTAATATCTTCGATGGCTTTTCAAAGCTGCTATCTAGCTCGCTGGATAGGTCTCTTGGTGGTTGTGCTATAAACTGGGGATTAAATGATGCTTTTGTCAGATTTGACATGTCATACCAGCATAAATTTATATACAATGTTCATCTTAATTTTTTTCTTTTTAAAAAAAGCTGGCTGGTATGTTGTCTTGCGATGAGATATATTTGAAACTATTTATATCCCGAGTTCCTTACATAAAGATCCTACTTGATGCCAAAGCTAATTAACATGAAATGACTATGGAAATGGATAACAACCACCCGGAAGCTGATCAGAACCAATCCAGACATGGGATTATTACCACATGTTCTACACTGTGTGGAATGGGCTGCGACACCCATGCACACCCATGCACCGATTTGGGTGTATGGGACTTAACCCAAACTGAATGGTTTGATGGACTTACCAGATTCCATACGCTGCAACCAATATTTACTACACTTGAGATTTATTTTAATTGTAAATTTCTCAAAAAACAAAGAATTTGAATCGCATGTCTTGTTAATAATTGAATTTCCACTGGAAGCACAGGTTGGCCCCTGTCATCTGTCATCCAACATTAGAACGAACATATATGCCACAATGCAGCGAGAGTTTATACATGGAACCACACAACCAAAAAGCTAGCTCCCTTTCCTAGAATATCAACACTAGATAGTACATAATTAATTACACCAAAACATTTCAAGCGCTCTTGCCTTATTTTCTGCTTTCTTAGAGTTCTTTTTCATGGTGTGTTTCTTGCTTTCCTATGGTCTTAAAGTGTTCATTGTTCCAGAAGTTGCCATTCTTGCTATCCAGAATCTTTCAGTATTGTTTCTCCCGGATGAGAAAAGAACCATATCAGATGCTTCTTGGTCTGCCACAAATACAATCGGCTGAACTTGTCCAAACCGATTTAGGTTCATGTATTCCGTAAAAAATGCTTCAAAACCTCACCTATAATAGAAGCAAGCATCTGTCTCAGTGAATACTCTATTATTTGTGGAGTGTTGTAATTGGTATGACTTGATGCAACTCCATGGATTACAGCATAGTGAGTAGGAATTTCTTTTAGCTTGAGACTCTGCCATTTTTAACTGGCTAACATTCTTTCAGAATTTTTTGTCACCCTCTGCACCATTTTTAACTAGAGGTTATTCACTTAAGCTCCACCAATAGCAGGCCTCCACATAAAATAACCTCCTAAACTGGGGATTTTAGAGAATATGGCTGCAATGCACTTTTTTGGTTGCTTAGGGCCTAATCCTCTCCGACTCAGAATGGTGAGTTAAAACTAATCCTTTTGGTTGGCCGTGTTACTGCATACAAGAACAATCCCTCCGCGAGTTAAAATTCCAAAGATTTTACCTAAATGTTGGAAAGTTGTAACGATATCTGGTACACGATAAACAGTCAACGGCTAAAAGCCAGTTAAGATATCTCGGTATAAGGCGAAATTTGGTCTCTTTTACTCCTAAAGATAACCAAGAATAACATGATACTAGTAATTTAGTATAACCACCAAGTAGGAACCAATCCAAGTTATAAAACTGATTCAATGCCTAGCTAATCTCGGTTAGAGGAGAATGACATAGTGCCAGGATGGCAAGCCGCCTATAAAAAGGAATTCTCTCAGGTGAATTGGGATGTGGGACAAACAAACATAATGTTTAGTTAGGGGGATAGCATGGATTAGTAAGGATTAGCACATACTAAACAAATCCTATACCTTTTTTTTTTTTTTCCTGAGCGAACAAAATTCTACATTTCATGAATAAATATTCTGAACATGCCATGTTGTCTTTCTTTCTATAGAACTTTTCTATATTTAACCAAGTATGGTAATTTTGTATTAGCAATTTCGATCTAGATAGTTAATGCCATAAGCCGAATGGTTGAGTCACACACACTTAAATTGAAACAAACAAGATCCAACTAATATAACATACAAGGCTCTATCATTTAGGCTGGTGAAGTTGTTCCATATTAACCTTAAATTTTGCGACAACTAATTAAGCCACTTGTTACAGAAAAAATGTCAACCATTTGAAAGGTACATTTGCCCGAGGAGGAACTAGTAAGATGCAATTAGTTAAGGCAACAGCCTCATACTACGAGCCCTTGTCGATTAGCAATTGGTAGTCCCTCTAACATCAATGGATTCTTCACGTGGTAGTCAAGAAACATGATGCATTCCAGAGCATCATGAATATTAGGATAAATTCTCTCTTCATCAATAGACTACCAGAGAAATCTCAAAGTGTGCAGTCTAGAATTTGCCACACACCCTGGTTATTGTTTTGCTCTCCTTGTCAGCAGCATCAAATCCCGGAAATAACCAAATCCCCGCAGATTTGCCGTACGAGCGCGTCACTGCCACGTCCGCTAAGTCCCACGTGGCCGATGCTTCCAGGCCACCGTTGGACCCGCGGGCCGGGCCCAGGGAGGGACTCGTGGTCCCCCGTTAACCTCGGGCCCTAACCGCTGACGGCGCTCACCGTACGAAAACGGCCGTTATTTGTCCTCCCCGTCCACTTATAGTCTTCCGATCTTCTAGCCTCCCAACTCGCCATATTTAGTAACCCCACCCGCGTCCCACTTCTCCATCCTCGGGCTCGTCCATCTCTCTCTCGCTCCACATATCATCCTATATATATTGGAAGGGTCTCTGGTTTGGCTTAGGAATTTTTGTATTCCATCTTTCTTTCCTTTTTCCCCATTTTGTGGATTTGGAAGGATAGATGGTTTTATGTTAGGAGCAGGAGAAGAAAAAGGAAGGAGACATTTGCATTGAGCTGGGGTTTCTGTTTTATTTTTTTTGTTATTATTATTATTTAGAAGACAAACAGAGCTCGTGAAGGAGAGATGTTGCAGGACCTGATCCATCCTCCCTCGGAGCCGCTCTCCATTGTAAGTCTCTCATCCATATTGCTCCTAGTTTAGATTTTTTTTTTTTTTAATTGTTGGAAGTTCTTTAAAGGTTTGCATGTATATTATCATCTGCACATATACCTTTTAATTTCTTTTTGTCGCATATTGTTCTACAAAATCTTAATGCTGTCTTGTTTTATTTTCCTCAAAGTTCTGCATGAAACTGCTGTTCCCATGTTTCAAACAAAACCCGTTTGGAGGAAAAGGAATTCTATTTATTCATTAAAGCCAAGCAAATAAATAAGCTACATTTTTTAAAAAATTTAATATTACTTTGTTGGAATATAAAGTATTTTTGGAGTTTTAGAAAGAATAACCGATTTCATGAGAGTACATGTGCCGCTTATTCTCAAAGTGTCCTCCTTTCCTTTCTAATTTAGATTAATTTCTCTCTCCAGCTTTTGGTGTTTGTTGTGTTCAAACAACTAAAATTATATGTTTAATTCCTATTGGTAGCTGAGTTTGCAAATTCTATATCCAAACCATCTCCCTATCTTTCACGTATGATCTCCATTTCCTGTGTGTTTTAATCTCGAATAGCATGCTAGATAAGAGAAGTCTTCTCTTTACATTGTCTCCCCCCTTCTTGGTTCTTGTTATTCGCAAAATGGCCCATCAATATTTCTCTCTTAGATGTCCTTACGTGCATTTTTTTCCCCACGATGTTCCAACGTGAAAGTACCAGTGCCGCTATAATCTCACCGTCGGTTACCGTAACATAACCTGATGGTGGTCAACATGTTTGATACTCATTGCTCAAGTATTGTTCCGAATCCCTCTCTCTGCACGTGGTGACCAATAGAAGCTAGATGGGGCACGCTAAAGCGACCAAAGCCATATCGTTCAGACGAGACTAAAACACCACCACCATGTAGAGAATATCTGCACTTTAGCTTTGCTTAGTGCCATAGGATGGGTGGTGCTGTTTGGATTTCTTGCTTTATGACCGTGATGGTTTGAGATTAACTTCTTTTATCTCTTTTTGGAGATTCTTATCCTTTTTTTTCCTTATGTTTCATACTCCATAAATATCTAGATTTAAACAGGTTTCCACATTAGCTATCTTAAAAAAAATTGTTGTGCTCCTTATATTATATTTATAAATTTTTTAGGGATCGTCATCTTGAATTTCTAGAGAGCTTAGGACAGCAATTTGTTAACCCAAACCCTTACTTGATTCCACCCAAATGTGCTCCACTTGCGTGGATCAATGTAGCACAACAAAAGTATGGTCGCACGTATTTCACTATTAATTCGTATTTCCATGAACATTTAGTTTCGACTAAGTGTCACCAAGGATGCTAAGGGCAACGCATTTTTAAATAACATTGTAGGTCAGGTAGTGAAGGCCCACAAACAATGAAATGAATGAGTTGATTGATTTCAAAACATTTGATATTAGGAACTCAAGTAATAATTATTGCACTATCAATTTGGTCAATTATAAGCCTCTAACTATCGCCGCATCTATCCCTTGCATCACTCGACAGAATAATGAACATAGTGTCATCATTGCTGGCTAAGTACCTTTCCGGCCTACATTCCCCTCTTGAGGACAACTAGGTCAATGCATTGACCGTATCTAGACCACGCTGGACACCGCGGGCCTGTCCCTGTCCCAGAGAACCGGTAACATTCATTGCCAACAAAAGAAAGAAACAACCAAAAGGACTAGAAATCAAGACTCCATTGTTTAACTACTCACGACCTTATATCGTCTCCTTCGAGTTTACATTTCCGTAAACTTGGGTCCCTTTAAAGTTACTCCTTTTGGGTGCGTCTATGATTTAGTGTTTTCAGAACATTTTTTCGAAATAATTGTTAACGACGCCTCCTTATATGTATGGAGTGCGATTGGTTACGTCTTCGTTCATGCGCGCAGGAGAGCCCCATGGCGGCACAGATGCTGGACTTCTGCGACGAAGCCGGAAGCGATCTCTTCCTCCCCGATCCCCAACTCCTCCGCTCCTCCGACGACGTCTCCACCTCCTCCGCTGCCCACTCCGTCTCCGTCTCCGACGCCACCCCACCTCTCTGCTGCTACACAGACGCCTCTTTCAGCCCTTCCATCGCCGACGCCTGCTCCCCTTCCCTCCATCGACGCCGCCACCCTCTCCGCCCTCCTCGACGCGCCGCAGCCACCTGACCTCCTCCCCACGGTCAGTAACCCGTCCCCGACCAATCCCTCCTCGATGTTCCCGATCCCACCGCAGTACGTCGGGGAACAGCACCAGATGGTGGACACTTTCGACCACATCGGGCTAACGGATCCGATCCCGGTTGGCGGGTACGGCTCCTATTCGCCCGAGTCCATGGTGCCGATCCAGATAGGGGGCCCGTCGGCGCAGCAGCAGGCGCCGGCGTACGAGGAGGAGTGCCTGGCGGCGATGCCGGGCGGGCTCGTGGGGTTGGAGGCGGCGGTGCAGTCGCCGTCGTGCGCGTTTCTGGAAGGGGTGGTATCGGGGCGTTTTACCATCAGGGGGGGATGGTGGGAGGAGAAGGGCAGCAGGGCTTCTTTAATGCGGGGATGATGATGGTGGGATCCAGGGGGGAGGTGGTGGAGTACCAGCCATTGGTGGAGAGGGTGGGAAACGTTGGGATCTACGGCCCGGATTCTCTGCAGCCAGTCTACAGCTCCGGCGACCTGCAGCAGGTGGCAACTTCAAACTCCAAACTAGAACGTCTCCGCTTTTATATTTTCATTTTCTTCTTTTGCTAATTAATATTTCCATTTATGAACAATTTGTTCGATTAAAAATCAAGTCAAGCTTCAGCGATGACGCCGCTGGGAAATAGCCTAGGACTACGGTCATCCTGTCAAACAATAAAAATTTGCTTAGATTCAGCTGGAGAATTAGCTTACTCAAAGTGGCCGATGAGCCAAGTCCGAAGACCCGGAACACAAGTTTTGAGTTTGGTTTCCTGCAATTGAGCTTGGTCATGATCCTTTTGAAATGACTAATCTAATGGCACGGAGGTCCACTTAGATTGACTTTGTTCCGCATTTCAGCCTACTTAACCAAGACAATAGCATCTACAGCCTACCTATGGATTAATTAGCGCACAAAAGGTCGGGGCCTGTCATTCATAGCTAAACCTAACTTGCTTGTAGGCCTACCGGTATAAGATATGGACCCATACCAGACTCATTGACTCCATCTACAGATCCGCTCTGTTTAGGCCTTGTCTGAATTCTAGAAGTTAGATCTCGATATTCAAACACCCTTTTGGACTGGTTAGTAGCAGGAAAACAGTACTATTAAGTTCCAACCTTACCGGATCCAAATCATACCTAAGCTCTTTTAGGTCTTGATTTTGAGGTGACCGAGCCCAGCTCTTTCTTACGGAAGTTAATTGTAGGAGGCCCACCAGAAAGAATCTGGTTCAGTCTAGACCTGCTAAAAACAGTTCCCTCCATATGGTAATAGTGCGCAGACTTTTGTCATGGATTAGATTGCCTTTGGTTTATATGCCAAGGCAGACATTTAACTTCAACCCCACAACCCCACTACCATGTACAACCAGAGTGCTCCAAACAGCGAGAAATGCTGTGACACAAAAAAAACCAGCGAGAAAATGCTCCTCGACACCTGGAATTGTTGACCCATCATCACTCCTAAAGTGCCAGAGTTTCCCATGTTCCTCTGGATCATGGAGTTGGGCAGCACACTTTCCTGTTGAATCAAAAATTCTTAAACCTTCATGTGCATCAAAAATTGTGCATCTACAAGGCAGCATGAAGAATCAAACCTCTCAATAGGCCAGGATCAGTTTGGAATGGTTGACAGGTTGTGTCAGCCATTCTACAACGAACAAATGAAATTTTTGTCATGGTGCACTGACCATCATCAATTTGTTCCTTTTAAGGTGATCGGAGGAAATCAGCATCTGATGGGCGGGTGTAGTGGCGGGCCAACACCATTGCCAGCATCAGATATTGCAGCATTGGATGAGTCCACCTTCAAAGTTGGTCGCCTCTCCGTGGAAGAGAGGAAGGAGAAGATCCATAGGTACATGAAGAAGAGGAATGAAAGAAACTTCAGCAAAAAGATCAAGGTAGACAAGCCTTACGCCTCATGGCTATCTGAGATAACGAGCTTTTAATTTTGAGATTGTTCTTCTTGCATATTACGGCTCACTAATGGTCCAAATTGATTGGGAAAAAAATGCAGTATGCTTGTAGGAAAACTCTAGCAGACAGCCGACCTCGTGTCCGAGGGCGATTTGCAAAGAACGATGAGTTTGGAGAGGCAACAAGACCCACCTCAAGTCACCATGAGTTTGATGATGAGGAAGAAGTAAGATTTACCGTTATGTCATTTTTTTCCCATGCATCATGCTGATTGTCCAGAAAACCTCAGCAGTTATTTGCAATGGAAAAATTAGTCCTAAAGAGCAATATATACAATGGAAAAGAAAACTGACGAAATACTTTATTGTCTAGAAAGCATATAAAAGAAATGGTGATTATGAGCAACATAATATACCATAACCTTAACTTATTTCAAAAATTACTTAATATGATATGTATGAAGGTGAACTGATCCATTTTCTGATCCGTCTTCGTTGAATCCCCATCAGTGTTAGAACACAGTTGCCAGAAATGGTCCACCCTGCCCCATTTGATTGTTAACAGTTCAAAATATTTAAAAATGATAACTGATATTAATATGGAACATTGACGGCCTCCAGAATACAACTCTGTTGGGCCCAAAATATTAAAAAACCATATTAAGAATCCATTGTTACATTTCCAACATCTAAGGTTTAGTCTTGACTCGACAAAAGCATTTAAAACTAACATATTTCCTTCTTGCTTTAATCCTGCTTTTAACTCCATTTAAAACTTCTACCTCCAAGCCGAACTGAGCTACTTGTCAGATCTCGATAAAACCTACATGCTTTGCTACAGCAGGTCTCAATATCTTGGTTAACTTCAATTAGAAAGAAGACAGCTTTCTATTACCCTGGGTTAAGCATAGCTTTCTCTTTTCCTTTCTCCTGACATTATTGCTAGTGCTATTTGCAGGTGGTAGTGAAGGAACAAGAAGATATACACGACTCCTCAGATATACTTGCCCACATCAGTGGCGTGAATTCCTTTAAATACAACTACACTCTGGAGTCCTGGATATGAGTCATATGACCCGACAGATGCTGGAGTTGGTGCAATTGCTATATGTGGCCATTCACCAGCGGGCGTAATCATCATCCCGTTCAAATAAAAGAATGGCATGGAGATTGTTTTTCCAGTAGTGTTGTATAACACAATTTGCATGATTGCAGACATAGGAAGAGATTTTCTTCCCACTTTCTTGTTGTCTTGTTTCGATGTGAAAGACCCATATCTGAACATTGTCATACATACTTCACACTAAAAATAAAGCTGGAAGCTTTACGTCCTAAAGAAAGCCAGACTGATAGTCAAAGAATGACCAAATTATAGAGAAAAAAGTCGGGTATATGAAATGCTAGTTTACATTATATGCTATTGTGTACATATGTAAATATTTCTTCATGTGATAATATATGAGGTCTAAGACACATCCCATTTGCATTTTCTTGATAAAATTGAAGGTGCTATTAAGTTGCAGAAACTGTTGTGAAAGCCACTTCCAGATGGTTTGTTCTTATTGCTAAATCCAATTTTGAAGAAAAAAGGTCAGGGAGGAAAGTGTGGGCAGTAAAGCAATAATCACCAAGATCATCCAAAGCCAAGGAGCCCCTATTTCAATCAAATTATTGAGAGAGTGCTACTTGAAGCATTGAAAAGTAATGATTTAGTGAAGAACCACTTCTAGACTAGATTTATTGATAGAACAAATTCATGAAAGATCAAAGCATAGCAATGTGTTACATCAATGGGGTTAAATACCAGCAGATACTGGTTTGCACTTTGCACCTTCTGCTTAATGCCATCCATAACTGCTCCCCAAATTTGTGACAGGTACTTGGATGATTTATGACACAACCAATCTTAAAAGTTACATTGATAAATGACTTAATTGTAAGCAATGAAGTTGACCTCTTTGGTTACTCTTATGCAGGGAGGCAAAAACACCTATGATTTGCACTATTTTTCACAATAAATAAATTATGCTTTGTGGAATGTTTCATTGGCTCATGCAGTGGTTCTGCTCAAGTCATTCCCCTTCTCCTAAATAGAAACCTCCTTGTTATCCACCTAAGATCAAGGGTCTGTTTAGGTTGTATCAGACCATCATTTTATTGCTTGTGTGCACATGGACACGACTGACAGTAACAATAGTACCATCAACAGGAAAAAAAGTTGTAGAACCAAATTCTTATTTGGATCATGTAATCATGAATGATGAAGAATTCTGAAATTCGGTAAAATATATGCCAGCAAATTCAGCAAGTGTTTCACAAATAATATGTAGAGTATGAAAAGAAAAGGCCAGGAAATGAAAGGTAGATGCAATACCATGGTTACGGGAAGAATACTCGACCTTGTGATAATTTAGCCAGAATAATGAACATTCGGTATGTGTGCAAACTTCTGTTTGTATTCTTGTCCTTAATCTTAGGCACAAAATTTTGCCAAAGCACCAAGGTTGGATTACGTTTAGCAAATAGCATAGAAAAAATCCGACACTATTGAAGATATTTAAATATAGAACAGGTCAGATCTTGAAAAGTAGTCATTTTTAGGCATTTGCCAATTTCCACAATCCAAAGGAATAGACTCCTGCAAGCTCACACGATAATTGTAGTTAACCTGAAAAAGATGACTTCAGAACTGCAGGATCATTATGTGTGACCCTTTGCCATATTCACAGAAGCCAATCAGATCTTGGAAGTAATTGAATTGATGTAACTTGAGAATCGACAGTGCAACACAGAGCAGAACAATTTTGGGTCAAATTATGCCTTCCATGAGCTTAATGGGCTTAGAAATGTGCTGCTGGCCCATGGACAAAGCTATACAGGATAGGTCACTTAGCTCAGATGACACCAAACATACATGCTGGGCGGATACTTAGCTGGGCAAAGCTCTACAATATCTGTCACTTTCAGAGTTCAAGTTTTCTAATATTAGTAGACATGTATAGAGTTTTTGAAGGTAGGGCTGGAATATAGAGTTCAAGTGCAACGAAGATATTAACTTTTGCTAAATTTTTGCTCAACATATTTTGAGCTTGAGGATATCTACTCCCTTCTCCGCCTATTTCCCTCTCTGTTTTCTTCCTCTCTAAATCTAATCTATATCTTTCTTCCTTCACATTGAATTTGGTATCATAACTTGAAAAAAAATCTACATTGATGTCAGACTTAGCTGATTCTTTGAGCAATATGAGTTTGATCCCCTGGTCATCTTCTCATCTTCCTAATCTACAGGGAATGATGCCTTTAAGTAACATAAACCCATTTTCTCAAGCAGAGTTTGTTTTTTGAATTAAAGCACAATCTTATTCTACAAGTTCTTGATATGAAGAAGTAACAAAGAGAATGAGACAACATCAAGCATGGACCAATGACTGGAAACTAGAGAAAACAGTCACCACTGTAAGGCTGCATTTGGTTTGAAATAAATGAATTAAATAAAGGAACAGGGATTATTGATTTTGGCATTGCTATCATGCAAGTTGTTTCTGTTTTGCTTTTGGCTGAAATTCCTCCCTCATAATAATTAGTTAGACTAACCAAATATGTTATTTGGTTGGAATTGCTGGAACAAGAAATATTCTTGAAATAAGATATGATAAATTGCATGTTTACCTTTCTCATCAACATGAAGTATCAGAGTTGGCAAGAGTGTTCACAGATCACGCTTGATTTCATTATATATGACTAGTTTTTTCATTTTTGCTTGGTCTCATTTGACAAGAATGCAAACAAAGAACCATCAGCTACAGTGGAAAGAATAATGGTCTGATACCTCAAAGAATCCCCTTTGTTCCTCATTATATAAAATGTAACCAAGAAATCACAAATCAGAGAACACCCCTGTGCATAAAAATAATAGGCACTTGGATAAAACAAATTATCTTCACCTCAACCAAAGAATTTATAAAGAAGGGTTCTAGCAATTGTAACCAAGAACTTGCAAATTAAAGAGCATCTTTATGAATAGAAACTGGTAGCCAATAAGACAAACTAATTACCTTTCCTCAACCAAAGTTTTTATAAAGAGAGAAGGGAGGTAGAGTATATCCAAAATTTCCCACCAAGATCAAGAACATAAAAACTATAACTGTCACAAGGAGGTTGTACAGGGATCATGAATAGGAGGAGCTAGGGTTAGAGCTAGGGATCTAAGGTGGAGAAAGGCCAAGGGTAATTTTTCATACAAAGACCGGAGTTATGGAACAAAGATGGCAGCTAAAATGCAATAAGTCTTATTCCAACTGTCCCATAGAAGTATTATCCAAGAACAAGCAAGCTTTGTTAGAGCCACTGGTTCCTTCTTATTCCCAGTTTTCAAAACCCATTTGGCCAGAATAAGACACATTCCAAGCCTCTTCCAGCTTCATGCTTGAAACAAACAGGGTGTAAGGCACAAAATAGATCAAGAAGTCACCACTCTTGTGAAAGATCTCAATTCTCAAAGAAGACTTGGACAAACATGACGTGAGAGACAACTTTCAACACAACCTAAGAATCAACCTAACTAGATGACTGTCAGAAGTGGGTCATCCAAAAATTGAGTTAGGTTAGGTCTTTATTCATGCCTCGTGAAACATATCAGTTTCAGGTCAAAGTCTTAACCTGTCCTTGGTTATTATGTTAGAATTAGATAGGTAGGCATAAGTCAAAATAGATGTAATACAGCATTCTAAACCTAAAGTAAAACTTTTGAAGCAAGGCCCATAACAAGGAAATCTTAGTCTTTCTATCTTGCAAGAAAATAACCAAGACAGGATCATGAAAAATTGAACCTCCAAATAGATTCTACATCTAAACCCTAAAAGTAGAAGTCCCGATCTCTCCTTTTTCCACTCTATTGCTTACTATACATAACAAACACTTTCTCTTCCTGTGTACACCATGAGCTGTAGTTGCTACGCAGTATCCATGACTTGTGACCTATGGAAGCTGGCGACCAAGCAGACGTCCCCACCCACCCCCCTTTCTCTTCTTTACAATATTTTCATAATTTTTTGCTTTTTTCCTTGATTTCAGAGGTTTGATTAGATTCTGTTTAACAT
Organism: Elaeis oleifera; assembly: GCA_000441515.1. Taxonomy (NCBI): domain Eukaryota; kingdom Viridiplantae; phylum Streptophyta; class Magnoliopsida; order Arecales; family Arecaceae; genus Elaeis; species Elaeis oleifera. Next base: position 1,332,138 of record KE504715.1, on the reverse strand, counting down.
TGTGCATTTCTGAAAATTAATCTGAATGGTGGTGGTTTATAAAATTTCAAATGGAGGAACTTCAATGATATGGTTAATTCAAGGAAATTGGATCAAGTTAGATGAGTAGGCTGTTACAATTGTCTGCTTGGTAAGATGAGTTAGGTCAGCTCAAGTTGAGTCATGCTGGGCCACCCTTATTATCAGTTAAAAATTTGACCACCAACAAATCACAAATGACTGAGGTTGGGTTAACCTCATGCATACTGGCATAAGGTGGCTGGCAGTTGACAAGACCTGAACTCAACTGAACTTACTGCCTCCCTTAATCTAGATCCAATTGCCAATATACTGGGAGTAAGATATGCAAAAATCAAACTTCACCATCCACTTAACTCTTCCAGACATGTTGAGATCCAGGGCAAGTCCCTCTCCTTAGACCATATATACACTCAAAAATTTATGCCTATGCATCTACTGACTAATAGTTTTAAAGGCCATTCCTCTTTGTGATCGCTTCTAATATTTCTTAACAAAGAAAAAGGCAAATATAGTATCACAAGCACCCAAACATCTTTTCCGACATAAAATTAACCTAGATTTATTTAGATTTTTTAAGTAAACACAGTTTTTTTCTCCCTTCCTCTTTTTTCTCAATTTCCAATATCTGTGCTGCACATGTACATGCTACTTATGAAAGCAAATGCCACAAGAACAGAAGATGCAATTGCTTATATAATGAAAGCAATTTCATTTTTCCCTCATTCTGGTGGCATGCAGAGTCACACTTCTAATGAAATTTTCATATCTTTTCAGTGAAAAAATATCATATTTTCTGGTTACCATGATGTATCCTCAATTTTACTCTCTTCTTTCTAATGCTTGATCAATTACACTTTTATAACAATGATCATATTTTTTCTTTTTTCCTCTGGCATTGATTTTGGCATAATCTGGACCTTAAAGTGTTAGCTTCTGATTGAAGGAATACTGCACACCTAGTGAGTTCCTTGTGGCATGCATATGCAATGTGTCTCTCCCTCAGGCTGACACCTCCCATAATAATAAACCTCTTCCGTTCTCCTTAACAATGTCCATTCTATCAACAATGCTTCTATATGACCCTCAACATCTCTTTCAGTATCTAAAATATTGAACTTCAGAAACTAGCTAACTTTCTAATCTACAAAAATATGAATAAACTTGATCATGGTAGCCCACTACATATCATGAGGTGAACTGTATGAGTTCTCCAAACTGCTGAATATGACTAAAGAGCTGCTACAGCTATTTGAACCATAACAAAATTTCAATACACTGGAAGCCTAAAAAATACTTTTGTTGATGAGCTAATAAATTTCATCCTCTACTGAGCTCAATAACAATGTTGATTGCATGACTCATCATTAGGTAATGGGAAACCAATGAACCCAACCAACAACGTTGACGGTGCCAATTTCCTCCTTATATACAACAATCAATTGACAAACTAGACCGTAAGACTACAAATATCAATAATTTTTGTCCTCGTGTGCATGCAAAAAACCAGGCATTTTTACAATAACTACAGTAAATTCATTGGTATCACCTCATGTACAGGAATAGACAAGCACAGCAGTTCAGAAAGATCCGGCTCCGAAGGCATTTCACTAATCACTGCTCTCTCCAATTTAGGAAAATTCTCTACAGGAAAACCTGTCACATATCTACAATCCCCGTCAAAATTCGTTCTTTCATAACACAAACAAGCCCCATACCTCATATCGATGCGTCTCGCGAAGCCACACTCGTGCCGCCTCTTTCTCGGCCATCCGATCACAATCCATTGCTTGAGCTCTCTTGCAACAAACACAACCCTAACCAGCAAACCCAAGGTATCGACGCCATTCTTGAGAGCCGAATCCAATTGCAAGCCCATAAACCCTTCGAGAACTTTCAAGAATTCTTGGAAACTTGTAGCCACCCTTCAGGAGCCCCAACCCCAGGAATCCATCAGCATAGAGAGGTGAGGTCGCGTATCTGACCAAATTGATGGCGCTCAAATAAGCTTTGAGCCTCTTGGCGATGAGGGGATGGATTCCGAGGTTGGTTCCGGCTGGAATGAAGCGCTTCGAAGCCTTGTAGCCCTTGATCAAGGCCTTGGAAGCGAAGACAATCACTTTAGGGAAGGAGAGTGGAGATCCTGGAGGACCTTGGTGCCCTTGATGGCGCCGTCGGCGACCGTGATGGCGGTGGAAAGGGTTTGATGGATCTGGATCGGGTGAAGAGGAGAAACCCCAATCCAATCCCAAACCCTAACCCAGAGAGGAGACGATAGGGGGTCTAGGGCTTGGAATTGGAAGGTCGGGACCGGAGGGAACAAGGAGGAGAGGTGTTCGTCTCTTCCTTCTTCGGTTGCCATCAACGGCTACAGGCGCCGCTCCCCTGGTGGTCCTGCTCGTCTCTTCCAGACTATAAGTGTGACTCCAGCTATTAGCACGTTTGGTACACGTGAGAGAAGCACAGACCTCACAACTCAAAGAAAAAAAAGGAAGGGAGAAATGAGTTTGAGAAATTTTTATAGGGGATCAAAGATAAATCTTCAGTTTTATTTTAATTTAAAAATAATTTTTTAAATAATTTTATATAAAATATTTATTAATTTAATATAAATTAAAATAATTATTTATTTTGATTGGAATTATTTTATATCCTTTAAAATATCACAGTGTTATATTATCATAATGCTGAATTTTTTTACAATAAAATAATATTATATTATATTAGTGTAGTATTCCTTTATAACAATACAGTATTGCTTTATTATATTATATTAATATAATATTTTTTTACAATAAGATAATATTATATTATATCAGTGTAGTATTTTTTTATAATAATACAGTGTTGCTTTATTGTATTATATTAATATAGTATTTCTTTACAATAAGATAGTATTATATTATCTTAGTATAGTATTTCTTTATTATAGTATTATTTTATAATAATACAATATTACTTTATAATAGTGTAGTATTACTTTATAATAGTGTAGTATTTTTTTTATTATAGTTCAATATTGTTTTATAATAGTATAATATTACTTTATAATAGTATAGTGTTGTTTTATAATTATAAGGGCAATGGGGTTATTTCATCCCATTTGGATAGTTACTTTTAAGTTATATTTCAAATGAAGAAGATTTTTTACTTGAAACTTAAGTAGGTAATTACTTTTAAGTTTAAACTCAATTAGATATTTCTCATTAGTTTTCTCAAATTTTTAACCTTGCTAATAAGAGATAAATTTGACTAATCGGTTTAACACTTATAGGGAACTTTTAATAGTTAAAATATATTTTCTTATTTTTAAGACATAAATTCATCGAGATGATGTTTTTTTTGGTAACATGCTCGAAATATTATTTAGCCATCATGAATACCTAAAAAATGCACAAAAGGTCACAACATTCAAAAATAAATATAAATAATATTATTGTCTAATGTTGGCGGTAAATTTAATACAACCACTTATCACAGTTTCGCATTTTTCAGGAGATAACTAATTTAGTGGAATCAATAAAATCAGATTTGATAGTCTATTATGTAATTTTGGAAGGAATAAACTTAAAGGCTTCATAATTAAGCATCATCTTTTTTATAGTTGAGACTCAATATATGCATAGGAAACATTTTCATGTGCTAATCTTACATATATATTATTTTATTGCTATACATTTAACTCAAAAATATATACTTCAAGAGAGAGAGACTGTTGTGCATTGCATGATTAGTTATTGGCCTCTTTTTGTTTTTTCGTTTGTGTTTGGAAGCAGGAACCAAAGTCAAAACTGAAACGTGGAATCCTTCTCAGGCTTTGCTTCGAGCGCTAATTTGCATCAAACTTCAAACATAAACAATACTTAGGCTGTGATGGGCCTTTAAAAAAAGAACATCACCACGTGGATGTGGGTTAAAAAGTCAAAGATATCCTAACTTTGACTTAATCACTAGCAATGATTACTAAAAACAGTGCACTAGTATGTTGCCCTATCGAACTTCGAAGAAGGATGTCTGGTACCGGTGAACCGGAGCGTTGCTTTGTCCGGCTCATTGCCTTCTTATTGCAGGTTTGAGTGCTTTGACTTTGGCCAACAAAGGGTTTAATAAAGTAATCTTTTTGAAGGAAGAGTTTAATAAAGTAATCAATAATATAATGTGGCCGATGGTTTTTGGAGTGCCGCTGGCGGAACCCAAAACTGGAACAGTCATGGAACAGGTGAAGTGTCGAGCTTCCAAATCTATGAGTTACTGTTTTGCTGGACAACTTAAATAATATAAGGTTGTTATTGAAATGATAAAAACTCGCCCATCTTTTTAGCTCTTCGTCTACGTTTGAGAAGGCTGCAAGCAATTCTGAGAAACCAATTCCCATTTAAAACGCCAAACTCGCCTCTCATGCAAATATCCAGCTAGCAAATATCTCACCTCTCATGCAAGGGCTGTCCTATATTTCTGTCTCAAGAATGGGTTGAAGTAGCATTGTCCTGGTTTTGTTCTTGGGTTGTCTTGGCCCGGTCCTGTTTCCGAACCATGGGAATTTGAAGTTTGAGCCATTTGTGGGGACTCGAGAATTAAAATATTAAGGATCCTCAGGAGAAGCAGATGATGCTTTGTGGAAAAAGTGTGCAAAGAGCCCACTATTTTTTTTTTCAACATTCAGCTCCTCTTATGCCTGCCGCTATCTGGTGCTCTAACTCTATATCATCAGTCTGTGATATAGCCTGGAGCCCAAAATACATGGGATGCCACCAGCACCACCTGTTCTTGCGAAGCCAACTGTTACGCACTTCCCGCTTGCCACTGTCGGTTTGAAAGATTGAGCATGGTGCTTACACGACCACCAGCTTGATTGAAGCGGTAAGGGGATTGTAACATTCCTCTGTGATATCCAAACAAGCAGCTGAGGCGGAAAAGGCATAGATTTTACTGAATGGGAAGCCTTTGATGTGTACACTGTCATAACTCTAGGATAATAAATTGATTCCAAGCGAGGCGTGATTTGCACCATGGCCGCTTACATGAAACAAATATGTGATTAATAATTTTCAATTATTTTCCTATTGAGAAGGTCTTTGGAGCACCAATCAAAAAAAAATATTTCTCGCACCACCTCTGCAGGCAGGCCTTCGATGAATTAATGCAAGTAGCCAAAACAATCCCGTTATCCCACCTTTAATGCTCGTTCCGATTGGATATGCTCGATATCCGCCACACCAACACATTTTTAATGCACAACGTGCGGTGTTCTCTGGTAGCCATCGTTCCTGCAACAACGCCAGAGGCTTGGCAATCAGCCAAAGAACTGAAGAACGACGGTGATCAGTTCTTAAATCCCCGGGTTTAACCTTTGGGCAATGTACAGGGGCAGGGTAGAAGTGAAGGCGTCAAACAGGGGTGGGATAGGTGGGAAGCGAAAGAGACCCGTTTCGTGTGATTAGTTTCATCACCATACGAAGCCGAAGGGAGCTCGGAATCTCTGCTCTCATCCCATCGCGTCCTCCCAACCACTCTTTTCCAAGGAGCTGCAAAATATTATTTCAAGATTTTTGATTAAAAAATTTCTATTTTTTCTTCACCCCGCGCTCGATCACATCGGGATTAGATGGCAATTGGCATGGCACTTCCACGCTAAAACGACGTTTTCTATTTGTTATTTAAAAGAAGTTAGTTGCTTTCTTTATCTCTCTTCTTTTCTTGGCTACTGCTGGTAATGGTGGCTTAAAGGATTACAGTTGTTCAGGGTGATAGATATAGGAGTTGATTGCATTGTTTGGGCCTGGCACGCGCTAGAAGGAAAAGCCGACAAAGAACCGACTCCACTCTACAGTTCATCTTATCCTTCTTCGTTTGTTCTCCTGGGTCTCCTTACTTGAGTGTTTTCTAGGGGAAATCCCTTTCGTTTCTCTCCCAAAAGAAGTCTTTTTTTGACCTTCTTCTTTGTAGTCCCCTCTGTAGTGGAGAAACAGGAAAAAGGAGCGCCTCTTTCCCCCGCTAGATATCCCTGCTCCTGTTTTGCTAGAACCAAAGTCATTTTCATGCGCTTAGTTTTGAACTTCTTTTCTACATGAAGTGGAATACAGGAGAAAAACCTCTGTGCCGCGTCCAAGAAGCTCTCTTTCTTCACCATCCTGATCTTCTCTTCTCTCTTTAGCATATAAACAGGGGAAAAATTCGGCTTTCGTCTATCTCTCCTTCCCTTTTTTTTTTATGAAACCTTTTCCCGCATTAATATGGCTATTTTCGTTCTCTAATCTTTGTTCATTGCCTTGTCCAGGTTGGAAACCCGTTTATTTTTTTTCCTCAAATTTTTTATTTCGCCCCTTCTTCTTTTCTCTTTTCTGTCTCCGGTCTTCTGGGTTATGAGATTTGGGACTCATAAGGGCGAAAGGAAGCTCCTTTTGAGAAACCTACGATTCATTTCTCCATTCTCTGTATCAAAGAAGAGCGGGTGAGTCGGAGCATCCGAGCTTGCAGCTTCGGGGAGCTTCGGCGAGCTTTGGATTCTATCATATCTGAGGCAAGGAATCTGTTCTTATTCCTTATTCTTTAGTCTGATATCCTCTTTATTTTCTTTCTTCCTTGTGATTCTGATTACATGGTAGCTTGATTTATACTCTCTCCCTCCAAAAAGAACTTTATTTTCGTATATACGTATAAATATATATATCTTCTGTTCTACTATTTTCTGTAGAAGATTAGGAAGGAATACGACCTTGCCATTTTATGAGGACAAGGTAAAGTCCCATTGAAGGCTTAAAAAACCCTGCTTTTATTTGCTATAGTTCATAGTTGATCTCTGAAACTAAAACTAAAGACTCAGATAGGGAATGGCCATAGTTTTCGACAAATTTTAGATGTAGCTTGTGCTAATTCTTGTATTTTTGGTGGAGAGCAGTTTGCTAGCTTTACACTATTTTGTTTCTTTGGAAGAGAAGCATTGATTTTTTTTCTTTATATTCTTATTTACTAAATGAGCTAATGCATTGTAAAACGCCTTATACACATACAAGTAGACATATACATTGGTAGTGTTGGCAATATGATAAAATTTTGGCAGTTCAACTTCCCAATTAACTAGTACCGCCTCCATTCAATTCAAAAGATATCCCATCAATTCATATTACAGCAATAGTGCCTTTTTACCATAAATTTATGATTTCGAGTCACTGGAGTATAATCTGAAGGGATGGAACAAATCTTTTTGCTTTTTTTTTTGCGTATTTTTTACTATCAGAGTGGATTTCATGACAAAGGATGGAGAATGTGTCCATCATGCCTGTGAAGTAGAAATTCTATAAAAATAAACTATCAATACTTATATGAGTTCTATTTCTGTTCTGATATTTATGGGTATCAGTTCATTTTTGCTATTACCAATAGTGGAAATATGCAGCGCATGAACAGGGAGGAATTGTAGAACAAAATGTTATTCCTAATAATTGTTTGAGAAAGGGAATTTTCCACCTGTGGCCCAACAGTCTGCCATGTGGTGTTCAAAGTGAAAAATAGAGATGCGGATTAGGGCTGCTAACACGGGCGGTGAGATCTATCTCCTGAACTCATGAAGGTTCCATCTGTCAAAATATCAACCTGCTAAAAATGAAACTATTTCTGCATTCTCCGGAGAACCAACTAGGCGCAATCTTAGCAGGGAATGCACTCAATTTTACTTGTTTTGGTATGTTTATTTACAAGTCCAAGTTCTGTGTACCTGATTTATTGTATAATTAATTAGTAAAATGATATCTGAATCATAAAACATTTTCATGCTCAACATTTTAAGAGTTTGTTTGATTATTGTGCTGCTGAAGTGTTTTGGCATCACTTGCAATTTGAGAAGGAAAAAATCTTTGAATTTCTTGACTGCATTTTCAGAATTCTATAGCTGTATCTAGTTAATGCTATACCTTGATTTTTTGTTGTACAATGCAGATGTGCCGGAGTTCATCCTATTTGGTCAATAATTAGTTGTGCCATGTCAAACACAGGGATGAAATGTCTGAGGACCCATGCAGGCATGTATTGAGCCTCATATTGGTTATTTGCTGGAAATATCTTGGGTATTTATATAGGACAAAGGAACCCAAATAATATCTTCCGGCTAGTTTTTTTGGGTGAGTTCCTGGGTTATTACAAATTGTATATATTTGGATGAGCTAGAAGTATGCCCCGATGAGAATGTGATACATTGTAGTGCAGACAGTGAGGGATTGGAAGAAGAAAATTACTCGAGTTATCCTCTATCAGAACTTAAACTTGAGTTTGAGAAGATCAGCAGCAACCTACCTTTGATCTTGGATGTCAGGCATTCAAACGTGAGTCCCATATGTAACCATAAATCATGTCCATTCATCAAAGAACTCACCTTTCCAAATTGTATCAGTTTTGTCAGCCTCAATAGGAAGTTTGCACAGCATTGCATTAAATCAGCAGAGATTAGTTCTGACTCTGTTCATATCTCTTGTAGGACTGAATCCCTGTTACACACTGTGGTGAATGTGGCATCAGCAGGTAATACATTCAAAAGCTTAAAAGCCTGGAGAAGAACAAGAGCATAAATGATCTGGGTAATTTCATTGTTGATTGCTTTCCAGCAGCTCATTCAGTGAATGTAATTGTGAGTCCTTCAGTGATAGATTTGGTTCTATAGAGGCAAGTGTCAAGGCAAGGACCCTCATAAAAGCTCACTGTTCTTCAAGCTTGGCTCTTCAGATGGTACAATGGGACATGTTAGATCAAGATAGGCCAGTACCGGACAAGTAGAATCCTAGAGTCGAGAAGTGCTCCTTCTGGGCCTTTTAACACCTCGTTGCAAAAATCCAGGATGGCAGTAATTTCTCCTATGAAGCAAAAATATGAGTATGACTTCTCTGATGAGATGCTTCTGTCTTGCTCAACTACAAACTCACTATGTTCATATTGGTCCTCTTCATCTGCACATTACTCTATTTCAACCGGGCTTCTTCGCTGCATATGGAAGAGTGGGATGCCTCATTTTGTGTTCTCTGTGAATGATGATCTGAAGGAATTATATTTAGCCAGTCCTCTAAAAATCAAGGCCTCGGTTGACAAAGCCATGGACTACATGTACTTGTTTCATTCGAAAACTTATAGTAAAAAGGATCCCAGAAACCCTGTCAATAGTGCCTTGAATTTTGTTGGGAAGATGAAGGTATCAAGTTCACTAGTTCTGAATTCCAATCGATCTAAATTCGTAGAGACTGAGTTTGTCTTATTTGGTGCTAGTGAAGACCATTCCAAAGAATGCAAAGGTCCTCCTCTTCTCTTGTGAAAAGCAAGGGGTTATCCAAGAAAGTGGCAGGAATTGTTAGATCAAGTCATTCATCTAAGTGTACATCTACCCAAGTTGGTGAAGCAAGCTCTCAATCTGAGGATCTGGAGGAAGTGTTTATAGATGTGTTGAGCAATATGGATGAATCATTTGCTTTGAATCACCTTGCAGATGATTTCCCACCAGTACTGAGTTGGCTGCAGTTGTTGTGGAAGACTATCAGCATGATAGCAATAAACTGGCAGCTGGTGGTGGTTGGGGCCTTAAGTTTCTCAAGAGAGCTGGTCATGTTGATAATTGTCCAGAGCCTTCATCTGCTTTGGAAATAGTGAAGAAAGTCTTGTGAGAACTTCCAGGAAACATTCCAGGAGCATGAATGTTCTAGTTCCAGCTGGTTTTCATGGTGGTCCACTTACCAGAACTGGTGGCCCTTCTAGTCTTATTGAGAGATGGAGGTCAGGTGGACATTGTGACTGTGGTGGGTGGGACATTGGGTGTCCTCTGACAGTGCTTAAAAACAACTCTATTTATTCAAAAGCTTTGCTGGCGGAGGGGTTGCAAGAGGACTGCATGTCAGTTGACTTATTTATGGAGGTGTGTAAGAAGTTGTTTCTTTTATCTATTTATTCAGTTTCATTTTGGTCCCTTCCCTTAATATCTTATGTATTCATTGTACTTTATGTTTATAACTACACGACCTGCTTTCGTCTGCTTGTCTGAGGTGAGACAGTGAGAAGTTTCCAGATTTCCTAATTTCTCTATGGCACCGTGCTTGTGACTGTGAGCATGATTGTATCTTGGAAGCATTCTAGATTCTGTTGATTGTAACTCCAGATGTTCCTTTGTTATGTGAAAGTACTATTTGGGTTAGTTACTTAAATAATGATGATTGCAATTTTAGCTCATTGTAATTATCCTGATCTTTAGCTAGAACTCAACCAGTTGATCATGAATGCACTTGTTAGTTGATTACACCTTTCTTAGCAAAGCTTATTGAATGTACTAATAGTGCTTAAGAATTATCTGATATCTGCTTATTTCTTGATTTTGCATATGCTGCCTTCTTATTCTTATTTGCATTTTGTTAGAGTTTCAGGAGCAGGTGTTTTTTGCAGTTTCCCTTGAGTGCATGTAGTTTCCTACTTGCTCTTTTCTGTCCTCTTTGGATATAATCTTAAGTTTAAGGTATGTCTTAAAATGATCTTATTGCACATATCTGGGTTAGACATATGTATGCATGTATATGCTAATGAGATGACCTAAAGCCTTGTCTAAACTTAATTTAGATAACTAGTGCAGTAGTGCTACCAAATAGTCTTAGATCTCTGAAACTTTTCCTCTGTGAAACTTTTTTTCACTCTATTATGGTTCTTGCTATGTGTATATATATGTATGTATGCGTGATGCATGTGTGCGTGTGTGCATGTATGCATGCATGTGTGCATGTGCATATGCTGATGTGCATGCGCGCATGAGTATGCACCTTTTTACTTATTCATGGTGTTCTTACTCTTTCATTGAGCCACTCCAAATTGTTCATATTAATTTTGCCACCTCTATCAGATCACAGGACTGCAAATCATCTTCTTCAGTGTATGCCTTAGAAGTTGTGGTAGCTTGGTCCTTTACCACCCCCCCCCCCCCCCCACCCTTTTTTTTTTTAGCTATACAGTCTGCTTAACTTTTTAGTGACCACGAACTATAGTCCAAATTTAGATTTAATGGTCATAGATTCTCTTCATTATCCTTCACCATTTCTTCATTTTTATTTGAAAGTGTCGTGTTTTAATAAGTAACTAAAGACGTTTAGACTCCATAGCCAAAACTTCAAATGCTTGTCTAAGGGCTTGGAGACAAACACTTATAACTTTCAAGTCTAAAAATTCTAGAAGTCTCTCCTGTTGTTGCTTAGAAAGTGGCTGCGTTGGTGAAATTATTTCAGCAAGTCTTTATCTTGCATCCATAGATGAGGAAAATAGATTTTTTTCCTCCTTGCTGGCATGGTGGCTTCTTGTTTTCCATGTATATCTTCTCATAGTCTCTGCAACAATGTCCAAGCATCTTGATACCATATATTATCATTCAGATGCATCTCTTTTCTTGGTAACTTTTGTGAGAGTGGAGAAAAGAGGAAATCCCCTTCAGATATAAGTTTCACATCCACCACAAACTATAAATTCTCTAATTGCTGAGGATATCAATAGTGTTGCTATTGAGATGTTATTCTATGCAGTGTAGTTCATGTTGTTTTATCCTTTTAAGCTCTTCCTCCTTGTCATTTAATGAAGTGCGTTATTATTGTGCATCATGTTAAACGAAGATCTTTATTGTGTTGACATAGCCTTCTCCAACTTAGAATTTCCTGGTTGCTGAAGGGTAGGAGATGCATGCTCATTAGTACTTGCATCATGGAAGCGCAAGAAACAAAATGTGGCCTGGTTTTACTGCTATACCTCTGATAACACTTAGCATGAATCTTTCATAGCAACAGCTAGGACCCTTGATCAGAACTGGTGAATCCTCTACTACAGATGAAAATTAAGCTACTACAAAAGAGCTGTTTTATTTTTTGTTACTTCTACCTGACATCTAACTTCTGCTATAGCTGTACCCATAAAAGTTAACCATGAAGTGCCAAACCAGAGCCTATTCTATCTTTCGACTAATTATCCATATTTATTATTCTTTGTAGAGTAGATAATTATTTCAATTTTTCCTCTTTACATAAAAGCTTTCTCATTCTCTTCTATGCATGACAAGATGGCACTGGAAATCTTTGAATTGGAGTGTTTTTTAAGGGTCCACCTGGGTTTTGATAATCCCAAGATGAAGATCTGCATAATTCATCTTCCAATTATATTATTGATATTTGGAATTTTATATCATCATGGAAATATAGCACTTTATTTCTTGTTTGTAAAGTTATTTTTTGTATGCGGCGGCGGCGGCGGCGGCGGCGGTGGATGGGTGAAGTGGTAGGGGGGAAGGAGGCTGTCTATGTTCTGCATGATACCGAGTGAGCATTGATACGACTTTAGATATGTTTGTAATTCTCAGGGTACACAACATGGCGAACCCACACTCAAGCTGGTGAATTTGAATGAAGGCCTGTACATTATTACTTCCAGTCAACTCTTTCAGCTCTACAATCATTTCTGTAGGAGTGGCAATTATCCATACTGAGACTCCAGATCTCTATCCGAAGCTATAAAACCAAGATGAGCTTTCTGCAACTTTAACCTGTCTTTTTGCAAACGTGCTTTTGATGAGCAGAAAAATATAAATACCTGTACAGTGAGATAAATGTGTAGTATTCTTTAACCCCCTTGTATTTTCCGGTAAATGCTGTATACATTCATATATGAAAGGATTTATAGCGTCATTTGCCTATTAGTGTTTTGCAATTTTAGACGTCAGTGTAGCTCAATTTGCTGTAAGTAATTGGACTTCAATAAATCTGTTGCAGAATACACTGATGCTTCGATCATCTCGTAAATTCCTTTTCTCAGTGGTTTTTGGTTCCTGAGAAAATGCCACGTCAGCATTGAAGACTGATATAATGGAATCATTCCTGCTAATAATGGAGCAACTAACAAAGATAATTATGCTTCTTCAAGACTAGAAAGTAATCTCTTATTCTAAGGTCTTGGCTTTCGATCATTGTTAGTTGTCTTTCAGTTGTAGAGAATTGAGTAGTAGGTATCGGACAGTCGTCTTTCATTGTCGAGCTGTCATTGTCTGTGATGCTAGATTTTCCATTACAAGCAAAGCAGCAGAGATGCTAAATGCATGTGAAATCAACAAGATTAAAATTAAATGCGAGGGTTTATATGTACGTTTTTTTTTGTGGCACATCATATCCAATATTTTGTTGATATTATATATGAAACTTTCCCTTGTCACTGTTTACAGATTGATAACCTAATGAATTATGAACCAGATTAAATTAATAGGAGAACAGTTTTGTCCCTTGTCTACCATTTTTTAACTATTAAAAGGAGTGAATTGATGTTTTAATCTCTCTCCTTTTTTTTTAATGTGAATAGGAGGAATCTTCTTTCTTTTAATCAATCTTCATTAGATGCTGAGTTAGCAGAATGTTCTTCACCAGCTTTATATCTAATAAATATTCTACATTTGCCTTTCGATTGGACTATATAATGACATCATGAATCTATTCTTTGTTCACATTCTTGCCTCACCAGACATCAGTAAAAGCCAAGTATGAGTCACAGAGGCTATTTGATTTGATCTCTACCGTTGGTACCCAACATTCTTCGAGGATAGCTTATTGGCAACTGCTAAAATTGCTACAAGAAGAAGTCACGGACCTAACATCGCTTTGGCAGGCCTTTGTTCTTCACGAGTCCTTGCCTGGATATAAGTGGATGCTTTCCCAAATAACACAACTCTTCGCAGTAAAAGTGGAGCAAAACTACAGGGCATATGGACGGTCAGAGCATTATCCTCATTAACTACCATATCTTATCTCATTCACTCGAGCACCTTCAGATTAGAAATCTAAATTCTGTCCTAATCTTTTAACTAATGTAGATAAGATGCAGTTAGATTTACTTTCGACCCAAATCCAAAAGGGAACTGAATAGTTTGGAGCTTGAGCCATATCTAGGATACCTAAGCCACTTGCAACCCTGTTTATGCTGACAAAGTTGATGATCTTATTCAATACTCAACTCCATGTCAAAGATGCGTCTCCCACCACTGACGCCACTGCATAAAAGTAGTACATCCTCTCCTGTGCTCCCACCCAACTTGCATGGTGTTGAGTGGGCCACATGTGATTCATTGGCAGTTGCTGTGGATGCCTTCTCTCCTCTGCCGGTGAATAAAGGCTTAATGTAGTCCTTGATGGTCTGTCTCTATGGCATTTTTTGATGGTCTTCCTCACTTTTGAGCTCCTATAAAACAAATAGCCAGGCAACAACATTTGATCACGGGAGGGTTGGGGTAAGGAGAGCCTAAAGATGATTCTCCTAAGCTTCGGGTGCAAGAAGAGGATCCATGCAGTGAATTGGGGAAAGAGATTTTCCCATGGAGAGAGTGGTGTTACTCTTATGAAGGTGCGGCGGTCTATGCCCATGAGACGAATGTTTTGGAAGTTGAAGTCACGGTGGAGGCTGGCCTTGAGGTCAAGGAGGAGCTCGGTGCGGTTTGGGTACGACCCTGAGAGCTACTCTCAGAACTTTGATGATGGCTACTACTTCATGTCCTGCTCGGTTCCTTTCAAGTAGGTGCTTAGTCTGATGAGAACTTGGTCTTTTGGCAGCTGATTGTTCGCCAATTCATTCATGATGTGGTGGCAAAGGCTGTTTTAGGCTGTTAGCTATTGTATAATATGCCCTTCTTCTTCCATCTTCTTTTTTGCCCTTTAGACGGTAAGATTCTAACGAACAAACCGTCAGTATCGACATCGATTTACTTTCTAGCAGTTTGCATCACAATTTTAAGTACCCGCTACGTTTCTCGAGTACTGTCTGAATTGTCCGAGTGGCCGTTGTTTGGCTTTAGTGTTCTTAATAGAACGACATATAGGTTAGATGGCTTAAGTGTTTAAATCCGTCTTTTCGATTTACCCATGATTTGGTCTCCCTGAAGTGGCAGATTTTGTCTCAAAAGGCCAGTCATATTTTCTTCTTTTCACCAAAATTTTGTCGGAGAGTCAAAGGGGAAAACTTATAGGGATTTTATAATTTATGGATATTATTTATTAAATACTAAGAAGTGAAGTGCTTGATTTGATTTTAAGGAACACATTGGCTTAATAGAGGTTTTTGATTCCAAAATCGTGATAAATTTTGGTAACTTAAAATTTTTGAATTTTGAAAGTTTAGTTCTTTTGATTGTTTAATTGTTAAAGGGAGAACATTAACGTAAAAAAAGAGTCAGAGTAAAATGGTAAAAGAGACAAACATGGATTTTAAAATATACTAGTCAAAATGATACGTATATATATATATTTCTAAAAAAATTATTCCATGATATAGAGCTTTCATGACATTCTACGGACAATGGCATCTCTCTACAACTAAAATTGTGAAAAATCACGCAATTTGAGTATATAATAAATTTTTGGTTCCTTTAAAAGTATATGGCAAATTTTGTTGACCAAAAAACTGATTTGAAGGGAGACTTTATTTCCATTCCGTGTCACCTCATCAAATAAGTTAGATGCAGGCAATAATTGCATAGCCTACCAGGTGCTGCAATGAAATTTCTCAGAACGTTTTAGAAGATTCACATGAAATTCTTTTTCACAGTCCAATACTAAGTAGTAGTATTGCATGAATTGTATTCAATAATTTTAAAGCATACAAAATCATGGAGTTTTTGAGGCACCTAAAAATGCCCTAATTGAATCCATACTGGAAAACTGGTAGCAAGTTTCAACCATATATCTAATGGAATGATGCCCAATCTGGCCGCCAAACAGCAACAGCATATGTGTGAATACTTACAAATTCACCGGATAACCTAACGAGGACTTGAATTTACTGTATATTCTTTATGCTTTCATATCACATCTTGGATCTTTTACACCTTTTTCTTCTTTTTTTTTTTGATAGAAAATGGCCCAAATGCCTCTTACATTATATGAAACAAATTTACAGACCTTCTTCCTAAAGAAATGGGACAAATGACAACACAGTACAAGAGGCAGTTACTTATAAACAAGACAAAAATTATCACGATCCAAAACAGAAATACATTTTTTACACTTTTGTCAGGATGTTCTTGAGGAAACGTAACAGCCCCCATCAGCCTTCATGTCTTATTTTCTATATTTTGATTTTCTTTTTTTTTTGGGCCCTTCACTATGTAAGCCTTAGGTAAGAAATCTTACGCACCAAAAGGTGTGGACGGTGAGCACAAAACTACAAGCTACAGTGAAACAGGACGCCCAATGCGTACAAAAGTGCAAAGCCCAGCAAAATACGCCCATTTGAGAAATTGAACAAGCTCTGCCTCTGTAGCAGCCGATGGGATAGCTTGGGACCACGATACCGTTTGACTCCCACTGCTTGGTGCAGCACTTATACAAGCTTCCATCTACGCTTGTCTATGTATGATGGTGGAAGTCTGTATAGAGATTTGTTATATGTTATGGGACATTGATGGTGCAAGCCATGCACCTATGTATTCATGGGAGACTTGTCTGCTGATAGATACTTGTGATATCCATGGTACATTGATGGTGTAAGTCATATAATCCTTAGAGCACTGCCCGCAGTTTTATGTGCAATGAATTGAACTAATCTTCTCATTTGACAAGGCACAGGGAGCCTTCCGTATGCGTAAAAAGATGTTTGATGATATGACTCTAAGAGGAAAGAAAAAATAATATAACAAAACAAATACATTGCTTTTTTTTTTGTAGAGCTATAGGTGGCGTTGGAATTTCAAATTGAAAAGATCTTATGAAGACGAGAAGGCTTTTCTTTTTTTTCTTTTTTTTTTGATGAAAACAAATAGTTCTCTCATGGTCTTGCCAAGATTTTTATTGAAGATTTTTGGATATTAGATTAATAGCCATTACCAAATGAGATGGGGGCACATAAATCAAATGGATCTCGCACTCACATGATTTTCAACTAAATTGAAAAAAAATTGGTTGCATGAATCAAGTATTGATCCATTGCTCCTACTCTAAATTGAGGTTATGTGCTGAATTTTCTACTTGAATCATTATTTTGTTAAAGTACAAATATAATTGATGAGATTTAGAGACGAATGTCTTCTTTAAAAATTTGGTAGAAGTTTCTTGCCCCTCCATTCCATTACAATAGACATATATATATATATATATATATATATATATATATATAT
>KE504715.1:1280828-1294013 GCA_000441515.1 Elaeis oleifera | reverse complement strand
AATTAATTTGAAATGGAGATACTAATTTGAAATGTTGATTTTTATTTAAATCAAATTAAAATTTTATTTTTTAAAATTAAAATTATAATTATAATTTTTTAATTTTTTATTTTTTAAAAAATTAATAATTAAACTCGTCATATAAAATGATGTTTTCAAAAAAGTTATTTGAAATGATATTTTTAAATTTTTTTTTCATCGTTCACTGGTAAAAAGATGGTGACGTGGACACTATAAAACGTCATTTTGAACCATATTTTATAAAATTTATGTTAGATGAATAAATAAGTTAAAATTATATTATTTTATAATAATTTTTTAAAAATTATTTAGATAAAGAACTAAAAAAAAAACTGACGGCGATCATCGTCACGCTAAAAATTCCACAGAAATCGAGAAGATACCCGAAATTGGAAACAGTCCCTTCCCACTCTCTCACCTCTCTCTCTGGATTCGAAGAAAGAACAGAAACCCTAGCCCTAGTCTTTATCGAGGAGAAGGAGATGCTGTTCCAGGTGGGAGGGCAGGGGACTCGGCCGACCTTCTTCGAGATGGCGGCCGCGCAGCAGCTCCCCGACAGCCTCAGGGCTGCCCTCACCTACTCCCTCGGGTAATCGCCTCCCCACTTCTTCCCTCTTGTTGGATTCTTGTTCACGTCTTTTCTCTGTTTCAGTTGAAGCTAGGTTTCATCTCGTTAAATTTACAACATTCCTGTTTTATGCCGTTTAAATATCAGTCACCACCTCACCCTTAACTGTCTAATCGCCCATTTATACCTAATTTAACTTCCCTTCCTATTCTGCACATTTTGATGTCAACTGTCCAAATTCCTTTACCTTCTTCCCAGTGAGGTCCATTTGTTAGGATCCTGTTGCAGAGTATCCCTTGTCCTGGTGTTGAATTAGGTGTATGATACTTGTTTCTATGCCATAAACATTTATGCAGGGTCGATTCTGTTAGCACCATAAGATTCGTTATACAGTTTGATATTAATGGTAATTGGAGAGATTATGGTGCAGATATTTATAATCACTGGCAGTAATATAGAGATCATTCGTACAAAATTTAGTAGATAACTCATCCTTGCAAGCTATCATAATGTCAATTAGACAGATTTTGGCAATGTATTACTTCGCTGCCAGTGTAAAGTGATGCTTCCTGGGTTGTGACAAGTCTTCTGTTATGGCTGATGATGCTTTTATCTTTTATTCTACATTTGACGTTGCTATTCCTAATTTCTATTTTGAGTTGACACAGGTTACATGATTAATCAATAATGAAACTTCATGTTCTGGACTCATTTGTTTTTTAGATGCTGCTTGCATTACCTATGCAAGACAATGCTCATTGACATTCCCTGTTATGATTGCAGGTGTTTGCCTTAAGAAGGCCATTCCTTCACAAGGTGTTAGATTACAATGATGAATTCTTTGCCTTGTTGATGATGGTGCTTGAAAGTCACAGTTTACGAACCACAGGTTCTCCCTTATTATCTTGTCTATAACTTCATTCTGTCTTTTTTTTTCCTTTCTTTCTTTCTTCTTTCTCTTCTTCTGAATTCACATGTGTCAAGCGGTTATTTCTTTCTGATGAAATTAGAAACTGCAATATCTGAAATCAAGTTAAATACAAGTGCTTTCCCCTTTTTCTGGGTTTATTACAAGGATATGCAATTCTTATTGAAAGCAAGCTTCTCTCAAGATGTGTCACTATTATAGCCGTTGCGTTGGCAGGACTGGCCATTTCATTAACAGAAAGCTTCAACTTAGGGTGCTGCACCTGCTTCTGAAACCTGTTCCATGGACACTTCATATGTGCTTCCTTATTACCTTTTTTTTTTTTGGAGATCCATTGTGGAATTCCCGCACTCTCTGGCTTCTGGAAACGAGGATCATCTCATCATATTTGCTGGCTTCTTTGTTCCTCATACTTTACTCTTAATAATGTTTTGAGTTACTTATGGTATTGAAAGTTTTGAATTGGTAAATTTTAAAGCAAATCATGGCTCTTTTTTTCAGTTCAAATCCTACTCTTACTTCTACCATGTTCGTTTTATTAGCTCACTTGCTAGGGTTGTCACTTTTACCAACCAACTATCATTCTGTATGAATATATTAGATGGATTGCAGCCATTTGGCCAAACAAGCTGGAAGCCTGTTTGTTTAGCTAATGCGAGTTGCTCACATGTCTTCATCTGAATATCCACTACCTGAATTTAATTGTTAGGATAAGAAACTTTAGAATTTTATATTGATTAAACCAACATGTTAAACAGGCTTGAGAACTTGAGAACTTCTTATTGACTAAATCACAAACTTCTCTCAAGCCTTGGAAAGAAATCTGTTGAATTCCAGACACCCAAATATTTCCAATTTTCCACTTCAAATCATACAGAGTCTTAGTTTATCTAATATATGAACAAAGGCCCCAAAAAAAAATTGAAACAGATTGCTCATATATTTAATTTGGCTCAGTGTTAGTTTCATTTGGAGCTTTGAACCTAAACATTTCAATTTGGTTTGCAGTTTCTATTGAGACATGGATCATGTTATTCATATAATTTGATGCTTGAACTTATCTATGTTTCCACTTGAAATTTGAATACAGCTAAGCTCTGCTGTATCTGCAGCCTTTTCATTTCAATTTTGGACAATAGTTGTACCCTCAACCTGGCTTTTTCCTATTAAGTAATATAATTGGAAGGCATGTTTCCTCCAGTGTAGGAAAGCAATCTTATCGAATATTAAAATGTTCAGGACACCATCGTTAAAAAAAAATGCAAAAAAAAGAGAGGCAGTATTTATAATCATAGACAACAATAAGTCACTAAGACTGTAGAAAGTTGACAATTCTGTTTCCTTGTTCTATTCTGATATATGTTGCTGACAAAATAAATGTACAAGAGAATTAATCTTATGGCAGTTCTTTTAAAGATAGTAACCATTGCATTCTTATTAATAAATTATTGGTGAAGTGCAATCAGGAATGTAGGCAGAAATATGCTTGAGTGCAATCATTGAATATGTTCAAACAACATGCATCAAAGCTGCAAACCTGATACTTTTTTAGCAGATAAACCATGCTGCAATTTATTTTCAACATTATAGGTTGTATTGTAAATAGAACTGGAAGTGGTTTAAATGTGCTACAACATCTAATGCAAAAACCAAACCTTCTCAACATATGACAGGGCAAATGATAATTTCTTCGGATCTCTTATTTGAAAGTGGCATAGGGTATAGGAGTGAGAGGGATGGCAGGAGAAGGTCAAGAATAATTTTCCCTTGCATATAAGAAATCAACTAGTAAGGATAGAGTGAGGATACTGTGATTATGTTTTGTAAAACTAGGAACGACAGAGTGAGGAAGAAGGATCTTATGGAAGGGATAGGAGTTACTTTGGTTAAGGAAAAAATGATGGAGAAAATATTGAGACTGTATGGGCATGTGACACAAAGACCTAGGCGGCTTTAGTAAGTAGAGGTGCTCGGAGAATGTTTAAGGACCTAGAAAGTGGGGAGAAAGACTTGCGTATGATCAGTCCATCTGCTTGTGCTAACATATTTGTGCTTTGCTAGTGTGAAGTAGATGATATTTCTTCCTACTACTGTAATGTAGAAAAACTGAAAAAGTGTTCAATCTATTGGGTGTACAGGTTTATTTCAGAATTTGCTGATTTTATAAATTTTATGATCCAGTTGTGATGCACTCTAGTTCCCTAGCTCTATGTTGTTTATGGCTTGGTGTACTCTTATAGAATGGAATTAAGGAAAAGAAAAAATGAGAGAGCATTCACCAAATAGAAATTGAATCTGTGAAGGTAATCAGAAAGATCCACATGTTCTTCATTTTAAATATGTGCCAATCATTATGTACAAAGTCTATCTGTAGATTAATATCAATTTATAATCATTTGAGGTGAATCTTTTCTGAAGAATATGATAATACGAAATTAAATCCAAGTCACTGTTCAGGAATTACAATCCTTTGTGCTTGTTTTATAATGCCGCTAAGTCATGTGCAACAGTCTGCAACGGTTGACACATTTTAAGCTACTTTTTACTTTCCTAAATATATACAGTGCTAGATTTTCGATTCTTCCTTTGAACTGTGTGCTTGTAAATTTGGCTGAATGGATCATATTATTGTTTTGCATCATAAACAGCTTTAGAATGCACGGATATTTATTTTCGATGTTCTGCAAGGATATGTTTGGGTTTGCCTTTACCAATTGTGGGGTTTCATTATGTAGGAATTAAAATTTGTATATTTTCACTTGAAGGATTGTCAGGTCTGCTATTGGGTAACGCATGTTTTTGATACATTCTGTTTCAGATGCTTCTTTTTCAGAGTCCTTGTATGGTCTACGAAGGAGAGCAGTGAAGATTACCTACAAAAATATTCTTCTAATATGGAATCGAATGATAAAATCCATCACTCAGGATTAGAGAAGCACCAAAAAATTGCCTCAGTTGCATTTCTGGTATTTCATTCTGCTTTCGGCTACTTAAGTGCACTCTTTGTTGATAATTTCTTTGTACACTTCCCTATGTTGATATTATTGTTTCTGTCCCATTGATAATGGCCAAACCATAGTGCTTGCTATGTTTCTTTAAGATTTCAATTCTCCACTCCTAGATTTCACTCAGCAAAGAAGATATATTTACTTTGTCAGCTTCCAGAAAACTACCATGTTTTAAAAGCTGCAATTAATTTGTTTGTACATCAAATTATGAGAACATATATAGGGCAGAGTTGTTAACCTGCTAGGAGTGGCGGCAGTGGGTAGGGTTCAGGTTGCATCTGGCTTTATCCATTGCCAAACCTAAAGTAAACCCAAGTTAGAGCCTCTACCACTACTTTTTAGTGAACTTTGATAGTATTCTGGTAGCTTCAGGTATTGGATCAAGGAACTTGTTAGATTGTTTCGGATGCATTACTGGTCAACTTTGGGCAAATTAATTTACTATTTCTTTAGGTGTTATTTAGTTTGATCGACAATGTTCCTTATGTTAGAAGTTAATGCCTTGAGAGTAGAGCATTAGAACCATAAGTTAGGAAAAAAAAGAAAGAAAGGAGAAAAGGCTGAACATGAGAGAGAGTCTAACCATCTTCTCATACTTTGTCCATCATGCCAAGGCTCTTTGGCAAGGCTGCTGCCATTGCCACTGTGAGATGAAGGAACCCTAGGGCTGAGGAGAGAATAGAAGATATGATATACATATGTATGTACTTTCGTGTATATATGCATACAATCAGGCTATGCTTTTCAAATTTGGAGTAGCACCTACATCATCAGTAGAAAGTAAGTGAAGCTTCTCCTTCTTATTCTTATTGTTCTTATTCTTTTTAAGGTTAAGAGAGGGTGAAACCCCTAATTTTACTAAGAGAAAAGTCAGTTAGAAACAAAAGAAGTAGCAATTCAAGAATAGCATATGTCAGTTTACTTTCCAAGAAAAAGGAAATAAATACTTCCATTAAACAAATATGCTTCTCGATATGTGCACATCAAATTTTGACATAAAAATCCAACTCAAAGTTACCTTATGATTTGCATGGATATCCTATTGAAATAACATGGAAGGAGAAATTTAGAGGTAGGTAATCATCCCCGACACAACCTGAATTTTATAGCTCATCATAAGGACCACATAGGAGACACTTTCTTTATATGTGATAAAGAGTTAGTGAGTTTTTTTTTTTGTATCTAATAGTAGATTGCATTGATGATTTTCAGGATTCAATTGGAAAAATTCTGAAATAATATGGTGAAGGATGTGCTAATGATATGTTTGTTAAAATGAAAAATACACAAGTTAATTTCCTAAAATGGATTGGATGCAACTTATATAATCATCACAATGATAGTAAAGATACTACTAATAATGCCAAAAACAAATTGCATGGCTTATATTTCCCAATGTGAAAACTTTGTTCAAGTAATAACTTTAAGTCAAATGCTTTGTATATAATTTTCAAGATGTGCTTATGAGACTAAATCAATAATATGATTTCCCTGGTGATATTGAATAGACCACTACAACCACATGAGGAAAGAATTGCCTAGACTATATTTTCCAGGATCAAAGATATGTAGTTGAATTCTTTCCTAAAATGGAATTAAATGCATTGTATATAATCTTCAAAACAATTTTGGAAGATTCAGTGAATATAATATGAAAAATTCACTTAGATTATATTTTCTACAATGATGAATGTCAGGGGAGAATGGCTGCTGGCTCAATTGTCCTAAACACGAGATGAAAAAGAAAAAGGGCTAATTGCTTGTGTATGAGGCCTTGGGCCAGGCATTGGAAAAGTTCAGGCTGAGACCAGGTTATCTTGGGCAGCTTCGAGTTGTGCTGTCTTGGATGAACGTGTCAGCACTTGGCCGGGCTCTATTATTGGGCTAGTCCTGATTATTGATAACCCTAGATAAATATTTAATTTTGAGAATATTTAAATATCACATTTTTTATATTTTATTAACCTGTGGTATCCAGGAAGGAGAAAAAAGGATCATAATAGAATTTAACCATTGTGGACCATCACTCATAACTTGCATAACCCATCACTGAGGGAAATTTAAACCTACACAGGCATGTAGGCAAAGGGCATTTGCATGCTATATAATCCACTCCCTGTTCCCCGAAAATATAGAAATTTGTTAGTCTACAATGGGTGAGAACTAAAGCAATCTGTGTCGTCAGTGCATATTTAGAGGGGGTCATTTATGGTTTGTGCCATTTGTGGCAAGCCTTTGTCTGCATGCTTCTGTAAGTTAACTTGCCCTTGTTTCTCAAACCAATGCAGCATGTGAGAGGATGAGAAACTCTATGGTTAGCTATGTCTAGAAAATTGTTACACTGAGTACTTGAATCATTAACACATCAGCAAGCTATTTATTCAAACCATCCTGTTGAATTTTGTATTTTGGAGTGTCTTCTCACATTTTTTGAGATACATTGACCGACATAATTAAGGCTTGCCATTCTTGATTCGAGCTGCCATCCAGACTTGAACCTGATATGTGGTTAGCACTTTGGTTGAGCACTACTTGCTTGAGTCATAAACAAGTTCACCCAAGTAACCTGTTCATGAAATGGGCTAGGTTCAGCCTTAGGGACTCAACCTGCTTTACTTGGATTGACCTGGTCAAAATCAGTCTTGGTCTGTTTAATCACCTACAGCTACAAGCGATACATTAAAGTTACATTTGTGAAGTATTATATAGAGTAACATGCTAATAGAACATGAAATTAATGTAGTAACGATAATCAATTGATTAACCAAGTCAATAGTAGTTTAGGCATGGAGTGTGCATGTACAGAGTGACATGCGATGGTTCTGATATACATAGGCATGGAAAGAGGGCTTTACATCCATTGCTGAATTCAATGATGGGGATTGCAAAATAAAAGCGAAGCTGTTGAACATGATGCACAATGCCTAAAATGCATATAAACAGAAGAGTCATATATCATGGACCTTTATGCATCTGTTACCCCTAAAAATCAGAGATAATGAATTTGCCCTAAATTAAATACCATACTAGGCCATTACAACTATTAACTTGGAACTACTTGATGCACACGGAATGGTCTCCAGAATATATGCTTTTCATCTATTGACATTTTAGACCTTCTAGATCCTATCCAACAGTTTAAACTTTCATTCTGCAAATGCTGTCATTGAATATGGTCATGGGTGTAAAGTCCTCTCTTTCCTTCCTGTGTGTGTGTTTGTGTGTGCACGTGTGCGCTGTACTGGGTTTTCAGGTATAGGTTGATGTACACCTACTACTTGACCTGATTAAACGTTTGGGTCCTGTTCTGGGACCTGAACCTGACCTGCTAACTCTGTGTTCATTTTAGACCCAAACCTGAGATCTCAACTCTGAACATAGTTGAATGTATACTAGTTACATAAGACTTATTTAACATCTTCCCTGAACTCTTCCTTGCTATTTCTATTACCTGTTATTTAAATCACATTCTTTTATTGATATGTTGATAAAATTGCTGCAACATGCTGTAATGATTAGTTATAATTCACTCAAGTTTGTTGAAGTTCTTAGTTATCCCATTTAACTCTGTCAGTTCGGGTTAGATGGCAGGGGAAAAAGCTTCGAGCATTTGAGCATTAGTATTGTTTTAATGTTTATTGAAACTTGCAAACAACCTTCAATATTACACACTGTCATTTGATTAAATTGTTGCAGGTCATTTTGCCTTATGTAAGGTCAAAGCTTCATTATATTTACAACAGAGAAAGAGAAGCAAGGCTTCAAGCAAGTCTTTGGGTCATGATGATGCAAGATTGATGACACAGACTTCCTCCTGGATCAAGGAGAGAGCTCTCATTCTCAAGTTGAAGCTTTTGGTGTCGAAGGATCACATATGATGCACGTAAAAAGAGAATTATGTCTGTTATAGCTTGTTGCTACCCCTGGATTCATGCGACCAATGAGGGTAGGTAATTTCTTATGGTGATATCATTTACAAACATGTCCATTCGAATATATCTGTACCTTACGAACATTTGACCATGTGATTTACCTGGTCAAACTAGATTTAATTTTTGCTTGAAACATACTACAGCTGTTTGTTTAGATTATCTAAGTGTAAGTGTTGGCCTGCTGGTTAATATACTTTCTTGGGTAAAATTATCTTCAAGTTTGAAGACTTAAAACTAGAGTCATATAACCATGCGTGACAATCCAATGTGTTAATATTTGTTCAGAATTATTACTATATAATGCTGCTTGGTAGATCATTTATTAAGTCAGAATGTTTGTAAAACTTAGATTAAGAAGAGTTCTTAAATACCAATTCTATGTGTTCGAGATTTCTGTTAGATGTTACAGTTTTACAAATAGGAGTAAACAGTTATCCTGAGATCCCTTAGTTGAAGTTTGTGTCTTGGAAATCTGTTATATTGGTAATTTGATTGGCTAAAATTGTTCTGTGAACTTCCAAGTCCCATTATAGATATTTTAATTTCTTGTGTTTAATTTTGTTCAGATTTATTTTTACTTTGCATATGTGGATACAAATTATAAAAGGTGAATTAATTTGTGGTTTGTTGGGTCTGTTTGCATTTTTAATGTCATTTCTTTGTCTTGATTCTTTTAAAAAAAAATTCATATAAGAAATTTTCTGGTCACCTGAGAATGATTCTAGCATCCAATATGAGCTTGTTCCTTTTATAATGGTTTTGCTGCCTCGAAATTTATGGCTCGTAAATCATAATTAAAATATATCGTCTTTTTTTAATGTAACGAACCTTTGATTGATTAAAATATATCAATCAGAACATATTTGTGTAACAAGCCTCTGATTAAAATATATCATTCTTTCTTTAATGTTGGTGGTACTATTAGGCAGCCACCTCGCTAATAATTGTGAGAGATCTTGACAAGCGCTTCATCATATCTTGATTTCTTTGTTGTGATCTAATGATTGTAGAAGCTTACTGGCAAATAACAAGGCTTCTGTGTTGGCCTAGATCTATTCTGATGATGTTAGATTTTCTGTTGTTTAGCTTTGTGAATCTTTGTGGTCTTGCTTTTCCTATTGAAGGGGCAACTGTAGTAATATATTAAAGTTCTATAGTTAAATTACAGATTGTTGTTTTATACTAGTGATATGGTATATTTTTTCTGAATGATTATGAATAAAATTTTCTTATGCCTCTTTATAGCCGCCCACTGAATATGTAGTACCTAGCTCTCAGAAGCAACTGAGTGCCATATTGAGCTTCCTGTCAAAATCAAATGTCATTGAACTGGATTTTTCTGCCCTTTCTCTGCATGTTGAATAAAATTTATATAATGATTCTATATTCTAAGTAGCTTATTTGTTCTTTGCAGGATTGTCATTTGCTTATCAACTATTGTATCTGTTGGATGCAACTGGCTTCTATAGTCCAGGTCTACATGCACTTGGGATTCATGTATGTCGTGCAACAGGACAAGAACTGGTGCGATATCTTTCACAGTTGCTACTTGATTTCTCTTTTGAATTCAGTCACCTTGACGGCATGCTAGGAGCCTAGGGCATTGATGTGCTGCTGGGCATATATACATATACATACATGCATATACACAAATACATATGTATATATATGTATACATGCATGCATAGGATTCTCACATACACTTGTTTTAAAAGGCTAAAGTTTTTACTCTATTTTATTGCTGCTCCTGTAATTGCTTTTCTGCTTATTCAAATTTTATATGCATATGCTATTCATGGATTACTTTATATTATAATCTCTTCAGCCACTTTTTTCAAGTGGAAAACGTTGGTTCTTGAATCTTATCGGTGGTTTCTGTTTATGCTATCTTATAAGAATGAAATATTCTAGAAAACTTGCACAGCATGATGATCAATGTCTGATAGGATTGGAGCATTACGCCTTATCTCATTATCTCAAGCCTTTTTTTTTTAAAAAATGTCAAGGTAGATGGATTCCTCTTCTAGAATTTCAAGGATCAGAAGTCATGAGCTTGAAAGACTAAGGGGTCCTCTGTGGTTGAAGGTATATCATTTCTATATTCAAAATATCCGAATGTAATCATTTTATGCATCAGTAGTGTTTGAGGTCGATATACTGTCTGAGATCTTTTCCTGTGTAGTTACAAAACTTGTTCCTGGCTTGTCTGATTTGTACAGGCAGTTCAGAGAGTTCTGCTTAGCTGTATATACACAACATTAGATTATGTGCAAACTGGTCTGATTGCTGCAGTGTTCTTTTTCAAGGTGACCAGACCTTACCTGCTTTTGAAATTCTAAATGTATTTTGCATGGAAGCATCTTAATTCACTCAAATATACACATCTTTTGCTTGCTCTTGTAATTTTAGAGGTTTGTTATAATCGACCTGTAGTTGCTTTATCTGTTATCGTACAATGATTTTTTCCCAGAATATTAATCATCATTATATTATATCTTGACTATTCTATGCATTATTCAAATTTCTTCTGTTCTTTTGATGTTAAAAAAATAGTAGGGAACTTTGCATTAATAGCCATTCTCATTCTCATATTTGTAGAAATGGCCAATTTATTTCCTCTTGCAGGATTAGCTGTTTTCCATTTCTTTGACCAAATTGCCCGTGGCCCAATCAGCAAAGAACAATGTGCGTTCAATAATCAGATTTTTGCACTCTCAAATATATGCATCAGTTTAAAGTATGCGACCTCGAGGTGCATATACTGATCTAGGTTTTGTATTTATGAATGAAAGTGTGCTCTGGTCAGTCTAAATGTATGCATCACATTTATTATGCCTCAACTTCTCGAAAGTGTGTGTACCATGGACTGTCTACGTATTTATCAATTGCATTGGATAATTTAAATGTCAAACTACCAGCTAGTCATTTTAGATTTTTTTTTCCTTTGAGTAAAATGGAGATCTGGAGCTTCAGTAATAAGGTAAGCAAGAATATGACCTCAACGGAAGGGAGAAAGAGTAGAGACCTAAATCCTAAGACTGTTACAGCTCTCAAGACACTCTCTCAACTATCAGCATTTTCCTATTAGATAGAGACGTCCACTCAGTTAATAGGTATACACAATGCTGAAATACTCTCCCCACTGAAGAGAGACCTCGAGAAAATTCTGCTATTCTTTCCTTCCATAGACAACAACATAAAGCTAAGACAGCCTTATCTCAGCATCTCTAAGGTTATGCGGAACTTAGCCTTTTTCGCCATGCTGTCCAAAGCTGAACTAGGGATTTTGGCTTCCCTTATAGGTTCCAAGTATCTATCAGCTTTCTCCAAATAACACTGGTTAAGAAATAGATGAGTGTTCAATTCCTTTGGGTTGTCAGCAAGGCAGCACCCTCCTTGAACAGCCGATCCTTTCCCGGCCATAACTTAGTATGTAGCTGTTATTTTAGATGTGGGGAACTTTCTAAACGTAGTCTAAATATATGCACTGCATGGCATGTGTATGAGTCCCCTTGAAACTGTGGTTCATATAGTCTAGAAGTAATTTGGACAGAAAAATTCGAAAATGGCTTATCATACAAAAGAATAAAATGGTTGTTTCAGCTGAAAATGTGAATGGCTGTTTATGCAAATTACCCAAATATTATGGTAGTTGGCTGGAAACATCTGAAAGCAAATTATTTGTAACAGAAGCAAGCTGCTTTCTATAATTTTCAAATACTTCCCACTAATTCCTGGTTTTCATATTAATTCCTGGTTTTCATATGCTTAATTAAATAAGCATTTTACTGATGGAATATTTGCCAATTTGCATTACCTTAAAAATTATTTGCCATTTTACATTATCATCAAATGATCTTGTGTGCTACCGACTTTTATCGCCTTCAATGTTCCGATGAAATGGATCCTTTGTGGCTGTTAGTTTGTTCATATCCTTACAGTATTCCTTTTGATTAGTTGATATCAGCCTTGAATGCAGAAAGATGCATACTGAAAAAAAAAAATGAAAAAGGATCTTAAGCACATTTGGCTTAGCAAGTGCAGTGGAGTCATTGCACACCCTCTGTATGAGATCTCCTATCATGTCTGAATTGTGATGCATGCAGGTTTAGGGATCATATCTTTCATCTTATTATTCCTGTACCTTTTTTTTTTTTTGGGTCCCCCCATGTTGCGCCTGCTACTTTTGCATCCTTTCTGTCCATGCAGTTGTTTCATGTATATGGTGTCTGCCGCAAGGATCATTTTGCCATTATTGATCTGGTCACTTTTGCATGTTCGTCATATTGATGATGTATCCAGTTCCTTACCTGGAGGTTGAGCCTTGGCGCAACGGTAAGGTTGCTCCATTGGTGGTCATGGGTTTGAAACATGGAAAGAGCCTCTCCACATGTGGAGTTAAGGGTGCGTGCATATGACCTTCTCCAGACCCTGCTGTGGCGGGAGCCTCGTGCACTGGACCACTCTTTTTTATCCAATTTATCGCCTTATGGTATCCGAAACTTTGGTCCCAATATGGTTTGTCCAAGGTTTATGAGATCAATGATAAATACTGCTGGGACTGTATGGACTACCTTCTTTCACTAATTATAGCTATGTCTTAAATGTCATGTCCTCCACCACCACCCAACCCCACCACCAAAAAGAAAAAATTCCCCTGTTTCTGATGTATGCCTTCTGAAGATTTTATCGATTTACATATTCATTAATGGGTGAAATTTCTTCTAG
>KE504715.1:1262131-1280808 GCA_000441515.1 Elaeis oleifera | reverse complement strand
GTTAAAAGTAACAAATAACCTGCAGGATGCTTATACCTGTTCTGGATGAGTATCTGCCTAGATTGTTATGCAATCTCTTCTTTCTTTGAATTTCTTCCCATATCATACTCTTTTTCCTTCTACATAAAACTGCCCTTTCATACAGATGATGGAGTGGTGGTACCAATCTGCTGAAGAAGAATGTCAGCTCCAACCGTATACCCCCCACCCCTCCTCCACCTCCCCAAAGGTGAGCTTGGTTCCCCACTTCATGGTATCTTAATGATTGCAATAATCTTCTAGATCTATCAATCTTGAACTTTCTCCAAATGGTATGCATTGTTGTTGAAGTATACATTTCTAACTGTCGTGATAATGTTATTCTCGTTCTCTCAACCTCTTTGCTTGCTGATCTGGGCATCCATGCTTTGCAAATGTTATATACATGACATGCATATCCTTGTTGTGTTGTGTGTCGGATATGGATCTGTATTGTGATATTAGGATACTTGCACGATATTTGATGACTATGTACACGTGCTTATAGATGTACTTGTGTACATATTGTGATTTGGGCTGGGCTTGTTCTCTTTTTGAAACACCTTACTGTATCAATTCAGTTCTGAGTCTATATGGTTCAGGTAACCTGATTTAACCCAAACTGGACCAATATATATTATATAATATTACACATATAATATTTGACCAATATATATTATATAATATTACATATATAATGTTTGTAATAGATTCTTATAGTATAAGATATGTTATTCATGTTTTATTATATTATAAACTGACAGGTGATGCTCATTGTCTCATTTCATTTGTAGAATACTTATTGTTGTGCCATATTATTGTCAATATTTAGTTTACTTTTGGGTATTTTGTTATACGGTGTTGTGAATAAATTTTTTGTCGGTTTGTGCTGTTCACTTTTAGTTCTCAATTGATTATCTTGCATAGATTCAATGTATCATTTTGCTGATTTTTAAAATTTGTTTGGCACTCTGGAGACCCATGGATTTTGGTTACGTTGGTTCAGTTTTGTTCCAACAATGACCTGTTCAACTTTGGTTCCAGAAATCATCAACTTATTGGGATTGGTCATGTTCTGAGTTGACCTGTAACCTGGAACACCTGAACCATGCGCAGCCCTAATGTAGAGCGTGCGCCTGTGTGGACCATATCATATGCTGTTGTTGATCAAAATCCTTTATGTAGATGCTCCTAAAATCTTGTTTCACAGTTCTGGTTTAAATGATAATGACCAAGATTCTTATTATTAAATTGGCAAGGAAACTGGAATAGAATATCCGAATAGACTGGTTTGGAAGAGTTTTTTCTCGTCAAATTATTGATCCACATTGGCAAAGTAAAGAATGTGAACAAATTCTCTGAACCTAGATTCTGAATAAGTTGCTTATCTTTTCAAACTGTGTAATATTCTATTAATGTAATTAGATAACCATACTCTCCAAATATTGATACATTTTATAGATTCTAAAATGGTTTCCAGATCTTTTTGGTGAGCTAAAATGATTTCCAGATTAAAGGCTGGAATATAGACTGCTGCTTTCTCAGCCATGTTTTTGCTTGCTTGATTGCTTAACCACAGGTTGCCAAAGATGGAATTCCGTTGCCACCAGACCGGACGTTGTGCCCACTGTGCTCCCAGAACGGGTTAATCCATCAGTCATTGCTGTTTCTGGTTTGTTTCTGCTATGCTTGCATATTTAAAT
The DNA here is from genome assembly GCA_000441515.1 of Elaeis oleifera. Lineage (NCBI taxonomy): Eukaryota > Viridiplantae > Streptophyta > Magnoliopsida > Arecales > Arecaceae > Elaeis > Elaeis oleifera. The sequence goes on along the minus strand of KE504715.1, from coordinate 1,279,087 downwards.
ATGTGTCACAGGCAAGTCCTCGTACCTTTAGTAGACAATTCTTCTATCACGAGATGGAATGCCTTTGCTATGCATCCTGATGATGGTCTAATCTTCGCTTTTGAAATGACAGTACAAACGGTGCCCTGTCACATTGATGCCTGCAACAGTTGAGCATATTAGGAGACTCTTCCATGATTTATAGTTATTTAAACTGAAGCTTTCCAAAATTACAGTGAAGAACGGATCAGATATGCACCCAAAACCCAAAGGGAAATCCACAATTCCTTTGCCAGACATAATGGGAGGATTCCATGTGTACCTAGCATGGTTGCCATGGAAAGAAGCGAACCTGGTATTTGCCTGGTTCTGTGACGCCAAGCAGGTTTTGAGAAATTTAAATAATACATATATATATATATATATGTGTGTGTGTGTGTGTGTGTGTGTGTGTGTTTACAAGATACGGAGTTACTATTATTTTTAATTAAGAGAGCTTGATGAAGAGTCTGCCTGCCATGAAGAACTCTCCTGGTTCCTTCTAGGTCCCAATCTAATTTTCAAATGGTCAATTTGATAGGCCTCTGTACATTAAAGATCGTGTTGATTATTACCTGTATCATGAAAGTGTTGAACTTGCAGCATTTCTCCATATGTTGAAATGGTTATCCATGAGATGGTTTGTATATATTTGTTATGTGCCGGGATGATGGGGAGTAACTAAAGATTCTAGTTAACTGGTGGTTGCGGTGTCTGTTTCTGAAGTGACCAAGATGGAACAATGGCTTGGTATTGTTTCGATGCAAATTTTGGAAAGCACGTGGACATATGTTTCTCTCTGCCCATGTTATTGATGCTTTGGTGCCGACCTTTAAAGGCCACAGGATGTGATCCGCTTGGGGCACTGTAATTGAACTTGCAGCTGGAAGGGAAAATCTAGAAGTTAAGAAGCACAATTGTTTGCTGGGGTCTAGAAACATGTCCTGCAATCCCAGGCATTATTGGCAATCTCATCAAAAGAGAGCTGAGGAAGGTCTCCTCAGTTCCGGAGGACCCACTTTTCCGGTCTGGGCGAGAAACCGCCCATCCGCTCCTCTCGTGCTCTTATCCTAGGTGCCGTAAATTAGCGTTCGACATCTAACTTTTATATAAAACTAGTTCTGAATCAGCGCATTGCGCACGGCTCTTAAATCAAACGATGGATCGTTTGTTTTAAAAAATTATATATAAACAATAAGATAATATCTATTTAAATTTTTATGTTTATATCAATAAATTTTTATTACAAAAGGAATATAATATTTATTTAAAATATTATTTAAATTATATAAATAAATTTAATAATATTATATTTTATTAATATTAAAAATTAAAATTATTAGATAGGAGTGTTTAGACCTATGGTATGGTGTATTATTAGTTGATTTTGATTCAAATAACATTCATAAATGATAATATACTGTTTATATAGATAATTTAAATAATTAATATGTTATATATATATATTAAATTTATTTATATTTATATTCTGATTTGATACGGTACTCACTCTCCGACGTCCATGCCCACGCGGTGGCTGACCCGCACTCTTGTCTATAAGTGTCCATGGTCCAGAGAATATATATATATATAATTTATTATGTTTATATTCTGATTTGGTACGGTACCCACTCTCCAATGCCCATGCCCACGCGGTGTCTATGTCCTGTTTCTCCAAACGACTTATGAAGTTATCCTCCCATCTTTAGATGATATTGGTTCTTATCTTCTGCTCCATTTGGGGCACTCTTGTCTATAAGTGTCTATGGTCCAGAGAAACCCCTTTTGTCCCCCTGTTGCCGATGTTGATAGACTCACTTCCTAACAAAGAATACTGACGGCCATCGAGAAGAGGAAAAAACAAGGGCATGATCAAGACTCTCAACTGTAATTCCGCCATTATCTGGGCCGCCGTCATTATCTGTGATTCCGCCATTATCTGCCCAGGACCATGCCCAGCCTCATCGCCTTTGACATTGCTATTCTCAACGTCACTTTTATCTAAGTTGCTTCATCGTTATTAGCATTAATGTTAACTACATCGATATCAGTACTTGCTGTGGTATTGTTATTGCCAAATTATCTCTAGGTCGATCAGATACCGATGAGATCGGATTTTGATGCCGATCATTTCTAAATCAGCTAGATATCGATCAGATTGAAACATGTCAATCAAACACCAATCAAATCTAACCATCTCCAGATTGATCAGATGCCAACCAAATCCGATCATTTCTAACTTGACTGGATGCCGACTACATCCAATCCAAACAGACCATTTCTAACTCGACTAAACACCGATCAAACTAGAATAACACCACTCCAACCATCTATTATTTTTTTATCGTTATTTCAAGTTCCAATTCAACTTATGCATTGGAGAGTTTGATTGGAGTCAATCTAATAAGATTTTTATTTTTTATACAGATCTATGATTCTATGATAAGTTATTTTTCACCATCTCCAAATGATCCGAACCGGATTTTGTTAACAACAAGGTTGTTTGTCAAACTATTTATTTTTTATTATTTTAAATTTTAGATTGGGTATTTGATTCGATTTAAATAATTCAATCTAAATAAAGGTTAATTGGATGGATTTAAATATCTGATAAATTTATAAATTTTTAATAAATGAATTTTAAAATTTTTTGATAAATATTTGAACGTATTTACGATGGATAGGATAAATAGGTTTGGACGTGGATGGGATAAATTTTAAGGCATCCTACCGCTGCCGCTTCCTGAGCCCGTGCCAAGGCGACGGCCAGAAATTTAATGTCTTTTCCATCGTGACAACGGATAATAAATAAAACAAGATACTTTCCACCAAAAAAAATAAACAAGATACCAATTGCATTGCACTGGCCGATATCTCGAGGATACGTCTGTTTATACCGGCTGATATGTCCGTAAGCAAGCGCCCGATATAAATAAAGGCTCTCGGCCGATATCTCGTTCTTTCCTTGTATAAAACCTATTTATTTAGCTGCAGAGCCGCTGCCTCCTCTCGCCGATTGCCGGATCGGCTCTATTTGTGCTCGAGAGAGAGAAGAAGAGGAGGAAGAATCGAAGAGAGATGGCGACGGAAGTTGAGACGGCGGCGAGCGGTGGGAGATCGATGGAGGACAGAAGGTGCCGCACCGGCTGGAACGGAAGTGGACCTTCTGGTTCGACAACCAGTCCAAACCCAAGCAGGGCGCCGCCTGGGGCACCTCCCTCCGCAAGGTCTACACCTTCGACACCGTCGAGGAGTTCTGGTGGTCAGTCTCTCTCTCTGTCGTTCGGATCCGTCCATCTTCCGTTTGTCTCTCCAGTTTCTTGATCTGTTCTCAGTCTCAGATTTGATGCCAGGAATATTTCTTTCTTTTTAGATCTTGTTTGGTTGCGATGCTTCTTGGCTTTGCTATTCGATCCATGATTTCTTGGTGGAAATCCATGTGATGTTTCCTTGATTTTATTTATTTATTTTTTAATATTAGAAGAAGAAGTAAAAGAAGTAAAGAGTTATCTTGTTTACGATACGGTGCTTCTTGATTTTTTTCTTTAATTTTTTTTTGAATTTCAAGAGAAATAGGATATATTTTTTGTAGGATCTGTGGTGACTTATCTGGTTGCAGATCTATGGATGCTTTGGATCTTTTCTTTCTTCTTTAATGTTTTCTTGGTACTTTGGATTGGTTATGTTGTAGCTCGATGCTTTTATTTGACTTGATTGGTATTATCTGCCAGAGTTTTCTCCATGGAACCTTAACATCAGCTTTTGGTTATTTTAAGTTTTCAGAGAAAGATCGTGGCTTTTCGGCATGATGCTTGGAAATTTGGTCTATTTACAAGTCAATGAATTCCAACATTGATTTTTGGTCCTTGGCGTTCATTGCTTACAGTGCTATGCTTCCCGTTTTCACCAGATTTTTGTTCCCGTTTCACCATGTACTCCAACATTGATTCTAATCTTATAATCTAAGATTATAAGGGATGCTTATTATTAATCTAGCGATGCATTGCATTGTTTCAAGTATTTATCATGCAAACTAAAATTAGATTAATTCTTTTACACAATAAAACACAAAAGATCTCAAAAATCTTAATAAAAATATAGGGTGATGTGCAACATATCAACGACATATTAAAGATACTATATTAAATATATTTTACTCGCCGGTTCGGTAATATGGAAACTTATATAATGATACTGTGGGAAACTTATACACGTTGCCACAATTTCTAAGTTCTAACCTTTGGTCTGATTTGAATAATAATTTTCTGTTATAATCATGTTTAGTTTGTGGAACAAGCATCCTCAAGAAAAAACGCTACAAAAATAGATAGAGAAAGAGAGAAGAGTTTCAAACAACCTTTAATAGAAATAAGGTTATGTAGGATGGTCAGATACAAGTTTAAACAAAAAAGGTGCTGGTGCATATCAGTTTGATATGCATCAATACATGCTGGCATGAACAATTCATAGGTATACAACGTTGTTGTGTTGTAAACATGCTAGCATGGTACCTGTTGTGGATTTGGTATGATAAGAACTTAAGTCATGGGTGGAAGAGTAGAAGTTTCATGTTTCTTTGATCACTTCATGCTCAGCAAGAGGGAGAAAGGTGATACAGATATCTAGAAAAGAATAACTATATGTGTGTATATATACTAGGTAGTGAAGAGCTTTAAATATAAAATTTCTCATCTAAAACTTCAAAAATAGTTCAAAGATATAAAGGACATGACATTTTTCAAAGTTATTATGTTGCCTGTTTTCTTGACCCATCTTTGAGAAGAAGTGAAGCTCAATTTTGACATTATTATTAGTTGAATGAACTCATCAATTTCTAAAAGTTGGAACTGAAGAATTTGATAAGCATCTAAGTGTTGGATACTATTTGACTCACCAATACATATCCAATGCAAATTCTTTGAATTGTATGGAATTGTCTTGGTAAAATTGATTACAATACAATAATATAAATAAAAAATTGAGCATTTTGTATTAGCTAGTGCCTAGTAAGGTTTTGCATGGAATTGTCAAGCATAATTGATGACACATTTAAAATAACAAAATGGCTTAGAGACCGGCTTGGATGCGGCAGCATCTCACAACTAGGGTGTATGACATCACCCTGCTGCTGGTGCTTTCTTCATCCATATATGAGAGGGGTTCTGTTTTGAAGCCTTTTTAATGATGCTCCCAAAGCATTGCTTGTGAAGTATTGCTAGTTTTGCATGTAAAGAATTTTTTATGAGTTTGGTATCAATTTGGATATTTTGATTGATGACTATATGTCTCAAGAGACTGGTTTTCTTGCATATTTGACCATAATGTGGTTGTCTTGAAATGGTTTATAGGCTATTTACTTTACACTCCGACTTAATTAGCTTGGTGACATTCTTGTTATTTATCAAAATTGCACTTGTCAAATTTAGTTTAACATCCAGATGCATTTTTGCAAGTTTTATCAACCTCTTAGTCTTCCAAGCATCATAGTATCTAGAACGAGGCCTTCATCCCAATTAATTATATCTGGGAGAGTGGATAGATTAGGTAGGCTTTTTAAACTGAGAATATTTTATTATTCAACTTTGTAGCACATCATCGATTGCACCTGTTGGCATGGCCAGAATTTACTTCCTTATTATTCATGCCAACATCTTAGCTTAGAGCTGATCAAAGGTTCTGCAAATGGATAAAAGTGAACAAGGAATGGTAGTTGTGAGAGGACTTGAAAAACTTGCATTTGCAGGAAATATAGCTTTTATTGGAGGTAGATAAGTGTTTCATATAGCTCTCAGCATATATTTAGAATTAGTCTTGATTGTTATGGTTATTTCCTTGATGATAGCTGCAGAAAACTAACCTGAGCGAATTTAATATGATTATTATAAGTGCAATTACTTGTTTTTCTTTAGGCTGCTAATGGAGAAGTGAATTCAGTGTCACATGTAGTTTTTGTTTGATATAATTTTTTCTTTGGAACATATTTTGATTTTGTGAACCTTGATGGTTTGGTTGCTTTTGGGTAGCAACTCTTGAAAATGCTGTTTAATAGGTCCAAAGACAAGGGATCAGTCACTAAAAGAATCAAAATTATATCCTTGTCTGGGTATCATTGAGCTACCAGAACATTCCACCCGAAAAGTTGCCAAGAGGATTGCCATTTATCTGATGAATAACAACCAAGCTTTCTGAGATTTATTTATCATGTAGTGGAACTGATATTATACTGAAGGCTTGTTTGTCTGTTTCGATTTCCCCTTCTTGAATTTGTTTCATTCTCTGCTTATACTCCATATATCCGGTTTCTATATTACATCGACATTGTAGGTGATGTACATTACTCTTTTCCTTTTTCATAGCTTGTATGATCAGATATTTCGTCCCAGCAAGTTGCCAGTAAATGCTGACTTCCACTGTTTCAAAACTGGGGTGGAACCCAAGTGGGAAGATCCTGAATGTGCAAATGGGGGCAAGTGGTCGGTGACATGTAATAGAAAGGCCACTCTTGACACCATGTGGTTAGAGACGGTGAGTCCTTGTCTATTCCCTTTATTATAATGGTTTGCTTCTGTTTCATGTGGGCACTTTCTGGATATCAAACTATGTGCACCATCCATGCAATTAATGGCTATAGCCTTTTGCAATTTACTAGCTTTTAATCTCCATGGCTTTCCCTCTCATCTTTTGTGCCAAATGACTTATGCTGCATGAATAATATTTATGCAGTTGATGGCTTTAATTGGAGAGCAGTTTGATGAGAGCGAGGAAATCTGTGGTGTCGTGGCAAGTGTGCGTCAGAGGCAGGACAAGCTTGCACTGTGGACCAAGACAGCAAGCAATGAAGCTGTTCAGGTTATTGTTTTTTTTATTTAATTGATTTAGGAAGTTGGGTGTCAATTAATAATGTTATATCTTACATTACATCTTTTTTGAAAAATGTGAAACACCTAATCTGTGCTTTAGCTTTTGGATATTTTCTGTTGAAGTGAACGTTTTGTTGTTATATTTTGTAAATTGTGAATTATGACTGGGATTAGAAGCCCAAGTATGTTCAATTTAATGCATAAGATCAATAATATTCCTCTTGTGTTTGAACTTCATGACTTTCTATTGATGTTTTCTTACATGTTTGGTTTTGCAAGTGCTTTTTTTTTTTTTCAAAATAAAGAATTATTGATGTTGGGCAAAGGAGTGTGGAATGAGGATCGATAAAGCCAACACCAAATAATTGGGACAGTTCTGGATGGTTATGATCATGGTCATGGCAAGGGAGAATGAGATGTACATGGTCTTGGTGGTCCTTTTGATCATTTTGTGTTCAAAGCGCTTACCACAGCAAAGCATATGAAATTTGTCTATATCAAGTCTTCTAAATTGAAGTGGTTGGAGTATAGGTGATTGATATTTAGATCGGGTAAAGCAAGATATGGAATGGTAACAAAGCATTGAAGGGTTGATTTTTATCTGTTATGAGATGATAAAGTGTAGAATATTACCTTTCTTGTGTAAGCCATAATCAACCTTATTAACCAATACAAATTTTATTGGAGTTTTGGTGTTAAGATGCTGATTATAGGGGGAATGGAACAAGTAATGTTGCAAGAAAAATGATCTTGAATAATGTGTCAAAGAAAGGGAAAAAGACTTAAAGAAAAAAAGATGGCTCATGGTCTGGGTCATCAAATTAATGTGGGACGAAGATGAATAGTGGGGGTTTGCTAAAGATTGGTGGGTTACTTATTTGCTCCTGAAAGATTGATGAAAAAGATGTTTATGTCTGTAAAGGAACATTGAGGAGCCGTCTTTGTTGACAATTTTTATAAAACAAATTTATACAAGAATGAAAATGAATGAGTTTTACAAAAATGGTTGTTTGCTTGTTTTCTTTAAAACTTATTTTGCCAACACTGGCAAGGCATACAACCCGAAAAATGAAGTTTATGAACCCCCCGTCCCCCACCCTGTTTTTCATAAATAATGTTTTGCAGAAATCATGTTTTATAGTTATCTGTTTTAGGAAAATTATCATCCATCCAACAGCCCCTAAGAGCATGGAGCTTGATATCCCCTTCAAGCCTCATGGAAATGATACTTGTTTAAATTACCATTCAAAAAGGGTCAAATGAGAGAGGTTAATGTGACTCATTTGGTTAATGCCTTGCAATGTTATCATTGGGGTTTGTTGAAGTAGAAAGTGAATTCTAGAAGTTTGCTCTTGTATGGTCAGTTTGCTTTATTTTTGAAGCTCCATTTTGTTCTAGCTGTGAATGAATGTGATAATCCCAAATTTTGTCAAGGCCTGCCTTTTATTTGTAGGGTTGACCTTAAGAAAGGTATCAGAATGCTGATTAGGATTGTCTTCAGTATTTTAACTAGAATGAAATTTTAATAAAGATGGATTGCCTGGAAAAGCCATAATGATTTTTAAGCAAGGTTTTTGGGTGTCTGAATGGTCTTGTTAATTTCTTGCAGGAAAATTTCTAGCGTAATTGGGCTATGGAGAACAGAGAAATATGTTAAAGCCTTGTTTATGTTGTGTTGAAATCTTTGGCTTCTTCTATTATACTATTTAGCTCAAGCATTTTAAAATGATCAAATCTTAAAATAAAAGAAGAGAAGATTTCCACCTGTGTAATTGAGATAAGAGTTTCTAAGCAAGATGGAGTGCTTAAGAAAGAACAAACTAGATGAGGGAGCTTAATAATGGGAGGGATGACCAGGCTGTTACTGAGGTTTGAGATTAAGCTCATTCCAAGGCCAAATTGAGACGATTTGGTAGATTTCATAGTCTTTTCTTCCTAGATATCTCCTGTTTGCACAATTACATAATTTTAAAAAGTCAGAAAATATAGAAAAGGGATAATTGAGAAAAGAGTTTAAGTTATTTTGTTTAAAAACATGATGCTATTATAGTTTCATGTAATTCTTCAACTTGATGTACCACATGTAAGGTGCCAAAAAAGTCTGTAACTCAGTCTTCATATCAGTCAAAATTTGATGCCAAGGGTTTGAGTCTGTTAAGGTTGTTGGAAACTATTAATTATTACTGAGTCAAGTATTAACTAGCTAGTAGATTTTAAATTCTGAAGTATCAATAATGAAACTAATGTAAAAGATCAATTTTCTAGAATCAATAAGAGCCAATTAGATTAAGTTACGGATTGTTACGCTTGTAACATTAACAAAAGTTAAGCTTTCAAACCTTATTTTGGGGTCCCACAGGTATTGGTTCTAATAAATTGCATGTCGCCTAATGTGGCCTCATAATTCATCTGATTATTGGAAGAAACTTCTTAGGTAGAGAATGATAGATCATCCTATTGTGGGGTGTGAGTAAAACTTTACTAGCTCTTGCTCTTGCATCTCGAATGGATACCTGCCTAATTAGCTATGGTTTTAAGGGCTCCATTGAAATGCATGTTTTATTGTAGAATAAACATACATATGTATTAACTTACTAATTGAATTTCAACTATTCAGAAATCATTATATTTAGCAATTTTGAAACTTTTTCCAGTCACAGTTTTATTAAGTCTTTTTGATCATCATTTTTTAGTAGAATCTGTGAGTATGTTGGTTTTGGGCTTTTCCTATCATATTTTGAGGTTAAATGACTATTAACTAAATGCATGTAGTTACGGACAAATAAATTTATTTATAAAAAACATGTTGTTACTGTTGTGTTTTGTATCATTTTGTTGTTCACATTTGCCTTTGTAATAGTCCCTTTGTGGAGGCTTCAGCCCATTCCATGTTACATTGGGATTCCATGAGTCTGTTGTGTTTGATCCTCTCTCTCTCTCTCTCTCTGTAAGTCATTTCCAAGTGTCATACAAACGTTTGTGTTTATCATATCCTGGTACTATAGGTAAATCTAAGAGCCAGATAACTTAGTGCCCATCAAGGTGCTGAAGTCCTCAAGGGCCAAGGTCTATGGAGAGGCCGCACAGGCATTAGACTGAAATTCCATCTGGGAGCTTGGGATTAGAGCCCTTGTTATTCATGTTGAAATAGCATTTATTTGAAATATGGTAGTTTTCAGTTGGGACTGATCAAAAGTGACTAAATGAATTTCAGCCAAAACAGGCCAAAGCCTCCCAGTACATTAGTGGAGTGGCTTCAGAGGCCAACGGCCAAAAACATGTTTTGTCTGAAACTTCAAGCTTTGCTCACAAGTATTCGTTGGGAGTCAGCCATCATTGAATATCTTCAAGATCACATCAGATGGCTTTGGTCATTCATGGAAGTAGTTACCATCATCATTCCATTAACGTTCCAATCGTAGTAAGAAACTTTCTTGTTCTATGTTTTATGTTATGAAATCGGAGATACAGCAAAGTCATGCTCCGTAGTTCCAACCCTGCAATTGATTAGTTATAATGACTTGTTTTACGGTAAATATATTAAAATCATGATCATGTGGTAGTATATTGTTAGCTGTCCTTGTGGTTTTCGGTTTGGTTTGCAAAATAAGGAAAAAGGATGAGATTTTTTCCCTAAAATGAGATTTTGTGATGATCTTTCAAACATATAAGTGAATCCGTTTCTTTCATTTCTCTGGTTTCTTTCAAACATATAAGCTTTTGATATTTCTTACTGAAGCATGTAGCTTTTCTTAAAGTTGTACCATTTGGTTTCTGTATAAATTTACTATTTCTTGATATTATGCAGATGAGCATTGGGAAGAAATGGAAGGAAATCATTGACTACAATGATAAGATTGTATACAGCTTCCATGTACGTCTTAGAACATAAATATTCATACCTCACTCATAATGTTGGTGTATCTCATTTTCTATTATATGCATCAATATCAATTCGTTGTATTCTTTTCTTTGCATTATTTATTTATAAAATATCAAGAAATGAGATGAAATCAGAATCCAATTTCGATTACTGTTGTCATTGTTTGATTCTGTTAGTGTGCTTCCAATCCTTTATCATTATTTCAATTCTTGGCTTTTTACAGGATGACTCCAGAAGAGAAAAATCAAACAGAGGTGGTCGGTATAATGTGTGAATACTGCAGATGACCTATCAACAACTGAAATTTTGGATGGTTCTCTGCCAAGCTTTTGGGAGTTCAGAGGCACTTCAGTCTTTCGAGACTCTAGTTTGGATCCTACCGAAGAACAGCCTGTGTTAAGGTGCTTCACTTTACGATATCTGGATATTGTATGTGTGTGCTATGGGTACCAAAATACACGGTTACAACTTTATGATATTTCTAGATTTGATTAGCCTGTACTTCCACCATTTATTTCTTCCATTGGCTGTGCTTCTCACTTTGATGCACTTGTGGATTAGATAGTGGAATTGGGACCATATCCGAAACCTGGATTGCAGGTTGACTAGCACTTAAAAGAGTCCCGCTAATTTCCACCCTCTTTGTGCTTGTTTGGGCTTTTATGATGGAATTTATAATTTTGCGAATGAAAATGCAACGAGTATTAAAGGAAGCATGCTTTTTGTTTGATGGTGGAATATGCTACTAGTAGTCCAGCAGAGTGCTTTGGTAATCATTCGGATCCGGGCATACGATGCTTGAGGGTGTTGCTATTAGCGTGTCTTGGGCTGACCTAGGCACCAGAAGGGAACTTACAACCCAGTTTCACCTTGTTCGCAAATCATAAACTTGAGAGGGACACCAAATATTGTGCACTCGGAGGATTATAAATTGATTGTCCTTTGAACTCCTTTGTTCTCTGATCTCAAAAAGGCAATGTTTTGCCATGCGTGATTATTAATTTCTTCTATATATCCTTGATATTCGTAGTTTTGGTCTCTTCTCCACCGTAATGGAATTTTAATTCTCTCCCGCCCTCATAGTCAGCCACCCTTGTTTCTGGCCGAAAACAAAATTACCGTGCGTCTCTGTCCACCCTATCTGGGGTGACTGCAGATCCTGCGTTCTCCAAGAAGACAGCGCTTTTTATTTATTTGTTTATTTAAATTTACATATGATGCTGTTGTTTCTTTATTGTATGAAATAATTAAAAATAGGGTGCATATTTTTTCCGAAAAGCCTTAAGTTCGTCCCTTGTATCAGGTATGGTCCAAGGAGTTCAATCAAGCACTCTCAAAATCATGATTATAAATCTAAATAATATAATAATTACTAATTAACTCCCTGCATAAATTCTGTCCATGATTTTGTATTACCATTATGTATATATTAGAGCGGCATGTCATCCAGCACAACCGGAAGTACCATTCGATACCAAATTCTTTTGAACTCCATATTCCCAGGGTGGTATTTGTCGCATTCATGTGAGAAGGGAATTGCAAGGGTCGTGAGGAGCTCATTGTTATATTACCAATGCAGGACAGACTTTTGGGAATGATGTGCATATTTGGTTAAGACCGAGCTTTGACGGAGCTCTTCTTCCAAGCCTTGTAGTCTTTACTCTCCAGCATCTTCTCCACCTCTTCGAACTGCAGTCCTCTGGTCTCAGGCACGAGCAAGAAAGTGAGAACGAGCGCAACCACGGAAACACAGCAGAACAAGAGGAATGTTGGTGCAGTGCCTAAAGCCTCCGTCAAGCTCAAGAATGTCTGTGTGACGATCAGGTTCGAGACCCAATTCGCCACCGCGGCAACCCACCGCAGACTCCTCGGTATCTCAGAGGGTAGATCTCGGAGTTGACGATCCAAGGGACGGTGCCCATGCCCGGAGAGTAGGAGATGATATATGCTCCGAGGGCGATGAGAGCCAACCAGCCAAAGTTGCTGGGGCAGCCACGAGTGTACCACTCACGGCTTGATGCTTGACAGAATTGTTTCCATCAGACTCAGACGACAAGCAGGTCCCAGGGAGAAGCTGTTCCATGATCAAGGCAGGCATGATCAGGATTGGATAATTCAATACTTTGATGCAACCAGAGCGACAGATTCTAAATATTCGAACATCTAAATCGAATCAAAAATAACTTCCTCTTTGTATCTTGGTAGTAAGCAAAGCAACATGTCGTGGATCTTGATGCAACATGGATAAAGCCAAATCTAGGAAACGACTGCAGTGTACCGTCGACTCGAGCATCGTTCTTTAAGAGGTATAAGCTTGTTATGTTCTACAGGAATATTGTTCCTATCACGTCTATTTTTACGATCCAATTTAATTGTAGTAGTTAATTTTATCCTATCATGTGAAGGAAACGACTTGTCGGTTCACCAAAGGTACGGCCACCATCTGGGATTTAACATGGCGACCAGAGTCCAGTTCGCAAAAGCGTTTCTTAGTTCGACCAGAAACCAGACCCAGAGGCTTGCATGTATTATTTAGCTCTAGATCATCAACCTTCTTATAAAAAAAAAAATTACCAACAACTGAAAAAATCACACACTAAATCTTATGGACGATCATTGATCAATATATGGAGGTGCTGAGGTACTTACTTTATCCCCATCGTGAGCACAAAATCCACACCCTGAGGCTGCTTTCACGCAATCCATGCATGTCCATGCCATGCCTGAAGCTGGCTTGAAATCTGGGCATGTAGAGTTTCCACCGACCGGATTCGGCAATTCCACTGCCGGGGAATGCGAAGCAACTCCAAAGAAGACACCGCCGAGCAAGGCCAAGCATGTAATGATTCCAACCAAGCTGATAAGAAGCAGCTTTCTCCTTCCGGCTCTGTCGACGAAGAAGATACTGACGATAGAGCCCACGGCATTGAGACCAGAGGTTATGAGAGAGAGTGCCAAGGCAGTACTGTTGGAAGCATAACCAGCCAATTGAACTATTGTGGGACTGTAATACATCACTGTGTTGATACCCACAAACTGCTGAGCTACCTGCACGAGAATGCCTGCCACAAGCCCTCTGCGCACGACCACACTACCTGTTGCCTTCTTTAGTTTGCTGAACATGCCATCTCCCCCGATCGAACCTTCCTCGGCTATTTCAGCTTCGATCGACTTTCGTAAAGCTTCGATTTCTTTCTCAAATTCATGAGAAGGATATATCTTTCTCAAGATCTCTGCAGCTTCCTCTTTTCTATCCTGTTTAATAATAATAATAATAATAATAAAAGAAATTCATGATCATTATCATGCAGCATCTATAGATTAAAACAGCAGAGAAGTAGGAAACTGTACAAAAATTAATTTGTCTAATATGAGAGAGAACCACATCAAGATTTGAAGGAAATAGATAATGACCTTTCTGTACAGCCACCTAGGTGACTCTGGAAGCATCAGCATCAGTACAAACTGAACAAGAGCAGGAAGTCCAGCCACACCGAGCATCCAGCGCCAAGTTCCTGGGGTCTGAAGAAAAAAAGGATTAAATGTCACTACCAATATTACCATATGGGAAGAATCGATATCAGGAATGAAGAAATTTATTTAATTACCTTGGTGAAAGCCAGATTTATGAGGTAGGATAGAAATTGTCCTCCTGTAATAAGCAACCCATTAGTGCTGACAAGAGCACCTCTAATTTTGGCAGGAGAAGCTTCAGAAATGTAGAGAGGAGAAGTCATAGAAGCCATCCCAACTCCGAAGCCCACCAAGATTCTCCCACGATTATAATTTCGGGAACTGGTGCGATAGCCATTACAACAGCACCAACAAAGAACAACAGATCAGCTAACAATATTGAAGGTTTCCTTCCAAATCTGTCATTTATCCATCCACCAAATGCAGCACCAACTATAGCTCCAGCTACAGCCATGCTCACAATGGTTTCCTATCGACAAAGTAGCCATCGATCACAGGTAAATGGGGAGGAAGCGTAAGTTAGGAAAGATCTACTATGACAAATTCTACAAAACCATATAATTAGTTGTCATGAACATAATGAAGCAAACCTGGAGTACAGTGCTTCTATCAACTTGTCGGAAGTCATCACGAATGTATAGTAGTGCTCCAGAGATGACACCTAAACCGACGATCAGTGAATAATTTTGATCCATACACCAATAAACCATGAATCATTTTGAGTTACACAAATTGTACCAGATCATATCGCAGAAATTGAACAGTATATGTTTCTCTGACATGCTTTAAAGAAGAGATCCAGGGTTTAATGTCAACTTTGTGGATAAAATAATGCAGTTATGAGACCTGTACAAATCTAGAGGTCAATGACGTAAGTTTATTCATCAGAAAGATCAACAACAAGCTACCAAAGTGAAGATAAGCATACAGTACCAGATCTGGTCCATTAGTGGTAGCGATGCCTTAAAGTGTAGGTGGACGTCTGGTCAGGACATCATCTCTCAGGATCTTTTCGAAACCGCACGTTGCAGAAGGAAGAAAGAAGAAATAAAATAGAAACAATCAAATATGTGGATCAGCCAAAAAAAGATTCGTCTCCACGGGACATGCAAATTTCATTATGAGAAAAAAAAATATTACAAGAAGAGATCTCACCCTCAACTTCCGTACACCCAATCTCTCCCTCACAAGAAGTTCTCTCTCACAAAAGCTCTCTCTCTAGGAAGATCCCCTTGAATCTCTGAAGCGACCGCTGTCTAGGAGCCCTGCTCCTGCTCCTCTCAGCATGTGGCGTCCGCTCTCTTTGGGTTCTGAGTTCTCTGTCGAAGCCCGTGTCACACAGTCTTTGTTCTCGCATCAGGACCCTTTTAAAGGCTTAAAAATGAGTTAGAATATGATTAGGACTCATCACAACACCCAGAGAACTCTCTTGAACCGTCGGATCAAGGCCAGCAGCGTCCAAACCACCTGATCGCGACCCGGTCCACAAAATAAGGTGTAGACCACAAGAAATGCTGAAGAAATGCCTACCGATCCACGATGGACAGTGAGAAATGCATGGGAAATGCCCATGTGGACCATGCGTCAGGTCGTGGACCGCCTGGTCCATCGTGGACCGGGATATCTGGGCTCTGAACCCGCGCTCGCACGCGCGTGGGCCTGGGCCGTGCCCACGCGCGTGAGCGCCTAGGCCTAGGCCACACCCCACGTGCGTGCGCCCGGGCCTGGGCCGCACACTGCGCGCTGGCCGCGCCCTATGCACTCGGGCCACGCACTGCTACGCACTACCATGCCTGGGCCGCGCACCACCGCACGTGGCCGCGCCACGGTCGCTCCGTCGATCTGCCGCTGGCTGCCGGCGGTCCTCCGCCGCTCTGGATTTCGTGCCAACTTCAATCGAACGTATCTCAACCATCCGGACTCCATTTGATGTGATCTTGGACTCGTTGAACTCCATTTTTCATCGCGGATCTCGTTGTGGGCTGAATATGGACTGAATTTTGAGGCATCAAATCTTAACAATCTCCATCTCAACTCGATATTCAGCCTCCTCCTAACTCTGAGAGCTTCTGGATCTCCTCATCCCCATATCATGGGGTAATCGTCTGCTGATTATGGATGGACAAACATGGAAGTCGAGCTATGCCGCTCGATCCCATCATCGTCGTATACTGTGTTTCTCCTGACCTGAAACCTTCTCGAGGCATCATCCTATGGCAATAGGAATCTCACCTTGCGAAATCACCTTTCAACCTCCCGAGTCTTGCGTCTCGTGCCCGATCCACCTCCACCTGGAGCTCCACTTCGTTCTGAGCTCCTCTTGACTCCTGAAGCTCCATCTCGCACTGAGCTCTCTGCCAGATAGTACTATCCTCTCATCTTCTTCTTCCTTCCAGAACAACCTTATCACCATGTAGCACCTTCAGGATTCCTTCACCAGCTACTATTCTCACCTTCGAGATGCTTGCTTAAGTCCATAAATGGACCTTTGCAGCTTGCAGACCTTGTGATCATCATCACTGGATGTGAAACCAAACGGTTGTTCCATATAGATATCTTCCTCAAGATGTCCATTTAAGAACGCCGTTTTCACGTCCATCTGTCATATTTCATAATCGAAATAGGCTGCAACAGCAAGCAATGTGCGGATGGATTTAAGCATGGCTACGGACGAGAAGGTATCCTGATAGTCAATGCCTTCGCGCTAACTATAACCTTTCG
>KE504715.1:1232615-1245196 GCA_000441515.1 Elaeis oleifera | reverse complement strand
ATATATATATATATAGCCTAGCTTTATATAGAGTAGTCTGGGGTAAGATCGATCGGATTTGAACTCAGATCCGGTTAGATCAAAATTGGATAATAAAATTTACATCGTTTATCCAATCTGTTGGATGTGATCTATTACCTCAAAATTGCTTGCACATCAAAAATCATATAATTTGAAGACTTCTAGTCTATGCATCAAATGATCAAAAAATATATCTAATTCAATTTTATTTAAATCGTTCAATTTTTGACTACTTGATGCATTGACTAGGAGTCTCTAAATCATATTATTTTTATGAATAATTTGAATAATGAATCATATTTAATAGTTTGAATTATTGATGTAGGATCTTTATTATATAATTTTGATCTGAATGGATCTCAATTCAAATTTAATTTCGATCTCAAATAATTCAATTTTGATTTGAGTACTTGTGTGTGGGAAGGGAGGTGTAAATTAACCACCGGCTTTATTCAAACTTTTCACACACCTACTCAAATCGACGACTTTTTACCCATTACGTAGGTGTAACCTGCATGTGCCATGCACGTATGCAGCACCAAGCATGTATATGACTTAAAAATTTTACAGGATGGCGGAGGCTCGGCAACCCCTGTGGCGGAAGGTGCCGATCCTTCGAGCAGGATCAGCCCATACCGCATTGTGATCGTCCTCCGCCTCGTCATCCTGTGCTTCTTCTTGCGCTTCCGGCTTACCACCCCAGCGAAAGACGCCTACGCCCTCTGGCTCACGTCGGTCATCTGCGAGATCTGGTTCGCCCTCTCCTGGATCCTCGACCAGTTCCCCAAGTGGTTCCCCATCACCCGCGAGACCTACCTCGACCGCCTCTCCATGCGATTCGAGCGCGAGGGGAGCCCAATCGCCTCTCCGCCGTCGACGTCTTCGTGAGCACCGTCGACCCCTCAAGGAGCCGCCCATCATCACCGCCAACACCGTCCTATCCATCCTGTCCGTCGACTACCCGGTCGACAAGGTCAGCTGCTACGTGTCGGATGATGGTGCGTCGATGCTCTTGTTCGATACGCTGTCGGAGACTGCCGAGTTCGCACGTAGGTGGGTCCCGTTTTGCAAGAAGCATACCATCGAGCCGAGGGCTCCGGAATTCTATTTCTCGGAGAAGATAGACTATTTGAAGGACAAGGTGCAGCCAACCTTCGTTAAGGAGAGAAGGGCCATGAAGGTATATATGCGCTACTTTCATTCCACCTGGTCCTTCTCATTCATGCCATCTTTTGTTGGGTTATAATACGAATTGGAAATGGTGCAGCGAGAGTATGAAGAGTTCAAAGTACGGATCAATGCATTGGTGGCCAAGGCTCAGAAGAAGCCGGAGGAAGGGTGGGTGATGCAGGATGGTACACCGTGGCCAGGCAACAACACAAGGGACCATCCGGGAATGATACAGGTTAATTTGACTGATTTACCTTTCCATAATGGCAAATCTTTCATAGACTCTTAGAAGGGTTGAAAAAAGCTAGAATGATGCTACGGGTCCAATACGAAGTTGGGTACCACCAACAAGTTTCCCTGTTTGCTAGATGATCCTGCATTGCTTGGCATGTAGGTTTGTCATCATGATCAGCAGAGTAGGTAGCTGATGGTACACACGACCAAACATTGCTGTTCTTCACAGCTCACCAACTGACAAATTCCCAATTCCAAATGACCATGTTTTGAATAATTTAATAAGAGTACTGCTACCGGTCAATGATCGGTACTTAACAGGCTGATGTGGCAGTTGAGGATTGGTGCAACACACGAGGGAATAGATGGTGGCAATTAGGCTTTAGGCGCCATTCAATCAATCAGCCACTTTCATGCTAGCTTGGTGAAAACTGAACAGTGATCTTGCAATTCATCTTTAGTATTTTCCATTTAATAATAATCAATATTTTTTATGAAATAATAATTCTATTCTATTCCTCGATTGTAGGGATTCTACGAATATTAGATAGTAATTTACAGCATGTGTCATGGATTCTTTGCCGGTATATATCATCCATGCATATTACCTGTAGAACAAACCAAACCTTGATCAAATATTAAGATCATAATCAAATCGTTTAGTATCGCTAGATTACAATCTATTCCCTAATTGAATCTACCATGAAATCATTAATTCCCGGTCCTTGCTTTAACTGTCATAAATTCCTGGTCATGGTAAGAAAACCATCGTTTTGACTTCGAAACAATGATCGATATAGCTGAAGAAACTCAAAAACATTTTGTAGGTATACCTGGGGAGCGCGGGTGCACTTGATGTAGAAGGTAAAGAACTCCCTCGGCTCGTGTATGTCTCACGTGAGAAGCGCCCTGGCTACCAACACCACAAGAAAGCCGGGGCCATGAATGCACTGGTGAGCTTTGAATTTAACAGATCGTAACACCCATTTCGGTGAAACTACATTTGCATGTTAATTGTATTAATGTTTCAATGAATAATGACAGATTCGCGTTTCCGCGGTGCTCACTAATGCGCCATTCATGTTGAATCTGGATTGTGATCACTACATCAATAACAGCAAGGCCTTAAGGGAAGCCATGTGCTTCTTAATGGACCCTCAGTTGGGGAAGAAGCTTTGCTACGTCCAATTCCCTCAGAGGTTCGATGGAATCGACCCCAATGACCGATATGCCAACCGTAACGTGGTCTTCTTTGATGTAAGCTATATATGACTCCTTTCACGTATTTGTCTTTTTTTTTCTTTTTCCGGACTCCTGTCACGTAGTAGCAGTGGTTACACATCAAATTAGCAAGCACATTCCAAACATCAAATGAGGAAAGATTTCATAAACGGCGACTTTTCATAAGAAGTCTACAATTAGCATGTTCAAAGAGTTAATTAAGACTCCCAGCATCATGCCTGCTACTTTAGATTTTATTGCTGCTACTAGTATTATTGTAGTGGGTGTAAGTTCTATAGGTCTTGCAAGAAACTAGCTAGAAATCGTGTCCATTAAGACTAGAACAAGGAAACTTAATGCTCAATTGCTTGGATAAATATTTGTAGATCAACATGAAAGGCCTAGATGGCATCCAAGGCCCTGTGTATGTTGGAACCGGCTGTGTCTTCAATCGCCAAGCATTGTATGGCTACGATCCCCCCAAGTCCCAGAAGCGGCCCAAAATGACATGCGACTGCTGGCCCTCATGGTGCTGCTGCTGCTGTTGTGGGGGCTCGAGGAAGTCCAAGTCTAAGAAGGAAGATCACAAGGGAGGGTTCCTAGGATTTGTTGGCAAGAAGAGCAAGAAGAATAAGATGATGGTGGTGAACAAGAAGAGTTACATGAAGAGGGGTTCGACCTTGAGGAAATTGAGGAGGGGCTAGAGGGGTACGAGGAGCTGGAGAAATCGTCGCTCATGTCGCAGAAGAGCTTCGAGAAGCGATTCGGGCAGTCACCAGTGTTCATCGCATCGACGCTCATGGAGGATGGTGGGTTGCCACAGGGTGTCAACAGCAATGGGCTCATCAAGGAGGCCATTCATGTCATCAGCTGTGGGTATGAGGAGAAGACCGAATGGGGGAAGGAGGTAACCGACTATTCTTAATTCTTCATATTGCTGCTAATAAATTGGTAACGGTAGAACCTTAATTCTTCCTATTCTTGCTAATAAAATTGATAACAGTAGAGCCGAGCAAAGAAAACTTCAAAAGAGCAAAGAAAACTTACAAAAAAAAAAAAGAAAACAACTTCAAAAAAAAAGTAAATTGCACCAGCCGGGAATCGAACCCGGGTCTGTACCGTGGCAGGGTACTATTCTACCACTAGACCACTGGTGCGTTGGCAACATTTGGTTCAAATCTCTAACTGATATTTAAATGACCTACAGCTTAAAAAGGCACCAACCTAAAAGTTCGACCCAGATGCTCAATTAGTGGTCTGGATCGGATCGAGTCACTTTCCGAGCACAATGCAAGTCTGATATAAGTTAAGGTGATAGACAAGGAAACAGATTTTTGCAAGATTATATTGGATTTGGTTCAACCTTATTAGCTAAGCCAATTTTAAAAATCAGGTCTATTTGGGATCCAAGCTGAAACGATGGGCAACTCCATGAATTGGGTTTGCTGTAGGTTGGATCGTTTACCGCTACCTGAACCACTGGCACCTCTAATTGTCATGCCAATGAATATGTTTATGCGCCATCTCACCTCCCTACTGCTGCTTATTGCGTGTGAAACTAAACGTCATATTACATGCTTGATTGGCAAGTGGGAATATTAGAACTAGCTAGACGCTCTATCTGTCCCAAAGGCCAAAATAAATTGATGGCATTTTGTTAGGAAGCTAGCTGTCATCAGATTATTTATGCATGGACACTGTTGGTGCTTAAAAATTAATTGAATTATGCCTCGCAGATCGGCTGGATTTATGGGTCCGTGACAGAGGATATCTTAACAGGCTTCAAGATGCATTGCAGAGGCTGGAAGTCTGTGTACTGTGTTCCTCCAAGGGCCGCTTTCAAAGGTTCAGCTCCGATAAATCTCTCGGATCGGTTGCACCAGGTGCTACGTTGGGCTCTAGGATCAGTTGAGATCTTCCTTAGCCGGCATTGCCCTCTATGGTATGGCTACGGCGGGAACTTGAAATGGTTGGAGAGGTTAGCATACACCAACACCATCGTGTACCCCTTCACATCCATCCCTCTTCTGGCCTACTGCACAATCCCAGCCGTCTGCCTCCTTACTGGAAAATTCATCATCCCCACTGTAAGTAACCAAATCCCAACATATAAAACAAATTATAGTAAAAACTGCATGCATGCATGCTACGTACGTAAATCACAGTCCAGCTCAGCATAAAATTGGACGTGCAGTCCACAGCAAGTAAAAATGTCATTGGTATATGCTTCACGTTGCATGTAGGTGCTGCATGTATGTATGTGTAGCAGTTATGGAATTCAAAATATTTCTCTAACTAATTAACTATCTCTTGACACCTTCCTCAACGTACAGCTGAACAGCTTTGCAAGCATATGGTTCGTTGCTCTCTTCCTCTCCATCATTGCCACTGGAATCCTCGAGCTCCGGTGGAGCGGTGTGAGCATCCAGGACTGGTGGCGAAACGAGCAGTTCTGGGTCATTGGTGGGGTCTCAGCGCACCTCTTCGCTGTCTTCCAGGGTCTCCTTAAGGTCCTAGCTGGTATAGACACCAACTTCACAGTTACTGCCAAGGCTGCGGATGACTCCGAGTTTGGAGACCTGTACCTCTTCAAGTGGACAACCCTTCTCATCCCTCCCACCACCCTAATCATCCTCAACATGGTGGGGTTGTCGCTGGGGTGTCGGATGCCATCAACAATGGATATGGTTCATGGGGCCCACTGTTTGGGAAGCTCTTCTTCGCCTTCTGGGTCATTGTTCATCTGTATCCTTTCTTGAAGGGGCTGATGGGGAGACAGAACAGGACGCCGACCATAGTGGTCCTCTGGTCTATTCTTCTTGCCTCTATCTTCTCTTTGGTTTGGGTCCGGATCGATCCTTTCTTGCCCAAACAGAAGGGGCCCGTTCTCAAGCAGTGTGGAGTGGAGTGTTAAGGTCTCCCTTTGGGCCTTTTGATTTGTTTCTTCTCATTTTAATTTACATCATTTCCGGTGTGGAAAGTATAATGTGGGATTAAAGAGTACTCTAGTGCTAAATCTTCAACTGTTTGGGATGATAATACGCCATGTAAATTTGTTGAAAACAAGAGCTTTTGATACGTTTTGCAGAAAAAGATGAGTTCTGAAAATTATATAGCCAATCACCATCCGTGATATTCTGTGAGTTGTTTTAGTTTTTTAACAAAGGTCACCAGTGGCCCTGTTTGGACCCACTCTCTCTCTAATGCATAAGATTTTAGTTGGACGAGGTCCCCACTTTAATGCATAAGATTTTAGTTGGACCAGGCCGCGACTGAGCTGGTGGACCAGTCATTCTACGAAGCAATATATATGCACAAACATGTCTATATTGCTTTATTTTCCTTCTATTTCTGTTTGTATCTATTTTGTGCGTGTTGGTTTGTGATTGAATTGATCTATTGCTGAGCTGATAGACTTGATCTAACCAATAATTTTTTTTGGTAAATATCTAACCAATAATTCTCCTCTCGTGCCCACACCGAAGATAGGCAGGGGTGCCAACTATATATTGGACCCAAGTGTTATTGGCTATTTCTAGCCAAATTATAATAAAGCATACAAAATATAAATTAAGACTAATTAGAATCTCTATGAAAAGAATAGGTGTTCATTATATTTTTCAGAAGTGTAAAATGGATGGGATGCAAGGGAGAAAAGTCCCTCTCTCATCCTTGACTTCGGATTTTGGATCTTTATCATTTTTTTTTCCAGTAACAGGGCTCCTCGTTTTAGGGTGACTTGTGAATTGCACATAGGTCATTTTATATATAAACTTGAATCACGGACATATGACTCTGAGATTCGAGTGGCGAGATGCTATATTTTTCTCTTCTAAATTATAAAGCCTATAGACGAGAGATATCTATATCTTTAAGAACTACGATGGGAGAAATCTCGGTCGAAATCTGGGTGTGAACGGGACCATTGTTTTTCCTTAAAAAGACATGAAAAATTGGTTATGTGAAGCAAACCATATGATCGATCTCAGTCGAAAGTGTAAGATCTACCTTGCTCAAAAGCAACATTATTTCAATCAATCTAGCTTAGTTTAGACCTATACCCAACCATTCATTGTTGGGTGTAGATCAGATTTCAGTCCATGGTGGGTCGAGTCTAGGTAGAGTACTGGCTTTGCAAAGTGGAGTAAGAGCCTCAATGAAAATCTTCTTATTTTGCTGAGAAACATCACACACTAATGATCTCATGTGTCAAAATACCCAAATCACTGTTGACTAAATAAAAAATAGTTTTGACTGTTGACTGAGATATCCTCATTGGCACTTTTGTACTCCTTGTTTTATCCTCTCTTCTACATCTTCTTTTGTTGATAATATGATTTTATTAATAAAATTTTGGGGAAGTGCCTCACTTCCTCCGGTCCAAAAAAAAAAACTTTGACGAAGCAAAACTTTAAGAAAAGCCAATTTCTCAACAAAGCAATTTATTTCAGGTTTTTAAAACTTTTTTTTTTTTGCTTTGACAGGAAGGCATAAATTAAAGGCATGCATATTTCTTTGGACAAAATAAATCAAAGGTTTGCATGTAACTTTCTGAAAGCGATAACGTTATAGACCATAGATTTTTCCCCTGGTATATATGCAGCCATAGACTAAATTTAATTAAGAGAGGGATAGAGGCGGCTATGTGATAGATTCTACGTGGATCTAATCCATATGCAAACAGTTCCTTATCTTTAGAAATTTTGAAATTTTCAAGTTACATGCAAGAAACTTGAATGAAAATACGTACTTGTTATATATAGCTGTAAATAACAAAAGATTTGTAGCTTCACAAACTTGACCTACATACAAATCCCAGCAGACAATAAATTCCAGACATAAGAACAGTGAAAATGTTGTCTCTTAGCTGATTAACTAGTCCAATGTGAAAGTATTTCTCATCCTTTCATCAAAAAAAATGAGAGCTTTGTGTGTGGCCGTAAAGTACAGCTGTTTCGATGCTATCGATTCTCTCTTTGACATCTTCGAGTTCTGGGACTCTCTTGCTGCTTCTGCAGTGAGTCAAACAACTATTCTCATCTCCTGAGAATCTCCATCTTTGGAGTTTGTCAAGATTAACTTCGACGGCTGCGTCAAGAATGGCAAAGATAGCGCAGGATTTGTTATCTGGGGATCGGATGTCGGACTGCTTACGGCAGGAGGTTCGCATCTCTTTGGACCCACCGTTCCAAGAGCGGAGCTCCATAATGTTTGAACAGGCATTATCTGCGCTCGACTAGAGTTGCGGACAGAGCTAATCATCATTGAGGGTGATTCTGCAACCATGATTGGCTGGATCTTGGATAAGATGATGCACATAGACAACCATCCGCTTCTTCAGGACATTCAGCTATGTGTTCGTGACTGTGTGGCGGTATCGGCTCAGTATGTTTATCGGAAGACGAACAGCACTTTCGACTGGATCGCTTTCTACGTCGCGGAGCATACCGGCGACTGAACCTGATGCTAGAGTTAGATCTATCCGCGGGTCTTACAGGACATTTTGTTTTTTGATTTTATGAGGTGCATTCATACTGAATTGATATGAGCACCCGTTTGTAACAAAAAAAATATATATCTTTATCATGACCTATGCAAAAAAAGTGTTGCTTTGTGATTAAAAAAATAAGGAGAAAATGTTTCTCATCCTTATCATGACCTGCGCAAAGAAAGTGTTCCATTCGTTCCCCAGCAAAGTGTTTCTTATTTGATGAAATTCCCTGGTAAAGTGTTGCAAGCAGAAGAGGTTCAATCCAAGTCAACTAATATGTGCTATTGGGACCATCTCTGTCGTCTGTTAGGTGCTCACCCTCGGCTCTCCACTCTGCCTAGTTGGTTGCCGTAGACCCCTCTCGAACGAATTGAACCCCATAGACAAAGGAATTACCAATATCAAATCATGAACCTCTTCCTTAACAACGATGCCAACGGAACCAATATGTGGTTCCAGCCCCCAGATTCCACAAGTGGAATGTAACCAAATGATGGCTTGAGGACTTCATTCACCACTTGGAATGCGATGGCACTAACGCGGATTCAATTGGAACGCTTGGCTTCCAGCCTGCAATGCCACTACAGAACAGTTTTGTTGACTGTAAAAGAGGCTGATAAAGCAGCCACCTGTCTTTATTCATGGAAGAGGTTTATACAGGAGGGGCGGGGTTAGGGAAGGGGGTTGGAAAACCGCTACCGATACAGAGTGTGAAGAAAAGAACCAAAAAAAAAAAAACAAGAAACAACTTAGACCAGGTCAATATACCATCTCCAGCGCCCATTTTCTTAGAACTTTGTCATTTTGTAGTCAGCTGCCTCGGTACTACTTTAAGAGGCATCACCAGAACGAGAGCCAGATCAGATAGAGGTATAGCCATGGCCTTCGTATCCAAGTTCCTCTTCCTGTCCATTCTAGTTTCCTTTGCCTAGCAGTACCGATCAGTACCTCAAGAACGTTAGTTCTGGGTCAAAGAAGCTGGGGCACTCCTCGGATGGAAAGCCAGTCTCAACAAGCACAAGCTCCATTCATGGTCTCTGTCACGCAACACCTCTCACATTCCTAGCATCACCCATGGACCATGTAGGTGGATCGGCATATCCTGCAATGCCCATGGGCGTGTGACGAAGATTAGCCTAGGGACCATGGGCCTGCAAGGTGAGCTTGATAACCTCAGTTTCTCATTCTTTCCAAGACTCAGAACTCTCAATTTGAGCAGCAATACTCTCTATGGAAGCATTCCATCTGACATCGGCACCCTTTCAAAGCTCCCTTCTCTTGATCTCTCATCAAATCAGCTCTCGGGAAGCTTGCCTGCCTCACTCGCCAATCTGACCGTGATTTCCTATATCGATCTTTCTGACAACCGGTTGACTGGGTCACTGTCTCCAGCTTTCTTCGCCAATTGGACCAAACTCACTCATCTACTACTTTTCCAAAATCGACTCACTGGAGGGATTCCTCCAGAAATTGGCCTTCTTCGCAGCATCCGCTGGATGGTCTTGTCGGAGAATCCCTTCACTGGATCGATACCTGCCGAAATAGGAAGCAGCCTCAAGACTCTGCTTGGCGTCAGCTGCGATGCAGCCAACCTCACAGGCACCATTCCTCCATCTTTGGGCAGTCCAAGTGAGTTGCAGTTCTTGGCTTTTCCTGATAATAAGATCTCTGGTTCCATCCCCCCACTCTAGGGAACTTAACCAAGCTAACCCACCTCTACCTCTATGGCAACCAGATCATGGGTACCATCCCACAAGAACTCGGGAATCTGGAAAACCTCCGGTCTTTTGAGGTGTCATCAAATCTATTAGTTGGCTCCATTCCACAAACTTTAGCTAACCTGACCAACCTCAATCATATGTACCTTTAGAGAATCAACTTTCTGGCCCCATACCTCCACAAATAGGAAATCTAACGCGACTAAAAGAGCTGGCTCTCTACACGAACAACTAACGGGTCCCTCCTCCATCTATAGGTGACTTGAAGAGCCTGAACTATCTTTACATCTATGAAAATCAATTATCTGGTATGATTCCTCAAGAGATTGGAAATTTGGTTGGTATAATTGAGGTAGACATTAGCACAACCATTTCAGTGGCTACATTCCATCCAGTTTTGGGCTCCTGAGTGAACTCGATCCTCTACTTGGCACTTTCTGATAATAATATTTCCGGTCCGATCCCTCCGATGCTTGCCAACCTGACCATGCTCACGCAATTGATTCTCTCAAGAAATCAGCTGTCTGGTTCGATCCCTGAAGAGCTTGGCAACATAGCAAGTTTAGAACTGCTTCATCTGTCAGGAGACGTTCTAACTGGTTCCATTCTCTCATCCTTAACAAACTTGACTACGATGTCCGACTTTGATCTGTCAAAAATAAGCTTTCAGGCTCTATCCCTCACGAGCTAGGAAATTGGAGAGACCTTGATAGCCTGAGTCTTTATATGAACAGGCTCACTGGTCCAGTCCCTCATTCAATCGGTAAGTTAAGCAGCCTAACCGATCTGCATATTTATTGTTACAGCAAACATAAATATAAGGCACACATAGATTCGTACAATCACACAGAATAGAGAAGAGAAGAAAAATATATATAAGATTTATGTGGTTCGGCTGAAAAGCCTACGTCCACGGGTAAGATACAAGAGAAAAATTTTACTATGATGAAAAGAGAGATACAATCACTCAGAACTCTTCAAACCCTGGTCATAATTTGATTTTCCAAATCTCTCTCACAAAACTATCGAGACCTCCGCTACCATCATAGATCTCCCAAAAAGTTTCATTCAGATCGCAACGCGGGTTTTTCGGATCGAATCATAATTCGAGCCCATAAAAAAATATCCAAAATTCAAGCCACATTAACATTTATCAAAATAGGCTATCAGGCAAGCTACCTGCTGAAATAACCAATCTCACGCATATATCCACACTCTATGTGAGCATCAATGATTTCTCTGGGTATTTGCCACAAGATCTATGCCAAGCTGGGCACCTGAAAACTCTCACTGTAGATTCCAACCATTTCATTGGCCCCATCCCAAGAGGCTTGAGAAACTGCACGAGCCTAATACGAGTAAGGCTCCAAGGGAACCAACTCACAGGAAATGTATCAGAAGAGTTCGGAGTATATGAGCATCTTGATTACATCGATCTGAGCTATAATCAACTGTATGGTGAGCTCTCATCTAAATGGGGGGAATGCAAAAACTTGACAGTATTGAAGGCGTCTGGAAACAATATAGGTGGTAATATTCCACCTGGTTTAGGACAGTTGACTCGACTGGGAGTACTAGACCTTTCATCGAACAAGCTGGAAGGTGATATCCCTGGAGAGCTTGGAAAGATGATTTCCCTGTTCAACTTAAGCCTAAATGATAACAAATTATCGGAAAGATGCCATCAGAAATCGGAAAGTTGTCGAACCTTGAGATCCTTGATCTCTCATCAAACAACTTGAGTGGGGAATACCAAGCCAGTTAGGAGATTGCACCAAATTGCGATACTTAAAACTGAGCAACAACAATCTCAATGGAGCCATACCAATGCAAATTGGTAACTTGGAGGATCTACAGCTCCTCCTAGATCTCAGCCACAACTTACTCAATGGGAACTTGCCACCACAGCTTGGAAAGTTGCAGATGCTTATAAGCCTTAACCTTTCGCACAATAATTTTTCCGGGTCTATACCATCTTCTCGTGGTCATATGCCAAGTTTATCATCCATCGATCTGTCATACAATGATTTGGAGGTCCCCTTCCTGATGGAAGAATCTTCCGACATTCCCCTGCAACAGCATTCATCGTTAACAAAGGGTTATGTGGTAAAGCACGAGGGCTGCAACCTTGTGATTCCTCTACGGTTGAAAGGCATTCCATGAGAGGTCACAAGCTCTTGATCATTATTCTTGTTCCTCTTCTTGGTGCTGGTCTTTTGCTTCTCATATTTATCAAAGTCTATTCCATCTTTACAAAGAAAGTGAAAGAAGTTGACAATAAGAGGGTGCTAACTAATGGAGACCTATTCTCGATATGGAATTATGATGGAAAGAATGTGTTTGAAGACATCATTGAAGCAACGGAGGACTTCGATGAGAAATACTGCATTGGTGTTGGAGGTTATGGCAGAGTCTACAAGGCAATTCTTCCAACATGTCAGATTGTGGCTGTAAAGAAACTTCACCCATTGGATGATACCAACAACTCCATTGAAAAAAGCTTTAGAAAGGAGATAGAGGCATTGATGGAAATTAGGCATCGCAACATCATGAAGCTTTATGAATTTTGTTGGGTGGATGTCTGACCTGGATACCACCTTCTAAGACCTTTTCAGTACCACGCGATGCAGCAGGAAGAAAAAAAAATAAATAAAATAAAAAATAATCAAAATACGTGGATCAGCCACAAAAGGGCTCGTCTCCACGGGGCATGCAAACTTCACTAT
>KE504715.1:1213587-1226674 GCA_000441515.1 Elaeis oleifera | reverse complement strand
ACTGTAGAAGGCTCATATATATATATATATATATATAGGTTTATTTGGTTTACGAGAAAAATTTTTCCCACTAGAATATTTTTTGTTGGGAAGCTAATGCTTTGATATATAATACATGAAAAAGTAGTTTTTACATATTTGGTTGATCATGAACATGTGACATATTACAAAGTAGCTTGTATTTGATTTTATTAGGAAAGTTATTCAAAATATCTATTATATTTTAATAAGGGAATACTTTAATCAATTCTATCTAAAAGTTAGGGGCCTTTTTGGAAAAAAATCTTAATTCCTAACCCATGGGAAACTTACATTCCCATATCCCATATGAATTTCTCTGTTTCATAGATGAACTACTTTCTATCTCTTTTTTAGAAACTCACCAAATATAAGATATTTCTCTTTTTTTTTCTGTTGGCCATATTTTTCTTCTTCTTTTCTATGAACCAGACGAGTCCTTAGTTTTTTTTTTGGGTTTTTCTCATGGTGTAGATGATACAAGAGGATATGGTTTTCGCTCACAAATTCTAAACTAGACGAGCGGATGAGACAGAGATTCCAATGAGCTCGTAGATTACATTTGCCTCGACTCGTGTCACGAACGCCCCAGCGTGGCTGCGTTTCGTATGCAAGAACTCGAGAACTCGCGTGCACTAAACTCTATCGGGTAGGGACTCACTCTCAGACATGTAATTAAGCAGCTTAGCTAACTAAGCTCCAGATAGGTAAGAATGAGGTATGATGCTCTCTACCAAAAAGAATTGGTGAATTTAAGAACTTTTTTTTCCAGCTCTAAAGTGGAGGATGTGAGAAACTTCCCCTAGCAATTTGATTGATTAGAATTTAATGTACAAGAAGGAGAAGCAAGAGAGAGATACAGGAGGCTAATTAGCAACAACGGAGAACTAAGTGCTTGATGGCTCTCCTTTGCTTTTTCACAACCCAAATTATGCCGGTTGTTTGCAGTGTTTTGTAAAGGGTTGCATTAAGAGAAGCTTTTTATGAATTCAATCTTACTATCCAAAAGTATGGACGAAAAATTTGTTGGGGGCTCAACAGTCAAAGTTCCATGTATGTTCTCATGTTGCTCTCTTGTGACCCGATCCCTATGTAAGGTGTTTGATGCTTCATTGAAAAATTGAAACATTCTGATCACCCTCTTCACTCAATTGCCCATTCCCAATTCCCAAAAAAATTTCTATACTGACATGAAATGTGCAAAGCTATCTGAGACATGCTAACTGATTTTTTTTGTGGATATTTTTGAATAAATTTTACTATGGTACTCTTTTATATTATTTTAATGTAAAAAATTTAAATATAATATTTTATTATTTTTTAAAAGTAATATTTTTTTTCTTTCTCCCTCAGCCTATGCTCGGTGCCGCCCCTGCTGGCCCTTGTGATAACTTGTGGCTCCTCTGTCCTCTTCCCCCTATCCCCACATGATGGTCCACAGCTTCTCTAAGCCACCGCCTCCCCCACCACGAATGGCCCATGCTTCTCCACGCCACTGCCCTCCTCCTCCCCCCACCCCCCCTCTGCCTGCACCTGCGGCGATAGTCCGTGGCTTCTCTGCGCCACCGCCTCTCCCGCAACCGTGATAATAATCCATGGCTTCTCTGCACCACCGCCCCTACAACCCCCCTCCGCCCCCAGCGCAATGGCCTGCAGCTTCTCTGCATTACTACCCCACCCTTCAGTGGCCCACAGGAAGGAGAAGATTTATTGGGAGGAAAAAAATATAGTATAAATAATCTTAATTTTGAAATATTTAACATCTCAGTCATGCACATGGCACTCCATCTAATTGAAATTCGAATGATTCATATTTAATCTAATGATTAAAAATAAATAAATAAATAAATAAAATATTTTTGGAGCACCCTAGCAAAATTCTTTTGGAATTGCTCTCTTGTGGCCCAATCCCCTTACAAGGCCTTGGATGCTTCACTAGAGAATAGAAATGCCTGGATCTGTCCCTTCATTCGATGGCCCATTTCCAGCTCTCATAAAATTTTTGATGCTAAAATATGACATTCCGGGTGCTTAGCTAAAATACCGACACCTCATATTGCTTTCTTCACTCGACCACCCATTCCCAGCTCTCATAAAAATTTATATGCAAACCTCAAGAAAACTCAATATCTATTTTCACTCATCCATGTAATAGTAATGTGGAGGTTTTTTTTTTTTTTTTGGTAGAACAAAGTAATATGGATGTTAATGACAAAAGCAATATGTTAGCTATTATGTTCTTTAAGATCTGTGTCAAGGAGATTAATATGGGCGTCCGTTCACATGCAGAACTCGGCATAAGTTGAGCCTCGATTTTGGTTATATATAATATAGGTTGTATTAATTATATGATTAGGAAAGGTTCAGGCTAAACATGCAGTATAAACATCACTTTTGTTGCAGCATATTTCGAATCCGTCAAAGGGTCTGGATGTTTTTCACCAAATATTTCCCTCCTTTTTCCAACCAATTGACATCCACTAAAATAATTTTTGACATCATTCAAAGGGCAAAGTTATCAGGATGCCGACTAACGATGCTTACGTTTGCTCCCTTTCCTAGTTTCTAAACTCGTGGCTAGACTTAGTCAACGTTCTTTCCCAAGTTCAGACCACTTTAGCCGCCAGCTGACCCACAAAAACGTACAAAAACTCGTTGGAAGGTTCTGCTAGGAAATTTGTTACCCGGCCCAATTACTCAGATTCCCATGGTATCCTACCAAGTGCCCGTGACCCGCAGATAGGGACGCGGTTTACCTCGCATGTGCCAGAATAGTGAGGGGCTAAATCCATAGAGGTTGGGTTCTTTGCCATGATAAATATTTAAGTATAGCTTTATCATGTTCAGGAGGAGTTGCTTTCTCAAAACATATTCAACCAGTCCCTTCTCAGCTAGGCTATACCTTTTAATCCAGGCCTCTCGAGCATCTTAAAAGTTAAGTTGATAAATACTGTTACAGTTGTCACGCAGCAGCAAGTTAGGAGAGTAGGTGTCATACATTTGGTTGGAGTGATAGCATCTATTTGCGTGTCAAACTAATCTTCTATTGTATATCACAATTTAGAAAATTAACGGTTTCTTGTGAGGATCTCTGCAGGCTTATATTTAGTCTCATGTCAGCTATGCGTGGGATAAATCTTGAGAACTTATACAAAATAAGGAACCTAAATAATACTTTTCAATTATTCTTTTTAGATGAGATCCTGAGTTGTTACAAATGATATTAGAGTAGATCCAACTCATAGGCTATGTGAATTAGGAGACATTACAGCATGAACTCATTGAGGCTGATCACAAGTTGATCATGATGCTTGTGATTAGATTTGAATAAATTTGGATCCTTAGCTTGGTAAGTATGCTAGGGCTTGAACGAGAGAATATGTTTAAATCCGTGTGAGCATATATTAAGTCTCATATCGGTTATATACTTGATAGATCTTGGATACTTATATGATCTAAAAAAATTAATAATATCTTCTGAATAGTCTTTAAGGATGAGGTTTTGGATTATTATACTTCTTAATAGCTTTCTCAACAGTAAGATCAATAAGCCTTCTTAATAGCCTTTATAAAATTATCTCGAAGACCTTAGCAAATAAGATAGCTGAGTTTATTCCACTCTTAATGGATGAATCTCAATCAGCTTTCATCAAGGATCATCCTATTATCCATAATTTCTCATCTACTCATGAAATTTTAGCACACTGGAAGAGATTTAGATACAAAAGCATTCTTTGCAAGTTTGACTTTAAGAAGGCAATTGATAGAGTTAACTAGGAGTTTCTTCTTAAGATGATGTGGGTGAGAGACTTTCCTCGTAGATAGATTTCTTGGATTCACTTCTTTCCTCAACCTCCAATATTGTTTGGTGAACGGGGGTTGAGACAATTGGATCAAATGTAAGAAAGGATTGAGATAAGGTAATCCATTTCATCCATCTTCTTTCATTATGGTTATTGATGTGTTGTGCAGAATTCTTAAGCAAATAGATGTCCTAGGCCTTATAGAAGGATTTGGAAGTGATCTTATTTCAATGGCATCAAAAGCTTATATTTGTAGATGATATATTGCTTATTTCTTGTGCTGCAAAGCAAGGCGGCTTATTGGCAGTTAAGGCAATTCTCGTTATTTTTGAAAAAGCATTTGGGTTGAAATTAACTTCCAAAAAAGCATAACCCTTTATATTGATATAGCAGAAGAAGAAGTATCTACTTTTGCCACTATGATGAATTGTAAGATCTCGCTTCGGTTCAATTACCTTTGATTATCCTTTTATGATAAGAAACTATTGAAGCAGTGTTGCTTGTCTATGCAAAAGAAATGAATTCTAAACTTGCTTCTTGGAAATGAAAGCTTCTCTATGGTAAAGTGACTCTGATTAATGCAATTCTTTCAATATTGCCCTCGTATTTATATCTATGTTTAAGCTACAAAATAGGTTACTAATAGATTAGGTCAAATAAGGAGAGCTTTTTGGCATTACCCTCCTATTTTATATCTATGGTAGGGCATGAAAAGTATGATTGGTTTCAACCACCTTGTAAGATGCGAAGAGGTTTGTAGATCTAAAGAAGGGGACTTAGTATTAAAAACATCAGAATATGAACCTTGCTCTGATAGCTAAATAGGCATGAAAATTGTTAGTTGGTACAGGAACTACTTGGAGGAGTCAAATACTCTAGAAGAAGAAAGTTGGTCATGAAAGTTGGGAAAATTCTTGTCAAGTTATTGGGAAGGATGTTAGCAAGGACCTTTCTGCTTTTTAGAATTGCATGTCCTTTATATTAGGTGATGAAAGCTGCATCAGGGTTTGGGCAGATACTTAAGCAAGGATAGCTCCTCTTGCTCTTCTTTTTTATGACTTCCCAATGGAAGTGGAAAACTCTTTGATGGGAAGTCTGTCTTTGTAGCTCACTGTTCATGATTCGAATGGCATAGATGCAGATTTTATCGAATCTCTTGGCTACTGTTAGATTGTCAAGAGTTGCAGACACTTCAGTATGGTTCTTTCATGATCAATTCATACTACCAATGATCATCAATGGTGGAGGACTTCTATGCCCATATTACAAAGTCATTTTGAAAGCAGTTGTCCTTGGAAAGAGATCGAGGTCTTTTTCTGACTTGCTTTGCCGAACAAACTCCACACATGTGAAGTCCTTGTCAAAAAGGAATGGGTTATGAGTGCAAGTAACCATTCTTATGCATGTAATATGAATGGATTGTGAGTGTGAGAAAGTAGTTTAGGTACTTTGGTTGACCATAAAAAGTAGTATATTCAGGATAGTTTATATTTAGTTAAGTATCTACTTTTTCGGGACAGATATGTAAAATATCTATTATATGCCTAATAAAAGAAAGATGTTATCCCATTCTATTTATTGCTTTAAGGGTATTTTTGAAAAAAAAAAATCCTAATTTTCAACCCATGAGAAAGCGAAAAATTCATGCCTCGTATAGATTTTTCTTTCCATAAAATATGAAATTTATTCCTATGAAATATCATTTTTCAATCTTTCTTCTTTAAAAATTTCAACCAAATAACATGGGTTTCTTCATTTCTTTAAAAATTTCAACCAAATAACATGGGTTTCTTCATTTCTCCGTTAATCATACTTCCCCTTCTCTCCCTGCTAACCAAATGAGTTCCAGAGTTATTTGGCCATTTTAAAATCTTACCTTAATACAAGAGGTTGGCCAAGCAATGTTAACTTATGCACCTCTTGGAGAAAAAGAAGTTTCAGCTCGCTACCAAAGGTGCATAGGACCAGCTGCTGATGGTATTATTTTGATATATTTGGCTTGAAGGAAAGGAAGATTCTTTCTTCACCGGCAACATTCGATCTTCTTGATTCTTCGAAAGACTTTTCATACATTTCACCTTTAGAAGCATCTGGGTAAAAGAGGATGATTGAAGGCACCGCAAGATTTGGTAGTGTTTCTTCTTCGACTTCTACCTAAAACCTATTTCTTGTTCCGGTGCTTGATGTCCTTGCAAGAACCTATGCACATTTTCTTCCTTTTCCTTCTCTCTTCCCGTCATGTACATTTATTATTTGATTTAATTAAGCAGGGACGTGGCTCACTTCCTCTATTTCCCTTCCAAAAAAAAAAAATCAAGACTAAAATTAGAAGGCAAAGTGTCCAAGGTCCCTCTCGCTAACACACCTACCCTATTTACATGAAATCGTCCGGCTAATATATTCCACTGTCACGTTTTCTGTGCATTGTATCTGCTACCGTCCTCATCTTGCTTGGTATTATATTGTCAAGTGTACGACCTTTTCCAGTTAATTATCTTCAGCGTGTGAAGTACGGGGCCGAGTCACTAAGACCCTTTAGATTTTCTGTTATCTGACGTAGAATGGACGTCTCTTACGACTATAGGACCGTCACTGGAGAACAAGATAGGTGATGATTGTGAGGACAAGAAAGCACGTTTTATAAAAACACACTCAGCGTTCTTTGATATAATTTTCTGTTAGCTCTACGTTCTTTTCTTTTTTTTTTTCCGTAAAGATAGCTCTACGTTCCTTGATACATAAGCAAGATTCAGCATGCTTATCCAAAGTTTGAATTGAAGTCCTTGCTTCCCAATCCCATAGTCCAATAGAGTCAAGATTTTTTTTTAATGAAACCAATAGAGTAAAGATTAGATCGAAGTGAGTTCAGCTTGATTTTTTTATTTTAAATATCTTTTCATAAATAATTATTCACTTACTTATTTTCCACAATATGTATGTATGTATATAAATAAAATGATGAATGAATGATCTCTTATCTAATATACATACATACATATATATATATATAGAGAGAGAGAGAGAGAGACACACACGTGTGTAGACACACACATATGTGGCATGACTAAGATTTACAAAATATGGTATTCAGCTGCTCGCTTAAATTCCATTTTTATTAAAGAGATGTCTTTATATATATATATATATATATATATGTGACATAATTGAGATTTAGAAAACATGGTATTCAGCTGCTCGCTTAAATTCCATTTTTATTAAAGAGATGTCTTTATATATATATATATTAAGATTTTGTTTGGTTTACGAGAAAAATTTTTCTCACTAGAATATTTTTTATTGGGAAGCTAATGCTTTGATATATAATATATGAGAAAGTGATTTTTACTTATTTGGTTGATCATGGACATGTGATATATTATAAAATAGCTTATATTTGATTTTGCTGGAAAAGTTAGTCAAAATACCTATTATACCTTTAACAAGGGGAAAACTTTAATCTATTCTATCTAAAAGTTAGGAAGCTTTTTTGGAAGAAAAATCTCAATTCTTAACCCATGGGAAAGTTACTTTCCCATATCCCACGTGAATTCCTCTGTTTTATAGATGAGCTATTTTTCTATTTCTTTTTTTTAATTCTAACCAATATGAGATTTTTTTCTTTTTTTTTCTGTTGGCTATATTTTTCTTCTTTTTTTCTATGGACCAGGCGAATCTTTAGTGGTTTTTTTCTTTTTTTTGTGTGTGTCTTTCTCATGGTGTAGATGATACAAGAGGATGTGGTTTTTGCTCACAAATTCTAAACTAGGCGGGCGGATCACGCAGAGATTCCAATGAGCTCGTGGATTACATTTGTCTCGACTTGTGTCACGAACGTCCCAAGAACATGAGAACTCATGTGCGATAAATTATATTGGGCAGGGACTCACTCTCAGACTTGTAATTAAGCAGCTCAGGTAAGTAAGCTCCACATAGGAAAGAATGAGGTATGATGCTCTCTATCAAAAAGAATTGATGAATTTAAGAACTTTTTTCTAACCCTAATGTAACGCCCCACACCAATCATTGACCCAATAATTTATTTGGACCTTAAACCAATTGTTGGTAGTAGCCCAAATAAGTTATTATAAACCCCATTTAAATTCTTACCCCATCTATGTAGGATTATCATAATCTCCCCCACTTAAATTCCTGACGTTCCATCAGGGCCTATTTGGCCCCAATATTTTCCCCCAATACACATTCATGTGAGGCAACCCCATCACACTGCTGTCACCATCCTCGATGGTCAACCTTCCCGCAGGATCGAGGGTATCTCACTGGAATACATAGTCTGTTCCAGTATGGCCCCAGGATCGAGGGTATCTCACTGGGATACATAGTCTGTTCCAGTATGGCCCCACATGATAGTATCCTTCCAATACACATTCATGTGAAACTTCAAAGGTAAGCCCACCATGCCGCTATCACCGTCCTTGATGGTCAACCTCCTCCCATCAAATCGAGGTACCTCACCGAGATGTATAGTCTGTTCCAACATGATCCCACATGATAGTATATCCGGAACTGGTTCTGATATCATTTTATAACGTTCCATACCGATAACTACTTGTTTGGACCTTAATATAATATAGATTATATTAATTATATGATTAGGAAAGGTTCAGGCTAAACATGCAGTATAAGCATCACTTTTGTTGCAGCATATTTCGAATCCGTCAAAGGGTCTGGATGTTTTTCACTTAATATATACCCTTCTTTTCCAACCAATTGGCATCCACTAAATAATTTTTGGCATCATTCAAAGGGCAAAGTTATCAGGACGTCACTGAGATACCCTGCCGACTTGCGATGCTTACGTTTGCTCCCTTTCCTGGTTTCTAAACTCGTGGCTAGACTTAGTCAACGTTCTTTTCCCAAGTTCAGACCACTTTAGCCGCCAGCTGACCCACAAAAACGTACAAAAACTCGTTGGAAGGTTCTGCTAGGAAATTTGTTCCACCCGGCCCAATTACTCAGATTTTCATGGTATCCTACCAAGTGCCCGTGACCCGCAGATAGGGACGCGGTTTACCTCGCATGTGCCAGAATAGTGAGGGGCTAAATCCATAGAGGTTGGGTTCTTTGCCATGATAAATGTTTAAGTATAGCTTTATCATGTTCAGGAGGAGTTGCTTTCTCAAAACATATTCAACAAGTCCCTTCTCAGCTAGGCTATACCTTTCAATCGAGCCCTCTCGAGCATCTTAAAAGTTAAGTTGACAAAGACTGTTACAATTGTCACGCAGCAGCAAGCTAGGAGAGTAGGTGTCATACATTTGGTTGGAGTGATAACATCTATTTGCGTATCAAACTAATCTTCCATTGTATATCACAATTTAGAAAATTAAGGGCTTCTTGCGAGGATCCCTGCATGCTTATATTTAGTCTCATGTCAGCTATGCACGGGGTAGATTTTGAGAACTTATACAAAAATAAGGAACTTAAATAATACTTTCCAATTATTCTTTTTAGATGGGATTCTGAGTTGTTACAAATGATGTTAGAGTAGATCCAACCCATGGGCTATGTGAATTAGGAGACATTACAGCATGGACCCATTGAAGCTGATCACAAGTCGATCATGATGCTTATGATTAGATTTGAATAAATTTGAATCCTTAGCTTGGTAAGTATGCTAGGGCTTGAATGAGAGAATATGTTTAAATCCATGTGAGCATATATTAAGTCCCATGTCGGTTATATACTTGATAGATCTTAAATACTTATATGATCTAAAAAATTCAAATAATATCTTCCGACTAGTCTTTAAAGATGAGGTTTTAGATTATTATACTTCTTAATAGCCTTCTCAGCAGCAAGATCAATAAGCCTTCTCAATAGCCTTTATAAAATTATCTCGAAGACCATAGCAAATAAGATAGCTAATTTTATTCCACTCTTAATGGATGAATCTCAATCAGCTTTCATCAAGGATCATCATATTATCCATAATTTCTCATCTACTCATGAAATGTTAGCACACTGGAAGAGATTTAGATACAAAGGCATTCTTTGCAAGTTTGACTTTAAGAAGGCAATTGATAGGGTTAACTAGGAGTTTCTTCTTAAGATGATGTGGGTGAGAGACTTTCCTCGTAGATAGATTTCTTGGATTCACTTCTTTCCTCAACCTCCAATATTGTTTGGTGAATGGGGGTCGAGACAAATGGATCAAATGTAAGAAAAGATTGAGATAAGGTAATCTATTTCATCCATCTTCTTTCATTATGGTTATTAATGTGTTGGCATTACCCTCCTATTTTATATCTATGGTAGGCATGAAAGTATGACTGGTTTCAACCGCCTTGTAAGATGGGAAGAGGTTTGTAGATCTAAAGAAGAGGACTTGGTATTAAAACATCAGAATATGAACCTTGCTCTGATAGCTAAATAGGCATGAAATTGTTAGTTGGTACAGAAAC
Organism: Elaeis oleifera; assembly: GCA_000441515.1. Classification (NCBI taxonomy): domain Eukaryota; kingdom Viridiplantae; phylum Streptophyta; class Magnoliopsida; order Arecales; family Arecaceae; genus Elaeis; species Elaeis oleifera. The sequence continues at coordinate 1,216,431 of KE504715.1, read as the reverse complement.
TACTTGGAGGACTCAAATACGCTAGAAGAAGAAAGTTGGCCATGAGAGTTGGGAAAATCCTTGTCAAGTTAGGGGGAAGGATGTTAGCAAGGACCTTTCTATTTTTTAGAATTGCACGTCCTTTATATTAGGTGATGAAAGCTGCATCAGGGTTTGGGCAGATACTTAAGCAAGGATAGCTCCTCTTGCTCTTCTTTTTTATGACTTCCCAATGGAAGTGGAGAACTCTTTAATGGGAAGTCTGTCTCTGTAGCTCACTGTTCGAGGTTCGAATGGCATAGATGCAGACTTTATCGAATCTCTTGGCTACTGTTAGATTGTCAAGAGTTGCAGACACTTCAGTATGGTTCCTTCATGATCAATTCATACTACCAATCATCATCAATGGTGGAGGACTTCTATGCCCATATTACAAAGTCATTTCGAAAGCAGTTGTCCTTGGAAAGAGATCGAGGTCTTTCTCTGACTTGCTTTGCAGAACAAACTCCACACATGTGAAGTCTTTGCCAAAAAAGAATGGGTTATGAGTGCAAGTAACCATTCTTGTGCATGTAATATGAATGGATTGTGAGTGTGAGAAAGTAGTTTAGGTACTTTTGGTGGACCATAAGAAAGTAGTATACTCAAGATAGTTTATATTTGGTTAAGTACCTATTTTTTCGAGATAAATATGTAAAATACCCATTATATGCCTAATAAAAGAAAAGATGTTATCCCATTCTATGCATTGCTTTAAGGGTATTTTTGGAAAAAAAAAGATCCTAATTTTCAACCCATGAGAAAGCAAAAAATTCATGCCTCATATAGATTTTTCTTTCCTATAAATATAAAATTTATTCTATAAAATATTATTTTTTAATCTCTCTCTTTTAAAAATTTCAACCAAATAACATGAGTTTCTTCATTTCTCTGTTAATCATACTTCCCACTTCTCTTTCTGTTAACCAAATGAATTCTAGAAGAATTTGGGCCATTTTTAAATGTTATCTTAATACAAGAGGTTGGTCAAGCAATCTTAACTTGTGCACCTCTTGGAGAAAAAGAAGTTTCAGCTCGCGGCCAAAGATGCCTGGGACCAGTTGTTGATGGTATTATTTTGATATATTTGGCTTGAAAGAAAAGGAAGATTCTTTCTTCATCGGCAACATTCGATCTTCTTGATTCTTCCGAAGACTTTTCATACATTTCACCTTTAGAAGCATCTGGATAAAAGAGGATGATTGAAAGGCACCGCAAGATTTGGTAGTGTTTCTTCTTCGACTTCTACCTAAAACCTTTTTCTTATTCCGGTGCTTGATGTCCTTGCAAGAACCTATGCACATTTTCTTCCTTTTCCTTCTCTCTTCCCGTCATGTACATTTATTATTTGATTTAATTAAGCAGCGGACGTGGCTCACTTCCTCTATTTTCCTTCAAAAAAAAAAAAAAATCAAGATTAAAATTAGAAGGTGTTGCGGCCAATCCCCTAGTCGCCGAGAGCGAGCGCCTGCAAGGAAAGTCCACTCAGATCGGAGGGGGCCTCCGACGGGGACCCTCCGACGGTCAAGTCAGAGAGGAGACTAGGCAACAGTAAGAGGAGAAAACCAGTGGGGCTCAGCGATGGAGCGGGAGGAGAGGTTCGAGTGGGTTACCTCCGATCAGGTCCCTTGAGCTGTTGCCTTACCCTTTTATAGTGGGAGGCGGTATGGTTCCGCCGTCCGTGATGTTGACAACGTAGAGCCGTCAAATTGCCCTAGGCTGTCACTTCGCCGGGGTTTGCCATGTTGTCGATGGATTGATAGGCCTAGGAATTAATTGACGTCCTTGGTAGGACTCCTCCCCAGGTCCCTGGTAGGGCAAGGCCCCCTGGCGGTCGTACGGCGTGTCCTTGATAGGACTGCAGCCCATGCCGATCGTTCGGCAGTCTTGGAGGGGTTGGCCGACTGTGCGTCGGGACTCGGCCGTCGGGTAATGAACTTCAGAGTGTGGCCGGCGTCCGGAGGGTCCGTGGGAGTCGGGTGTCCGCCGCTCGCCCTGACGGTGAGTCGGCATCGTCCCGACCGGCATAGAGTCGGCTTCCGGGCGGTCGGAGTCGGTGTCGGCCAGTCAAGCCGACACGCCCAGGCCGGCCATCACCGACAGTCGTTGTCGGCATCGCCCGTTGTCAGTCGGGCGGAGTCGGTCGGTTGGTCCGTCCTGAAGATGGGCCTGTGTCGGGACCCGTAGACGGTGAGTCGGCGTCGGGATCCGTTGGAGAGTCGGTGTCAGGGTCAGTCGGTATATCCCAACAGTTGCCCCCCCACTCCCGAGCCCGATGTCATGTCGGTGTCGGGCGAATGGAGTGGACCTTTGCTGCGTCATGCACTGACTGATCCTGCTGACCTCACCACAGATCAATCCGGACGAAAGGTGGTGTCAGACGATCCGGTGTCGGACGATTCGGTGTCCGACCGCATGATGTCTGACGATCCGATGTCAGACGATCCGGTGTCAGGCACCTTTTGGGAACGTGAATCGCCGTCAGGGGCCCCGCTTGGGAGCGCGGACCGCTGTCAGGTGTCCCATCGGGATGCGGAACACCGCGTGCGAATTAACTTGGGACGCGGGGCTCTCGCCACGTGTCGACCGGTTGTTGGGGAGGAGCCGCTCACGCGGATGGCGGCCACGTGGCGCGATCGGGGATGGGTGCGTCGAACAGTCGGCAGAGCAAGGGCCCGGAGGTCGCCACGTGTCGCCCATCCGGGAGGTTCTCGTCGAGCGCGCTCTCATCCCAACCGTGGAAGATTTCTATAAATAGAGGGCCGCCTGCGTCCAAAACTTCACTTTCTCTGCTCTGCCGTGGAATTCTGTCCGTGAGGTCTTGCG
>KE504715.1:1161193-1181131 GCA_000441515.1 Elaeis oleifera | reverse complement strand
TTAAATTAAAAATTTCTGCCTGTATAACGTCCTAAACGTCAAAATTTGCATGAATATCCTTTCAAAATTAATATTTATTTGTATACCCTCATAAATTATTAATTACATATATATCCTTATAAATTTTTTTTGCATAAATACCCATAAGGGTATTTTAGTCATTTAAATTTAAACCGTTAATTTTTAACGGCATTAGATGACGTGGGTATATATACAAAAAATAAAGAAAAGAAGGGTATACATGCAAATCAAGTATTTTATAAGGATATACATGTAAATATCAATTTTGAAAGAGTATCCATACAAATTTGGATGTTTAGAAGGGTATACATACAAAAATCTCAAAAAATTAATTAATTAATCTATTTCAGTTGTTACAGATAATTGTTAGAAATATCTTTCTCTCTTACAATAAAGAAGATAAATTTAAAAAATAAATTAAAAAATCTAAATCATTCAATGCAAAACTCCCAATCCAAGAACAACTCCAGGAGCCATCAACGACTATTCCATTTGGTGAACAAGTGATCATACACAGGACAATAATAATATGAATAGGTATCGCAATAATTCGATGCCTTGCTGTTCTGTGGCCCATCCACCCATGATGGCTCACTTGAGCTTCGGCACGACTCCATTTCGCTTGAATCCCATCCACATCAATAACCAACGAAGGAAGGGCTTGATGGGTAGCCTCCCTTCTCTCTCAACGATCAATATCTTGGACGGACTCCTCTCTCTCTCAGCGATCAATAGTAAATAAACTATGCATCATATTAATTTAACTATGTAACATGTTTATTTAACTACAATCTGGACATATTTGAGTTTTAGTCAATATAAATTTTTTGTTAGAGTGGTGTCAAAAGAGGATCAAGAATTAATTTTATTTTTTATTATTATTTAGTTGGTGAAAATCTTAGCTGATATGATGAGATATTATTAATATCTCATTACATCACTCTCATCACTCCTATCACTCCCATCCTTCCATTTCTTCCTTCCTACCTTACCATCTATAGCTGTTCTCAAACCCTAGATTTTCATCCAAACATCTATATGTATCCCTGCACTCAACTCTTCATCTTGCTCACAATCATCACTTCTAATTAATATAAAAGGACTCCAATTAACATGATATGAATGAACTCCAATTAATATGATGTGATATATGGGCTCTAGTTACGTATTAGGAAAAGACCCTCACTGTGGTAATCCTCCTTGCTGTGGCCGGATAAAGGTTTGGCGAGACAGGCTTTGGTAATCCTCCTCTCTATGGTCGGATCAAGTTACATATTAGCGTTCGATCATCGTTGGCTTTCTCCTCTCCCTCTCTCTCACTTCTCTGCTGTCACCCCCTCTACTATCTTTTGATGGTGCACTACCGCTCTCTACCATGACTCCATCTCCTGCCTCTCCCTCAGCCACCAGCTCCTCAACAATCAGTACTCTCTCAGCAAATCCCTCTCTTCCTCCCACCTCTCTCTCTTAGACTCTAAATCCAGCACCTCCCGTTGTGGCCACCGCCACCATCACCACGATCGCGTGTTCTCTGTCCTCCTCTACCGCTAACTTCAGCGATCCATCATCGTCGTTCGTGATCTTCGGTGATGTCTCTGTTGGAAAGTGCTCCATCGATACGGTCTCTAACATCTCATTCCTTTGTCTCCACCTTCCTTTTTTTTTTTTTTCTTTGCCTTGAAAAATAATTAGACCCAACTAAAGAGTATATTCGGTATTTTTTAAAATAAAATAGCATCCAAAAGATATCCTATCCGGATAGTTTAAAAGAAGGGATCGAAAATTTAAATTTTAATCAACAGAGATATTTTGTTAGAGTGGCATCATAAGAGGATCGATTTTTTTTTTTTCCTTCTGCACTTCAATATTTACTCTGTTTTCCTGAGAATATGCAGCATTTTTCCTGGTTGTTTTCTTAGCCATCCGTCCTGGCAACTACCTCCCCTCCACTCTTTCTAATAGCCTACCCGAGCTGCAGCCCTTTGACGTCTCCGTCCCATGTGCTTCTGCTGCACCGACCGAACCAGCTAGCGGTGGAATTAATCCCACATGGTTTGCTTCAGGACAAGAAGAAACATCTCAAGTCAGCCATAGATCATTTACTTCTCACCTCCTTCTCCGCATGGTGGGTGGCCAAAGGATGCGACGCGCTGCCATCTTCTGCATTGTCTGGCTGCCAAACATGCCAATCCTTTGCAACCTAATGAATGGAGAAAATAACCTCAAAATAATAATAATAATGGAGAAAATGGAAATTAATTAACATGTGGGCGAGAGTGCGAGGAGCTCATACATGGCATCGAGCGTGATTCATGAATACTTCGTCCAAGTTATTGCCATCGTTTCATTGGCTGCCAGTGTTCCATCAGTGCCTTTCTTCGTTAATATGACAATGACGAGGATGACAAGCTGCTACACGTGCCTCTTCTCAGAAGAACCCAAGCAAACAGGGCAACGAAAGTAGCCGGAGGCACCTGGGAGTCACCAAGGTGAAACCGTCCAAAAGTCTAACGTATACTTTAAGACAGGTCATTTTCATAGCCGGCCCGATGCCACAGCCTCTTGTCCATTCATATACACTTGCAAGGAGTCTTTTTCCAAGACTGCATCGCGACGAAGATCCTGACAAAAATCCAACGTATAACCTTTAAACCCAAGATAAGATTTCCTCAGATGGATCCGGTCACCTCTGTCAGACTGTTACAATTAAACACTCACTGAAAGTAAGGGTTTGTTCCAGGTGGCCGGTAGCCATATCCATATAATAGGTAGATGATTTCAGAGTTTAGCTTCGTTGAGGCTAATTATTTTATATGGCTTTCTGCGTGTATTTTCACACCACCAATTAAGGCTGAAGCTTTATTGGTCCACTGAAATGTCTCCTTCACAACTTATCTATCCAGTCAGAGCTCGGTGAACTCAAGGGCAAGAGGGAAGATGGAATAAAATATTCCATGTGCAAGCTCACACTGTAATTTACCTTTGTCCTACTTTATTAAAGGCCGAGATATCGTTCACATGACCTCCAACTGTCCCGCTGCACCATAATGGCGGACGCAGGAGAGAAGGGTGTGAGCGCTGAGGAGGATATCACGAAGGATGGTTCTGTGGATCTCAGGGGTCGACCCTGTGTGAGGTCTAAAGGAGGGAGATGGACAGCATGTTCTTTATTGTAGGTGAGATTTGATATTGGATCCAGTCTGATTACTTGCTTGTTTTGCTTCATCTAATGAGTCTGGAAAAATCTTTTCGTAAGTCGCATATGGGAAAGCTAAGCATCTCTGTTGTTGTTCTTGTTGTTGTTTGTTTATGAACTACTGCAACATTTGCAACAAGATTTCTTCTTTTAAATTTCAGGTTTTTTCATAAGAAAGAGCCAGAAATTTTAAGCACAGTTTGAGAGCTTCAGACTGCAAAACAACTAAATTCTACATCTTTACGATACCAAAAAATCTTTCAATAAAATCAGGGGAAGTTTCTCGCTTCCTCCATTACCACTCAAAAATATGATGCCAAAACGATGCACTGCAACAAAATGGTAAATCTTAGAACTACCATGCCATTTTTTTTTCTGATGAAAATACCTGTATGTCATCTGTAAGGCCTGTTATCTTTTGCAATTACCTGTCGAACTGGGAAGCGGTTCTCTTAACCACTCCCTCCCCTTATTGTAAATAATTCCCTTCCTTAATAAAGCTGGCGGCGATCCTACCTCCCATATTCATCAAAAAATAGAATACCTGTATGTCATTGATCTATTAATTTTACATACAAGTTGTTGATCACTGCTTTGATAGATTTTGCTACTGAATGAATAAACTTCTGGATGAGTTCGAGACGCACAGTTTTAGGTGACCCTTGTCCATCCAAATCATTTTTTTTACATGGAAATATATGTAGGTTATGAAGTGTTTGAGAGAATGGCGTTCTATGGGATCGCATCAAACCTAGTCATATATCTGACTGAGAAGCTCCATGAAGGCACGGTTTCTTCCGCAAACAATGTCACTAATTGGGTTGGAACCGTATGGATGACACCAATCTTGGGTGCATATATTGCCGATGCACATCTAGGCCGGTATTGGACCTTCGTGATATCCTCTGCAATCTATCTTCTGGTAACAAATGTTGTCCGTGATGATTTAAGTTCATATAGTAAACCAATGTCTTTTATGAAACTATTCAGAATTTGAATTTTGGACCTCCTCCAAAGATAAGCTCTTATGGAAGGGGTGCCAACAAACTGAGCTAACAATTAGTTAGCAAAGTGTGCTCAGGTTACTCGTTTCTCCATGTCTATTCAATGCAATGAAGCAGTGCCTGCGACTTCTTTTGTTAACAGGGGATGAGTCTATTGACCCTCACCGTCTCGCTCCGATCACTGAGGCCTCCATCATGCGGCACGGCGCAGGGCGGTGACTGCAACCGCCATGCAACACCATTCCAAGTGGGCATTTCTATTGCTCACTCTATATAATCGCCATAGGAACCGGTGGAACAAAGCCAAACATCTCAACGATGGGTGCAGACCAATTCGATGACTTCGAACCCAGAGAGCGATCACAGAAGCTCTCCTTCTTCAACTGGTGGATGTTCAGCATCTTCTTTGGCACCCTCTTCTCCAACACCTTCCTCATCTACATCCAGGATAATGTAGGCTGGTCAGTTGGCTACGGACTTCCAACGGTCGGTCTTGCCATCTCCATCTTGATCTTCCTGGTTGGGACACCTCCTACAGGCACAAGATCCCATCAGGAGTCCATTTACGAGGATGGCTACAGTTATTGTGGCAGCCATTCGTAAATGGGATGTTCCCTTCCCATCGATCCGAAAGAGCTTCATGAGCTTGATTTAGAGGAGTATGCAAGGGCTGGGAAGTTTCGAATCAAACATACCACTTCTCTAAGGTCCATTCCTCCCATCAAGCTGACCATCTAAAGTTTCTGTAGCTTACAGTATATTCCACGTAAGGTAGAAGGCTAGGGCTTAGACTCGCATTAGTCAGAGTAAAAGATGGCCTTAATGGAAAAGAGATTTGGTGGTTATCATATTATGATCTTTTGCTCATGGTTTCAGGTTCTTTGACAAAGCTTCAGTTAAGAGTGGTCCTGACACCCCATGGAAGCTGTGCTCTGTGACCCAAGTCGAAGAACCAAGCAAATGATCAAAATGCTACCAGTCCTGGCTGCAACATTGATTCCAAGTGTTATGACCGCACAGGTCCACACCCTCTTCATCAAGCAAGGGACCACACTCAACCGCAGCATGGGACCTCACTTTGAGATCCCTCCTGCATGCCTCACAGCATTTGTGACAATCTTTATGCTGATAAGCCTTGTGCTCTATGACCAATGTCTCGTTCCTGCCATGAGGAAGTACACCAAAACCCAAGAGGCTTCTCATTGCTGCAAAGACTGGGGATTGGCCTGGTCATACATGTAGTTATTATGGTCATTGCATCCTTAACAGAGAGGTATAGACTAAAGGTGGCAAGAGACCATGGACTCGTGGATAAGGACGCAGTAATCCCTCTCTCTATCTTTGTACTCTTGCCACAGTTTGCCTTGATGGGAATCGCTGATACTTTCGTGGAGGTCGCTAAGCTGGAATTCTTCTATGACCAAGCACCAGAGGCTATGAAGAGCTTGGGGACTTCTTATTTCACTACTAGTCTGGGAGTCGGAAATTTCTTAAGCAGCGTCCTTTTATCGACGGTATCTGATATCACAAAGAAGAATGGAAGTAAGGGATGGATTCAGGACAACTTGAATGTCTCTCACTTGGACTACTACTATGCATTCTTTGCCGCTCTCGGTGTCATTAATCTCTTCCTTTTCGCAGCTGTTTCAAAGTTTTATACTTATAATACTGAAGTCATGGAGTCGGAAATTGAGCTGAGAAAGTAGGTGAGATGTTGCCAAAGAAAGGGAGTGAAGGTCTTCAAGTTGGGGATACATGATCAAAATTGTAATTTATTGGATTTACTTCCAAAAAGTCCAAATGGTATGATACAGATGGTACCCTCAAACTCTGAATCCAATTCTTTCATCTTTCTTCTGGATGGCTTGCTTAAAAGTTTCTTTCCTCTGACTGAAGACTCACATCCACATAAAACTTCATTTAAGAATTTTCTAAAGACAATGGAGAATCAATTATGAAGAGTAACACATAATCAAGGATCCAAAATTGTTAGCTGGTCATGGTGAATAAACCAAAGAAAATGGAAGAGCAATCAAAGATTAGAAGGAGCATGCATTAAAGATCTTTAGTAGTCCCGTCCTTGGATGATCACGGTGATTCAATGGAAGATAAAGCAAGAGCAAGCAAGTATTATAGGACTGAATAATCTTCTTTTCATAAAACTATTTGAAAAAATGAATGAGTATAAGGAGAAAAATCAAAATCTTAAAGGATATATAATCTAATATATTTTCACAATTTATATTATTTTTGGTAATTGGTGCAAATCATCTAACATTTTGCACCATAAAACCCGATCCCTTCAAGTCAAGAAGGGGAGGCCTTAAATCAAGTTTTTTACTTTCGTCCCTTCTCTTTAGGTATTCATAATTCTATTAGCAATAAAATAGAATTTTTTTCAATTTGCTCAACTCAAAACAGTCACAATAAAAAGGTGGAGAATATTAAAATTTTAAAAAATGGGATACAAAACTCTTTCCTTTCATTAAGATGAATAAATTTGTTATACAAGTCCTTTATTTATTAAGATAAAAATGGGATACAAATCTTGCCCTCAAATCTTATCTGGTCCTTTCTAAAATGGCCAAAATGGTCCATAATATGTTTGGTGATCCTCCTGGATAAAGAATTTCCTTAGATGGAAAATTAGCTTATACAGAATTATGACTAAAGATGGATAAAACTTTTTTCCTATTTGCATCTGAACCTTTTGGCTTTTTGACATTTTGATAAATTCATATTTGGTTGTCAAGTTTCCATCTCTTTCAATATCAATGCAACAAACTTCTTGCAATCATATAAAGCTAGGTTGGGCTCAAGTTGGTTTAAATCGGCTTTCAATTAGGTTTAAGGTAGGCTCCGAAGAATTAGAATTAGGCTCGGGCTTAACTTACAGAGCCCAAATCAAAATTAGGCCTGACCCAATCCAGACCAAGTCCCCGAATAATGCTTGACCCAACCTGACCCATTAAATTTAATTCAAATTTAAACCAAGATTGAAATTAAGCCTAATCCAAGCTTGAACCGAGCTTGGGTCAAGTTTAAGTGATTCCTAACTAGATCTAAAAATTTAAGTTACTCATTTAGGCTTTTGTTGGTCACAATTTGAAATTTGGCTTGACTTGAGCTCAAAATAATAATAGACAAACCAACCTTGGTCTCCTCTTTCGAGCTCTAAACTGATTTCAAGCCGAGCTTGACTAGACCCAATTAAGCTCGTGCGCTTACACCCTACCTCCAACTCCACACGTGCGACCAAGCAGAACCCCGCACGTTCCGACTCTTTAAGGAAACCCTATATCGGATCTCGGCGGTCCATTCCACTCGAACTCCCTTATCGGAAACACCATCGTCGTCCAATCCCTCCATCTCCACCATTCGTTATCCTTCCTTTCCCAGTCCTCGCCTCTCCCTCTTATTCCCTCGCTCTCCTCTCAGATATTTCTGTCCCCCATCGCCGTCATCGCCGGCTCTTCCCCAAACCCTATTCTCCTTCCCTTCTCCATCCCTAGTGTTGGAAGAAGAAGCCAAAAGGAAACGAAATCCCTTCGATCTCGATCTCTTTTTAGAGAGGCGAAGGGAGCGGAGAAGAGGGAGCGATGGATTCGGATCAGGGGAAGCTGTTCATCGGGGGGATATCGTGGGAGACGACGGAGGAGAAGATGAAGGAGTACTTCTCCAAGTACGGGGAGGTGCTGCAGACGGTGATCATGAGGGACAAGACGACGGGCCGGCCCGGGTTTCGGCTTCGTCGTCTTCGCCGATCCTTCCATCCTCGACCGCGTCCTCCAGGATAGTCACACCATCGATGGCCGGACGGTGAGCCTCCCTAGCTTTTCCGTCCCTTCTCTCCGATCCGATCTAGTAGCTTCCGCGAGTTATGAAGAAATTCTATTTTGCGGGCTTTTGTTTGAAGATTTAAGTTTGGTTCTTGGGGATGCTGGTTTTTCATGATTTTAAAGGGATGAGAACGTCTGATGCGGTCATGATTTAGAAAAAAATGATTTTCTGGATTTCTGGGGGGTTTTATTTGGATTTGATTACTTGGTTGATGGATTATTCTGTTTTAGGGTTCTTGAGCAGTAAAACACCTGATCTGGTGTTGGTTTAATCGAATTTGAGAGGCTTCTTTTGATTTTCTTTAATTAAAAAGAAATTCATGGATTTTGTATATTAGGAAGATAGCTCCATCTTTTTTGGTAATTCTATAGTTGCGTTTCTGGTTGGAGTTAGCAGTTGTTTTGTCACTTTAATGGTAGACAACCTTGATTTTTGCTTATCCCAATCGAGAAGTGATCAGGAGTAAATCTTGTATGTTTTAGCCTTTTAGGCTTTCTTTATTGTTTCGGATTTGGTGATTTTGCAGGTGTTTTCCCTTAATGAACGGAGATATTGGATTACTTTGTGTTCCAGTGGTTTCTTTTAATTGCTTACGTTGATCTCTCATTTTCTTTCTAGTTTTGAGAGAAAACTAATTCATTTGTTTGTGAGTATTTTATGAACACTGGACTTTTGCCAATGAAAACTAGATATATGCTTCTAATCATTTTGGTTGTAAATTTTCTTCTTCTTGCTGTCATTGGCTTCATTGTTGCATGATATTTAGCAACAGGGATATCACTTACTGGTCATTTCATCTATGTTTGAGGGTGACTAACGTTGTAGGTTGACTTGTTTGTGAGAGTTTTATTGCTTCCATTTTAAGTTTATGGATTACATTTCATATTTAATACAGATACTTATGACTCTGCTATTTCTTTACTGGTGGTCTTTGGTGAGTTATGGTGGCATCCCTGGAAAGTTGGTTCTTGAGCCTCCTTTATTTATTCAAATGCCTGTTATGAATAATTATAGTGGATTTAGGTAGTGTTTCCTATGTGTGTTTATATTGCTTATACATGGAATAATTGTCTTCCTTAAGATGTTTTATCATCATTACCTTTGTTTATATTGGTAGATGTCCCACCTACAGAGAGATTTTGTAGTAGAAGTATGAGGAGTTGGCGTCGAGTTTTGTAGTTTTTGAAATCTGACATGGACTAGACTGGTGTTGACATAAGGTAATGGCTGAATTTGGAAGGATAATTAATATCATAACTGTTTGGAATCAAGCTTAAGTTGTTCTACATCAGTCTTATTGCAATAAGAGTTGGATGTTTATGTTCAGAATTGGTCTGTAGAATGTCCCTAATCTAGCCTCCGAGTCATATGTAAAATTAACATTTTAAATATGATTAAATCGAATCGACTACCACAAAATTGTTTATACAATGTGGCATGTGTGACATTTTTTTATTTTACTCTTCTTGTACTAGAGTGGTTATGTTTTTGTAGCTAAGATATGCGGCCTTGCTTTTGGTTTACAAATAGATTGTCCCTAAGCTTGAATGTTCTAGATGAGCAATTTATCTAAACTTGGGCACTTAAGTCTTGAATTGAAACCAAACATTTAACACTCCAAACCAGCATCATTATCAATTTAAAATAATTTAAAATAATGATAAATAATCATTATCATTACCAAATGTGCTATATATTGAACCCAAACCCGTCATCCTAAAAATTCCCTACATGAAAGGTTTGAATATCTTCACTCCCAATGCTTTGCAAACATCATAGTTGTCCTTTCCTCCTCTCTCTATGCATACACACAAATATGCACTCACCTCTTACCTTTTACTCAATCTTCTGTAGCCTCCTCTTCTCCAAATTTCTTATCGCCTTGATCACTCTTATAATATATCATTGCAATAGTGAAGTTGGTGCATTAACTACAAATCCTCCTGTCCGCTAGATAAAGTAAAGAGAAGAAACCTGGATCCTATTTAGGAAGAGTCTAAGAAGGAAATGGATTCATATAAATGAACTTGTTCAAAGGGATATATGTGAGATTCACATGATGATAATCAAAATTATGTTGGAAACAAGAGGAGTATTGTTATTAATGATTTTTGTGAGGGATAGGATAATGGGGGAAGGTGGCCATGTAAAAAGGCTATCAACAAGGCTAGGAAAGCATGTGATTTTGGCTGATTGGTAAGTGACTCAATTGATTGTCTTTTATATTTAAAGGAAACTAGTAAGCATTTCTCAGTGTTCTATAGGACGATACTCGATCAAGGGCCTGCCTAGCACCTAAGCATAAGGCTAGTGCCAGGAGGACAAGATGATGGCTGCAATAGCAGTAGCATTTGCTGCACTTAACAACATTGACAACTGGAAGCACATTTCTTGCACATGGTGGGGACCATAGTAAGAGTCACTGCCCATAGCAGTGACTTTACTGATGTAGGAACAACAATTAGGGTGAGGAGAAGCCAATGGGAGAAACAAGGATTGACATGTATCATGTGAAACTTCCAAAAAAAAAAGGGGACATGTATCATGGCAATGCCTAATTGCATGATGCACAAGAATGTGCTTTTGCATGCATAACCATTGGCATGGTGTACTGTGCTGATGATAGGCTGACCAGGCTAGTTTATCAAAGGTTTGTCTGAGGTGCAAGGTGCACCCAGGCACCACCTTGGCATCTTACCAACCTCAAGGGAAGATGGGTTCATCAAAGTGCTGAAAGAGAGAACCCAGTATGCACCTCTGTAGGGTGCTAAGCTGCAAAAAGCTTGCGCCTTCATGATTATGTGTTGTGTGTTCTATGATGTGATGATTATGTGTTGTTTGCATTGATGTGTGGTGTGTATCTACTGTTATGTGTGTGTTTTAGTGATACTGCCGTTGGGTATGGCTAAATTATTGTGGATTTGTATGCATGGTGTGCTTCTTTGTGTTATTCTTCTTGTCAAATATGTTTGGCACCATGAATTTACTATATATGTGCATGTATGTACATAGAATTGTAGATACTCATGCACATAAGTACATGCATGCATAGACATAGATGTGTTTGGGGGTCTGTCGTGTGCTGTGATCACCGTGTGTTGGTGTGTTGTAGATGTGCATGTACTGTGGTGTGTAGGTCCATGCTCTTGTCTTTCAGTGCGCATGTCTGAAATTATGTATGTTGATTTACATGTGCATGGTGCTTCTTTTTGTTATTTTTATTGTGAACATATTTGACATCATGAATTTATTATACACACATACTTAATTACACATATATATACATTTGCACATGCATGCAGCCGTAAACATAGTCACACATATAAGCATACGTACATGCATTTGCATAAATATCTAAATACATGTATACATGAGATAACATTGGTGGGGAACAGATGTGTGGCACTTAAAGCATTGTGGAGAAGAAAGGAAAAGAACCCGGATGAAAACTGTGAAGTATGAAGGATGATGCTTGAGTAAATAATAATAAAACAAAAATTGAAGCTTAACAAATAATGGGTATTTGAGTTTATGACTGGTCTACTCTTGGTGCTCACATAAGCACCTGCCTAAGGACAAAAGTGGGCCCACTTACAGCATCAGCTCTTGGATAGGTTGCTGGTCCAAGGCAAGGCAATTTCCTCAGCCTCGGTCTTGGAACAAACATAATCTTCTGAAACAATAAAGGAAAGAAGGAACTGAAACAAGAAGAATATTAGAACAGCTAATGAAATTAAGTAGAACACAGTATGAGGAATAATTGCAGGGAAGAATTTAAAAGAGACTTGAAAAAAGGGAGACATTTGAAGCGAAATAAAATAAGAACAGAATGAAGCAGGGAACAAGCAGAATAAAAGCTGAGAGAAGAACAAGAAAAAAGTAAAATAGGAAGAAGAGATTGAAGAAGACTAGAGTGAGAGGTATAAGAAACAGAAGTAGAGGAAATGTTGAAAAAAGAAAGTAAAGGGTTTCGATTATATTCTTAGAAGTGGAATAAGGGACATGGATGAGGCCGAAAAGAGGACAAGATATAGGGAAGAAGAAGAGAATGAAAGGGGAAGATAACTTGCACATGAGGGGCTTTAAGTGGGAGAAAAGGATTATTAAGATGCTTAATGGGAATGAAGGAGATGGAGTAAAAACTCAAGGGGAAGTGGAAAGGAGGACAACTAGATATGATATATAGATCAGTTGGGTGCCATAAGTCCTGGTATATAGAACTGGGGGTTAAGATGGATAAGCACCATAACCTAGCTTCCTGAATGGTCCAAATGGTGAAACTGCTTCCTAGTCATAAGAAGAAACTAAGCAATCAGTTGGATGCCTGAAGTATAGGGCTGAAAACGGATCTGATATGGATTTGATATCAATATATCCATGTTCATTTAAGCTGAAGACTACAAATATGGATATGGATATTAGTTGGATACTAAAGTACTAGTATAATTGGATGTTGATTGTAAATGCAGATATGAATCGGATGGTTAAGTTAAAGATATGCTAATATTGTCATTTTTTTGTCAAGGTTCATGAGGGCTATATAAGACAAAAGTTAGATTACGAAGACCAAATATTCTGATATAGATTGGATAGCTTTCTATCTATATCTATATCTGGCTTTCTTTGACGGCTATGAATACAGATACAGATATTTTCTATATGTTGAAAATTTGTATCCATATCCTAATAGATTCAGGGACAGATCATCCTGTCCATTTTTACTGCTAGTGAAGTATTAATCACCAACTTTATAAATTTGGGCCAAGGTGCTTGTCCATGTGTTGGCTTCTAGGTGTCTGTCGGTGATAATTCTGCCATGTGTTTGAATATGTCATTGTCATGGTGCATCTGTTCTCCAACCACATGCTCCATGACAATAATAGCATTGTCTGCTTGATGGTGAATATCAATTCCATTTTCAAGTTAATCTTTTTTGTGATCTGTTGATTTGGTATTTTTGATATATTTTTCTTTGAGAGAGGCTGGGGCATATGTGGTATTATAATTATCTGGGTCCAAATAGTTAGGGATGCACCACCTAAGACTAGAACCCAATATTAGTGCTTGTCACATAGAGGATGGCTTGAATTGCCTTACCCAAAAGGGATTTTTATTGTTTTTTCATTGATATTATCGTTTGGAGTTGTGATTTACTAGACTTTCTTGGCTTCAAATTATTCATTTTTGTCAATTCTCCCTCTATGTGCCCTCATTTTTTGTGTATATGTGTTTGTTGGGAAAGGGTTGGTTGTGACAGTTCCATGGTTTGCACCTTTTTCTTGACATTCTTATCTTAAAAAAATGGTTGGCTCTTTGATCTAACTCACCACTAAAATTTTCACAGTGGGCAGAAATTTTTCGTCCTGCTGGTATCATAAAGCCACTGTGTGGTTGGCTCTTTGATGATATTTTTAGCAGTTCATTAAATTGAAATGTCTCACTATATGTCCCACATTGGCATATGTGTATGATAACTTCTTTTTCTTGATTTATTTTGGGCACACATTGGCATATATGTATGATAACGTTTTTCTTTTGTTTGATTTATTTTTGGCACACATTGACTTCATGTTGAATTTGAGTGATATGGAGTAGAATATGTTCTATTTATGATCTCTTTAGTTATATTCTAAGTTTATGAGGGTTTTTTAAGAGTTGTCAGGCTTCATGGATCACTTGTTTGAACTGTTCTGATCTTAGCTAATTTTTATGAAATCAGGTGTTAAGATGGCATTTCAGGCAATCGTACCCTTTCTTCTCCACTGTAGTGATAAGTATTTGCTATGTTTTGTAAATGCTCATGTATTGATATCTTAGGTAACATGCACCTATTGAAACTTCTAGTGGAAGCATGAGGAGTTGACTATGTGCACATTTTGTTCAAAATTATGTGTTTTTGTGAAATGTCAATTTGGGGAATAGCTAACTTCATTTGCTTTCCTTTATTGTTTTACCATAGTTGATGTATAAATTGTTTATAAGTATTTGCTATATTTTGTAAGCTACCCCATGTCATGCGTATGAGTTGTTTATAAGTAAAGAGATTCTTCCATGATGCGTGGCTTATGATTTAAATGCTCTTGGCAAAGATAACGCAATGCATTAAATGCTCTAGCTGTGTTGCGTATGGCAGTCTTTTTGTTACAGATAATAGGAACCTTGGTTCCCTCTTTCAATGTGCTTGTTCACTGTCCTAATTAACAGGTTGAAGGGGTCTTCCATCTTTACATAATAAAAGAAAGCCTTTTATGTTCAGAGATATGCTAAAAGCTTATGAGGTGATTTTTTTTTTTCAAGGGGCTCATGAATTCCTTTATTATTGATATTTCAATTTATTTTTGCAATTTATTCTCCTGTGGCTTATTTGGGTAGTGTCTTTCTAATTCATGATTTACATATGCAACATTGTACTGAATGACATTATAAGTTTATATTATGATGTTTTAAGCCTTTTTTTTTTGTCTGTATCATTGCAAATTTCTTGCATGGTTTTAGATTTGTTGCTCATTGCATGCATATCTCTTTAACTTGTGCCTTGCTACTACCTTGATGTCCAGGTGGAAGCAAAAAGGGCTCTCTCTCGAGAGGAACAGCAGGCATCCAAATCTGGAAACCCTGCTGTTGGCAGAACTGGAGGAGGACATGTTAGTGGTGGTAACTTTAGGACTAAGAAGATATTTGTTGGAGGGTTGCCCCAACTTTAACAGAAGAAGCATTCCGTCAGTACTTTCAGGGTTATGGAGATGTGACTGATGTTGTGGTTATGTATGACCAAAACACCCAGCGTCCTCGAGGGTTTGGTTTTATCTCTTTCAGTTCAGAAGATGCTGTTGATCGAGTGCTACACAAGACTTTCCATGAGCTCAATGGAAAACTTGTGGAGGTGAAGCGTGCACTCCCAAAGGATGCAAACCCTAGCAGTGGTGGTGGTCGTCCAGTAGCTGGAGGGCCCTATCAATCTAACAGTGCTTCTGGTGTTAATATGAGTTCCTATGATGGTAGAGCTGATACTGGTAGGTATATGCAACCACCAGCAGCTGGAGGTGGTTACCCGGCATATGGTTCAACAGGCTATGGTACACCTGGATATGGTTATGGAGCAGCAAACAATGGTGTGGGATATGGAGGTTATGGCGTTGGTGGCTATGGAAGTGCTGCAGCTGGATATGGAGGACCTACTGGTGCCTATGGAAATCCAAATGCCCAGCTGCAGGTTATCCAAGCGGTCCACCAGGTGCACCTCGAAGCCCTTGGAGCAACCAAGCTCCATCTGCTTATGGCTCTGCAAGCTATGGTGCAAATACAGGCTATGGGGCACCGGGTTCATGGAATGCAGCAGGTAGTGGTGGGGCTGCTGCCCCAACTGGTCAGTCTCCTAGTGGGACTACAGGATATGGGAATCAGGGATATGGGTATGGTGGCTACGGCGGGGCTGAAGTCTCTTACGGCAGTCAAGGTGGCTATGGGGCTGTGGGTGCCCGTGGCAGTGGTGGTCCACCTACCAATCCTGCTGGTGGCCCGGGAGACCAAGGGGCTGGTTCTGGCTACATGGGTGGCAGCTATGGTGATGCAAGTGGTGGCTCTGGTTATCCAAATTCTTGGAGGACTGATCCTTCGCAAGGTATGGGTTATGGAACCGGCCAAGTGAATGGGCCAGCTGGTTATGGTGGTGCCTATGGTGGTGCTCAGTCGAGGCAGGCTCAGCAGCAGTAATCAGGATGGTGGGATCATAATTCCACCATGGAATCAGGCTCAAGAATTGGTTCTTGAATTTTGTCATGAGGCCTGCTGCATCACTTGGTTTTCTTGGCTGTTCAGAGGACCGGCTGTTGCTGAGGAAAGCAGTTTTCTGGGACGGTTTGGAATGCTTAAATCCTAAGTAGTTTAGTAGTAATCTCTTTCTAGAATATAATAAGTAGCTGTTATGAGTAGTATACACCTTGCACTACTGCTTGCTTTTTAAGTTCCTATATTACATTTGTCGGCGTGTAGGTGTTTCTTTAAGCAGTTATTTGGAGTTGATTTCCCTAGCTTTTTCTCTGGTCTTGAAGCTAGAGTAGCTTGTCTTAGACTTGCTATTGCTGTCTTGCATGGTTTCGTACTTGGTAGTTATTACTATGTTAATGGTAATGGCTTTAATCCTCAGAATCTGACTATAGAATTCTTGGCATTTTCTTTTTGTTTTTGATTGAAACTTAGAGCTGTTTCATTTTAATCCTGGTACATGATAAGGAATAAAGACTTACACATCCGTCAGAAGTTTGTGTACCACACATCTGGCAGCAGCTTATGTACCACACATCTGGCAGCAGCTTATCTAATATGGACAGTAGAGATGTAAACTGCCTTCAGTAGCTTATCGATATGTGACTGCTCTGTATTGTGATAAAGATGTAGACTCCATAGCTTCTTTATACGTGATAGACTTCCACAAATGACTTTCTTAGCACTGCCATATGAACTAGAGAATTAAGATGTAGTGAGTAATGGAGGCTACTTTAAGGATGGAGTAAGCGCTAGAGAATTTGCCATTCATAGTAGTAGTTGAGACATTTGGCAAAGCATAATCGTTTTTTCCTCCTGTATTTCCCTTTGTACAGGGGCTGCCGTACTTGTTCTCTTTCCTCTCCACCAACATTGAAGCCTTTCACCAGGTGAGGTTATAAAGCACTGAGGAACCTCTATTAATAGTCTGGCGATAACTCAAGCGCAGGAGGATGCTCCCAAATCTGATAATTTGTTTTATTCATCACATTGGAAGTGGCTATTGACTTAATCGATTGTTGAAGGGCGTTGCCTTGCACGTCACAGCAGGTGATTTTTGAAATGGATAATCCCGGCTCCTTTAATTGTTGGCAGCCTCATTCGTTTTGCTGCTTGATGCTGCAAGATTTCTTTGAAAATTATTTTAGGGATGGTTGATGAGCCTTGTGAACAAAATGATTGAAATTTAATTGCAGGAATCTTTTGTCTTATTAGGCTTGAGAACCTGGAAACTTTTAATTTTCATATACTCGATAAAGAGAGGTGGTTGGTGGGTCTGGCTATATTTGTGTTGTCATTGTTTGTAGATTTTTCGCGTGCATCATTCTACTGAAATATGAAATAGTAATAAGCGTCTATGTTATTGGTAGGAGACGTGCATGGTAATGCGCGTAGGTCATGCATGCTCTTGCTTGGAGTTACAGCATCGGTTTAATTAAACTGATGGCAAGCGTTTGTTTAGGAAGCTTGGTCTTAAAAGTTGAATCTTGCACAGACGTCTGATATACAGTGATAAGAACTAGAACCATTCCTTCACTAGAGTTTTGGCTAGGCTAGCGTCTTGGTAAGTTCTTTGTGAGGAGTGCTTCTTAGTAAGAAACTTGATACTATTTAAGAAATGGGATTTATTACTACTGGCATTGTCTTAATGCTTTTGCCATTTGTCACAATCAGGTGGCTGACGACTATCTTGCAGTCTTGTTTTTAAATATTGAAAACAGTTTTAAGATATGAAGTTTGAGTGATCCAACTTCGCTATTTCGGTTACCAATACTTTGCGCCAGACCAAGTTTTGGGACCATATTAATTTATAGAATTTTTTGTTGAGACATGATGAATGATTCTGGTCTGCACTCGCAAAGTCGATTTCAGAGTATGTTGTTCCACGTACCCGGTTGTTGGACTTGAGTTCTGTGAACGAATTTCTTCCGGGTGCTTGTCCAAATCTCTTGCAACCTATCTGTATTGCTTATTGCCCTTTTGTTTATAGACTCCAGGTTTGCGGACTAATTTCCATCCTGCTGCTTTTGTCTTTTGCAATATATTTGGATTACTCATTGCCCTTTTCGGGTATGAGAAATCCTCATGATAGCGTGGATGTCAATGCACCACCGTTCAGACTCTGGCACCTCTTTAGCTTACCTTCATTTAGTATCATCTGTGGTGGGAAAGAGGATGCTTATCAATAAGCTTGGGTCCTGACATTGAATTGTGAATTTTCGAATTTTAATACTTATTGCAATTATCTTCTGAAATATGTGCCCCGGAAGAAAGTCAGAGAATGTGCCCGTTACTCCTACCTTAATTTGCAGCATCATCTGAAAAATGTCTTTGCGGTAAATCATAGCATAAATTGGCTCTGGGTAGTCTGGTCCTTTTTAGGCGATAGCACGCCATGATTGATGCTTAACTAAACCTAGTCAACGTGAAAGGATTTTTTCCGGGAATTATGAATGTGAGACTCAGCAGGTGGTCCGATGTGTTTCCTTAAAAGCTCTCGTCATAGCTATTGCTTCAATATCAGATGTCTCCGCTTGCAGGTCCTTGATGAAACCGAAGAGATGGTACGGGGAGAAGCATCCTCATAATCATTTCTGGAAATATTTACTGTCTTAAAGTCACCATGACGTCTTTAACTTCTTGTTCTCCCATTAAAATTCCTTTCGGTCGTTGCATGTTTTATATTTTTCACCAAACAGAGCGGCTGGTTCTTCCTACGTTCTCGTAACCAAGCCCCAGGACCAACAAGGAGGAGAAAAAAAAAAGGTAAAAATTAGATTCTATATCCCATTACATTCACAGCACCCTCCTCTCTCTCTCTCGCTCTGTAAAGTTCGTTACACTTGACGGTAATCTTAACCAATGATTGGAGCTATCGCTCGTTCACCGTCTTTTTGGCAGCAGAAACGTCTTCTTCAAGAAGTAGTTGGCAGTGTCGTCGTCCCTATGACACAGCACCCTCAGTATCGTGTTGGGTCGGTTCGGTTCCACCTCCCCGTCGTCGGAGGCATCGGCAAATTCTGGGCTGCTCCCCCGAGGCCGCTCGCTTCGCAGGCGGCGATGCTGAAATCCTCTATTAGCCGCTCCGTGGGCAGGCCCATCAGCCCCACTATCCCCTCCACCACCTCTGCCTCGCTATCGACGGCCTCCTCCGCCACGAGCCCCTCGCCGCATGTACAAAATGCTTTCTTTAAGCTCCGCAGGTCCTCCAGTATCATCTGATGGTCGGACCGAAGGAAGGCCCGCTCGCTCCCGCCGGCGAGCAGCACCATAAGGAATGCCTCGAATGCAGCTCTCAACACCTCCTTGACTGCGACCGGCTGTGCCCGATCGATGAGCATGGAGATGAGGAGGGTGAGGTTCTGTTTGAGGATGCGGAGGGCCGGGCAAATCCTGGCATCGGCGACGTCGCCCAGGTAGAGGCCATCGTAGAAAGATTGGTGAGAGTCCAGGAAGATAAGGCGGTAGGCAGCCACCTCGGACACATGCTGGATGGCTGACTGGACGGAGGAGCGGGCGAGGTCGAAGTGGTAGGAGGGGGCGAGGCGGCGGTTGCTGTTGGCGGCGCGGATGCTGGGAGATGGACCGTGGCCCCGGGAGAAGAAGGATAGCGACTTGTCCAGCGCGTGTAGGTGGGCGAGGACATAGTGGAGGGTGTTCAGCCGGATGTAGAGCCGCTGCGTGCCACGGCTCGTGGACGGCTTGGTTGGTGCCTTCCGCATTCATGCTCACCTTGGGGATATCCACGCCCGCATTGCAGGGGCTCGACGCCTTCTTCCATAGCCTGACCACCGTGGAATCCCGGCTGCACCTTGTTAGTGGGGGGAGTGCCGGAACGTAGGTTTGCTTGCTCCCTGGTACGTACGTAGTAGCAGCGGAAAAACATCAAAAGAGATCGAACAATTTATAACTTACTTCTAATATAGAGAAGACTGTTAATGCATGGCTAATCTTTATTTCATTTTTAACTAACGCCTTGGTTGGGTTAGGAGAGAAGAATCGGAGAAAAAGAAAAGCATGGGAGGAAAAGTATTAACTTTTTCTTGATAATTTTTTTATAAAAAATAAAAAAAATAAGAAAAAAAATGGAAGAATAAAAATTTCTCAAATTCA
>KE504715.1:1141981-1157649 GCA_000441515.1 Elaeis oleifera | reverse complement strand
GAGGAGGAGGAGGAGAGAGAGAGAGAGGAAAAGATCAACGGAGGAGAGGAGAGAGAGAGAGGAGGGTGGGTTCCGCGGCACGCTATACTTTTTTGTCCGGGGAGGGTGATTGGAGGTGAGGAGGAGAGAGAGAGAAAGGGAAAGGGTTCGTTGGGTCGCAAGCTGTTGTTTATTGCCAGCGGTTAAGGTTGGGGTCGATGAGGTCGACGAACGAGGAACCAGGGGCCAACTAAGAGAGAGAAATATATGTAGAGAGAAAGAGACAGAGGAGAAGAGAGGAGGTTGGTACGATCGTTGAGTTGGCCGCTTCTCTCTCTCTCTTCTAGCTGCAGGGATGGATAGGCACGCGTCGTGCAGTGTCGGGTCTAATTTTGGGACCGTTCCAGTAGAACTGCATGACATCGGAGCTCCCGTTCAAGAGCTTAGCCAAATGGTTGTCTGTTTTCTATTTACAGGAGGTCACCGGTCACCGTTTCATTCTTTTCTTTCTTTCTATTTTTCTTTTTTTTTTTTGGTTAAAAGATTCTTTTCTTTCTTTGTTGCTTCATGGATTAGTTTCAGATTCACTTGCAGTTGGAACAACATTCGGTAGCTCTCGAGTATATCCTCAGAATTGTAATAGAAAGGAAGGTTTTCCCTCTTAGGCAGGGTGTGTGCACAGGCTCTTCTGGTTGCATAGAGCTTTTGTGCATTGTATTCAGAGAAGGCAAGACAGTAGGGCTTCTGTTCTCGCAGCAGGAACTCTCTTATCCTATCCACATTCCCATTCCTTTCCTCAGAATATCTATGCTTGCGCTTTCTTGTGTTCTCTTTTTTATCTTTGATTCTCTTATGCGAGTTTTATGCATGTCATATTGGATATATTCAAATTTTTGGTGTCGCATGGGCCCTTTAGCTGAAGACCATAACTGCATTAGCATTACAGAACAACTCAACCTATCTTGAAATTAATCCTCCATCATGCTATGTTTTGACAGAGCAACTTCAAACACTATGCCAAACATTTTGAGTTGTGGGAAAACACCTTTGAAATTATTCAGTTCATTAAATTATAAACCTCAATATATTGAGGTTACGTTGCCTCAACCCAACTAGAATACCACATTGATGCATATGGTTGTTTTAACATATTCCTCTTTAGTGTAGAGAAACAACTTTGTGATGTCTCCTGATTTTTATTCAGACTAAGAGTTTCTTAGAAAATTATCTCCTAGTGTCTTCCCACTTTAACAAGGAGAAGTAGAAAATTATGTCTTGAAAACTCAAACATATTGGGAGATGTTAGAGTGAGGCCAATTCTGTTAATTACACGATTCTAATGGACATGACCTCCATAAATTGGCTTTGATTCAAAAGTTGCTTCAACATATAAATGGAATATGTGCAAGTTAGGAACGTATTACAAACTTTGAGATGACCAACCTACACCACTGGCTTTCTTGTTATAATGCACACAAACTCTCTTGGAGATCACAGGATTTGTCACTCATATATCACCTGATCTAGGAGCTGGGATAAATGAAGATCTGGTAAAGTTTAATTCCTGATATTGCAGGAAGTGCTGTATCAATGTTCTTTACTGTGATCCTTCCATATAAGACCAATTGTTTATAACATTTCATGACTCATTCTGGGATCTCTTCAGTTTCTTCTTTTCTTTCCTACAAGGTGTCTAAACTACTTGCTTTGTTCATGTAAGCACCTTCTAGAATTCAAGTTCAAGCTAATAATTTAATTACCTCAGAAGGACCGGATTGGAAGGGTTGCTCCATAAAGAGAATGAAAGATATCACATTCATGCGGAACACAGTTTAGTATGATATAATTAGCAGAACTGCAAATTTGACATCCTTTTACAATCCTCAAATTACACATACTAAAATTGGACATTTAGCTCAGCTTGTTACAGACATTGAAGTATACCATTTATCAAGTTAAGAACAGATCATTAGAAATGGTGCCTCCGAAAAGGAAAACAAATCGACTGATACATACCTTACACGATCTCAGCATTGTTTGTTTCTCACGCAGTCATGAATGAAGACACAACGCCTTGCTGACAATACAATGACATCATAACCCATCAGATAGTGATAAGACAGTAGAAGAGTTGCATTCACACTGAACTTGCACTTGAAGGATGGCTCAGACAAGCTCTAGGGACAGAGTTCTTGGACAAGTGGAAAGCATTACAACATAAGACAAGTGGAAAGGTAAAAGAAAAACTATGGTACTGACACAACAATTCAACTGGTAATCACACAACAGTACAAATCGCATACTAGAATCCACCATAAGCATAGCAACAATTGTGCAAGCTTAAGCAGCACCTTTGGTGGGAAAGAAGCCAGTGCTCACAATTCATATTTAAAACTGTTTCTCTCCAGCACTTGGCATACCTTTCTGTATGTGCTTGTGGCATTTGGAATCCCTTTGATTGTGGAGCCAGATTGGCAAGAAGAACCCGAATCACTTCTCTGGTTTTTCCAGCTCCCGCAACTATCCACAGTACCCACAATGGGGATTTCATCAGGGCTCCTGCTCGGGGATCTTCTAGGTGATGATGTTACAGACGATTGCTTAATATTCTCCACAGTTAAGACACCTGAAGTAGGTCGCTTCTCTTGGCCAACTGACAAGTTGGAGAAATCAGAATTGCTTTGATGGGGCCCTTCCTTGCCTGAATTATCCAATGAGACCAGCCAGTTCGAAAGGCTAGCATCCACAGTAGCATCGTGTTGGGCAGGGCAATTGGTCCTGAGCCTACCTTCGATCTTAAATGTAGGCTCAGGACTGAAAGTTATCTTGTTCTCTATGTCTGAGTTGATATTTTCCTTCTTTTGATTCTTCCATGGAGCTGCGCGCACCTTAACTTCCCTCCACTGAGTGAGATTTTCTACAGGATTCAGCACAGGATGGACATACTGGCTCCTGTCGCGTGCAGTACCTTTGGCCAAAAGGGGTGGCTGTCTATCAGGAGAGACACTCTTGGATTTTGAACTGTTAACTTCCTGGATGCTTTGCTGTTCTTTCTCCACCTCTAGCAAAAGAAATGAAGCATTAGACTCTTCCTCATTTCCCTCTATGTCGACAACATTACCATCATCCTCATCTAAATCAATGTCCTCATAATCCTCGTCCTCGTCTTCTTCTTCCTCTCCATAGTCGATGTCGTCATCATCATCACTACCCTCACAATTTTGATACCTATGGTTCAAGAGAGAAGCTCCCGAATTCGGAAGAGATTCATCATCAGCTTCCTCAGGCTTTCTTTCTTCTCTTATCACTTCATTCTCTCTCTTATTCTCTGATGAATGCTTTGGATCTTCATCTACTAAGACCTCTTCATATGTTTTGACATTCAAATCAAATGTTACTTTCTTTTTGCTGCTGCCGAAGCTCCCCTGCTCATCATTATCTCTACAAATACAAAAGATAAAATATTAAATTCTAGTTGAACTGAAAGGGCAAGAACAGATCAAAGCAACATTGCGTATTAAGTGACAAAATTAGCAAGCATATAGAATGCAGCAGCTGGAGCCACACGTCTCACAGACCAGAGCCTTAAAAAAATGAGAATAGCACCAATAAAGCGTAAACATTGGTAAATTTTTAATAAAAAAAAAAATTCGAATGAACCATAAAATAATACCTCGACTCCGGAGTGGAGCCGACCACTGCTTCTGAGATAAGTTTCTTCGGAGAAAGATTTAGTGTGAGTTGCTTCGAAGAGGGGTTCCGCAGCGGTTTGTAACTCTCGCACACCTAAGAAGTGCACTGTGAGTTAGAAGGACTGACGGAGATTATATGAAATGTCACAAAAACAAATGGTTAAAGCTCTAGAGCAAACCTACCCGATCTACTGGTGGTGATTTATTGGGTGGTCTTCGTCTCTTTCGATCCTTGGCACCCCAAAGCAAGTAAGGAAGCACCCCATGAGCAAGGGAATAATCAGAGCTCTCTCCCCTTGCTTTCTGTTTGGAATGGTTTGGAGAGAGCCAAAATGCTTCCTCCTCTAGAGCTTCCTCATGGGGGAAGAGAAATGGAGGATGGGATCAAGAGAAGGAGAGGAGAAAACAAGAGATTTAAAAATGTCGAGGACAAAACTGTGAAGGGTTTTCTGTGAGCTTCGAGAATATGACCGTTGGGCCGAGCAATGATGGCTGAACGCATTTTATTCTAAATATTAAAATAATTATAGTTAGAAGTCGCCCCTTGGGTTCACCTTCCGATCAGAATACGCCACGTGGAGCTTCATGTTTATATGATTCTTGTCATGTTTTGGGTATCTTTTGGACGTGTACATAGTTCAGGGAAAATAGTGGATATGCGATCCAGCTGTTTTAAATCGGATCTGCGGCCCGTTTGTTCGGTTAAGAAGCAGCCGAGGACGTGTCAGCTTCTGATTAGTTTAGAAGATGGATTCGTGTATCGATAAGGACTTGCCGCGTTGACCCACTGTGAGGAATTCGTTTGCTGCCCGAGGGGAATGGGGTTGGTTATCGTTAGTAGGTGATTGTGTTGCCCAGGCGGATCTTCTTAGCTGTTATTCGGCTACGATTAATGCAGTACGAGATTTAGATTTTTTTTTTCAATTCTTTATCAAAAAGAGAGATCCATTCATATTAAAACTATCTAAATCTAAATTCTTAAAAATACATCACATAAAACTTGAATCTACAAGCTTTTCTTTCGTTACAGAAACGTAAGACCGTTCAAATAACACTATATATTTATCGGGGATTGCAACTCCCCAAAAAAGTCAGGATTCATGTTCTTCCTCAGTGGTTATGGTGGAAAATTTATCTTTCTCTTTTTCTTTTTTCTTTTTCTTTTTTTTTTGGTTTTTGGTATGAATGAAACCTTTATTCAGAAGCGAAGATATGTACAAAACACTGTTCAAACCTGGACACATAAGAAGCAAGAACGAGTTCACATAAGAGATACAAACCAAACATCTGGAATACTGAACAAAGTAACCTCAAACTACCAGCTACAATTTTTAAGATGAAAAAGACAAAAGCATCCAAAATGTTGATAGCTCTGTGACCAAAAATCAAAAAGAATAATTCCACTATAGATATGTGTTTGGTATTGTAATGTGGCTTGCTGTAAACAACATCTAACATCTTCATTTTTCTGTAACCACAAATCAGGAAAGAAATTCCTCCATAGACCTGTCTTTAGTATTAAGGTATGGCTTTCTGTGACCAATAATTTTGAATTGAGTGATATTAGAAAGATGTACGCCATAACACAGCAGGCTGATCCCATGTTGAAGGATTGTCTTCATAGATAAATTCCCCCACACCGACGCAGAGACTATAATAAGATAAAAAGGTGCCACACAAACCTCCGTATAAAGCAAGATGAAATGCCGTGGCAGTATGGATGTAGTTGATACTTCGAACATGATCCAGAATCCAGATCATATGCATATGTTATACTTTCTCAAAGCAATACTCAAATATGTTTACCAAAAATTAAAAAAAAAGCAGTACTCAAAGAGTTCATTCAGAAAATGAACTATTTGATAAAGAGGAGGGCAGGAAGCCGCCCCTAGTTCATTCAGAAATAAAATACTATTGGATTTCCTTCCCCGATTTATGAACACGTGGCAGCATCCGAGAAAAGCGATCTCCATGTATGGTAATCTAAAGTTTTTCTCAAACAAATATTAGTGCATAAAAAAGACAATAATTGCATGTATAATTTAATCCTGTTCTTGTGGATGAGAGAATGCCATCTCAACAAAAACGAGTGCGTCACATTCCAAAAAAAAAACAAAGCCAAAACGAGGCAACCAGCAACTTCAAACATGACCAGATGTTATATTTCTGCCATTTCTGAGGACCCAGCTTAAGCTGTAACAATGTTGCGTAAAAAAGATTTACATTATTGTACATACACAAAAATCCAAATATTCATCCTCCGAGTCGCTTGAATCACTGCAAGTAACAACAAAAATATACGATTGATGAGAAGAATATCAAGAATGATGCCATCAGTTCTGTATCATAAGGTCAGAATATTCAATAAGTACACTTCCTTTTGGCTGATTCCTTTCAATCTTCGGCAGGCCAACTTCCACTACATATTTTTTTGAGAAAAAAAGGGAGGGAAGACTCCTTACATAACTGATGAGAATTATTTGGATAATTAAAAGCAAGTTGGTAAGATATAGATAGGTAATAGTTCATATAAAAAATGAAACAAAATATTGCATTAAAATATTCTTTCATTTCACCTTCTTTTCAGACAACATAACAATGTTAACAAAGAAACTGAAAAGAACGGACTTGGATGAAGACTAACCTGGGTTGGAATTCCAAAACTTCAACGAGTTTGTTCCCACCGGAATCATTCCACTGGACCTTCCTCCTCCCAGATCTTTTCCTCTTTCCGGCCATCCCTCCCTTGGCAGCCGGCGCCAAAAGAGATCTCCTCTCGTCTTCCTCCTGTTCCCTCTTATTTAATCCATTAACAGGCCCCTCAACAAGGGGGACCCGCCCCTGTCCTCGGTTTTCTGGCTCCCACGGCACCAATCCATTCTTCTTCACCGGAACCCGAAAGCTTCGTCTACTGCTCGATTTCCTCGAGAAATCCCATACCTAGACCCATCAAACGATTAAAAGGGGGAAAAATCGATTTTATCCCTTTTCCGGATAGGGATCGCTGGATTGCCAAAAATCTGCGGAAAAAGCAGAAATTTGAGCGACGAACGGATCGAATAGGAAAGAAATATCCCCGATCTAGTAAATAACAAAGAAGAAACCGATTGGGCATTAGAAGAAAATGATAATTGAAAAAAAGGGAGGAGATTACGAGGAGGAGAAGGGTTGGGGGAGCGGCGGGCGGCAACGGCAGCCCGCACACGAGTTCCGAACAAACCGAAGGATTTTTCCGGTTACTTAGGGAGGCCGAGGCCATTTCCCTCGGCGTTCCCGCAATTATAGGTAGCGAGGCTGGCTAACTTGCGCTGTCCGTCGGTGATGGTTTGACAAAAGCACCATATGTCGTCTGCTGCCGTATCGGTGAGCCGTTTCCGCATAATAGGATTATAGGATTCTCAATTGTAATGGATCGCATGTTTGGTTCCGAGTTCAGACTTCCAACCTGGATTTTTTTTTTTTTTTTTTTTGATACATCGTTTCCAACCTGGTTCGACTTTATCCTTCTGGCGTCCATACAAGTACAGCCATAAATAAGGGCCCCAAGAGCCATTAGAAGTCTGATGAGATGCTATAATAATTGTTGTTTGATTTAAACTTTGATACACATATGGCATTATGTTCATGCACCTTATGAGAGATCTTTTCTTCAAACTCCAGCATCATAATTGGATTTTTGAATACACAATGGTCTCTGTCTTGTAATATCATTTTGACAAGGCTTGATCATGAAACATATATGTGTTTTTTTT
Organism: Elaeis oleifera; assembly: GCA_000441515.1. Taxonomy (NCBI): domain Eukaryota; kingdom Viridiplantae; phylum Streptophyta; class Magnoliopsida; order Arecales; family Arecaceae; genus Elaeis; species Elaeis oleifera. The sequence continues at coordinate 1,150,226 of KE504715.1, read as the reverse complement.
TTTTGGATTTTCTTTTGTAGTTTATATTGGCGAGGTCCAAGCTTATATAAAAATTCAGGATTTCACCTAATAAGAAAATTAATCCTCCTCGTCCTCTTCCAATAAATTAATAAGGCCCTTGCATGAAAAGCCGTCCTAGTTCTCCCTATTTGAAGATATTTTCTTCAATGGCTTTTGGTACTCATTGCCCCACGGGGAGCCTCATTAAATCTACTCTCCAGATACATTTCCTAGAGAGTATTCTAGCATGACAAACTGAGTCATCTTTCCCCTCTCTATCTTGTTTTACATTGGTGCTTTTGATTCCATGTTTAGAATATGACTATTGGATTTCATAATGACATGCAATAAAAATTAGCTTGAGTCTGCTCACTCATTTCTTTTGCAGAAGAGCATAATGATAACTCGGCAAGAAATATTCATGACAATTTTTTACATTTGCAAGATTCCAATATAATGAACATAGTTCTGGGAAGCTTAGACATATTTTGCCGCATGTTATGCTATATGTGTGTTTGTTATGTGTCAGCTTAGATCAGCATATGCTATCTTCGACAGGACAGACTGCAATGCAATGGGGAATGATTGCGATCATACAACATCGTGACAAGCCACCAATCGCTTTAAAACCTAAGAGTACAACTAACATACCCTCTCCGTGAGGTAAGTCATTGCTCTTGTTTCATCTGCTTCTCTCCTCTTCCTCAACTTTAGCTTGTTATAACCAGAAAAATATGAAGAGTGGGAGATGGTCTCCTGAGGAAGGCACAACTCTTCAAGAATACGTCAACAAATATGGAATAGGTCGTAGCTGGAAAATGTTGGACCAAATGCTGGTCCTTGTTGTGTATTGTGCATCTCCCTTCAATGCTTATCCCGGCAACATCTTTTTCATTCAGTATTCAAGTCTCTATTTGTTCAACTAATGACGGTTCTTGAAAAATATATGACTTTTGGAGATTTGCAGCATTGTTACTTCTTAACTATAACATATATAAACTCCGAGTTAATACGTCCTCCTAATCTCGTTCCTCTCCCATTTTTTAAGGGTTGTGTTACAGTGCTCCTTAAATATATTTTATAAAAGTTAGGGAGCATTCTAACCATTGATTGCTTGAGGTTAATTAAGAAATTTTCATCCCAACAAATTACCAACCGAGTTCCCCACTTTCCTTCGCCCCGCCCCCTCCCCCTACCCGCAGTGTCTCCATACCGGCGGCCTTCCCATACTGGTGGCCTCCCCATGCTGACGGTGTCACTGGGCCCTCCTCTCCCTCGCTGCATCCGAACGTCTTCCAATCCCGAACCCTCGCCCACTGCCTCCCCATACCGGTGGCCTCCCTGCGCTGCTGCCTCCCTGCAAGGGCAATGCTGGCCGCCCCTCCTCTTACCAACCATCCCCTCCTCATGCAGGGAGGCATTGTTCTTCCCTTCAGCACCCCCTTCCTTCACCACCCCTCCTCTCGCCCATAGCATCCCCATGCCGGTGGCCTCCTTACGTCGGCGGTCTTTCTGTGCAGCTGCCTCTCTACGAGGGCAACATCAGTCATTCCTTCTCACCTAGTGCGTCCGACAGTCTGATGGCCTCTCCGTGCTGCGGTCTCCCTACAAGGGCAACGTCAGCCGCTCCCTCCTCTTGCCGGCCACCCCCTATTCACACGAGTAGGCATTGCCTTTCCTTTCGCCATCCTCCTCCTCTCGCCCACAGCATCCACATACCAATGACCTCCTAGTGCCGACGACCTCCCTACGCCGGCAGCGCCGCTTCTCTTCTTGCCATCCGATCAAAAATGAAGAAATCAATATGAAAAATGCTCACGATCTTCTGAAAATTTACCGTCCTAATCATTTATCTTTATGCTAATTTGCCTATAAAATTAAAAAATTACCCACATTAATCACAATCGTAACCGGCTACGGAAACAATCAGTTCCCCATTTGTGATCGTTGCTTCTTAATCTAATGATCAAAATTTTTAAAATAAAATGATGATAATGACTTTTGGAACACCCGTAGCATTTGTCTCTCTCCCCCCCCCCCCTCCTCCTCCTCACGAGAATTGTGCACCGGGTACTTGCTAATTCCAATTGTTATTGAGGATGCGTTTATAGGATGAAGCTATTCACAGTCGCCCTCCAATTAATCCCGAAGAAAAAGCTAATCCCGAAGAAAAAGCTATTCATAGTTCCATCATTTAAATCAAAGTACAATGATTTATTTCACGGTTTATATTAAGAACTACTTCCTTTTTTTGAATTTTCCAAGTGCTATCATCCTATCGGCCACTATGTTTTATGGATCAATACATGGATCATCCCCCACAGCTTTTCCCCTTCCATGCAAATCTAAATTTCTCTTACCACCAGGACTTGCTTGGACTGCATGTCTTTGCATGCTGTGCTTATTCATCGTTTGTATCTTTTCTATAACGACAATTCACATAACAAATTATGCGAGGTCCCACTTTAGACCTGGCATTTTAGAAAGAATGATTGGATCTCACACATTAAGCGCTTCTCTTGATGTACCGTTACACAAATGAATGGTGGTGATTGACAACCACATTATTCACATTATATAGGATATAATTTTTCCACAGAGATATTGCCAACCTGATGACTCACCCTCCTCTTTCCCTGGAAGACAAATAGGAGAATTCCACATCATCCGTGTAATGCTTTCGTGGGATGCGTGTGTTACCCTTCTCATTTATGCTTACTTATCGTCTCCCTTCTTTTATATATTTTGGCCAAGAAGCGTCATATGCCAGATTATATATATAGATGACACTGGGAGCTCAACCTCGGTGATACTCTGTTCCCGTGGTGCCACTCTGTTCTGGAGGGAGTTAGGGAAAGCGATGGATAGAGGACGGGCGATGACCGACGAGACGGTGGTGGAGCGGCTGATGGCGGCGAAAAAAGCGTCGGGGAAGTGCTACTCCCAGATAGCGGTGGAGACGGGGCTCACCAACGTCTACGTCGCCCAGTTGCTCCGCCGCCAGGCCCAGCTAAAGCCCGCAACCGCCCTCGCCCTCCGGGCCGCCATCCCAACGCTTACCGATGATCTCGTCTCCGAGATGATGAACCCGCCCTTCCGCTCCTACCACCCCAATCTCATCCAGGAGCCCGCCATCTACCGGTATGTCACCCAATCCCCTCTTTTCCTATTATTCTTTGAATCCTTGCTTTCTATACTCTCCATTCTTGGATCTTTCGGTAATTCGCGGGTTCTGCGAGGGCTTGAATTTAATTAGGTTTCATCTCTATTTTCGGTAAGAAAAGCCCGTGGTATTGATTTAGGTTTATCCAGTTGTTTATTTTTAACCCTACTTCTGGTTGACTTCTTGATTTTGCCCATTGGAGGCTGCACACAAACAAACACAAAGATGAATTCTTTGGGAAGAGAATCCATTCTAGTGATCGAATCTTGTCGATTCCAAATATCTTGGGTTTTCATGCCTGGGCCTTCGCTAGTTGCAAAATCTTTCATTGGATGCGCTTTGGTTACTAGTTTTGTTCACGTTTCTCTTGGTTGTTTTCTGGATTCATCAAGTCCACCTTTTTTGTTTCCCCTTGCATTCTCAATTTCGTAATTAACATTTACACCTCGTTCGTCTGTCTTCTTGCCTCTGTGCATGGATTTAGGCTTCCCTGCTCTCATGGTTTTAATTGTCTTTGTCCTGTCATTCTTACCTTCATGATTGTGTCCTACCCATATTTGAGCATTCTTGCTTTACGTTGTAACCTAACCTTTTTTTTTTTGCCTTCATTACCTCAGACTAGTCTCCTTGATGCATCTTTTTCAGCTCTCGTAGTGTTGTTGCCTTTTTATCTTACTTTCAGGGTTGATTACTAGGGTTAAACTTTGTCCTGCCTTGGGTACACCTCCATTTCATAATCCACTTGCTAGAACTTGCATCGTCATACCTGGTTCTGCATCACTTTGGTGTTAGAACTGATGCGAATGAGAGCTGCACTTACAAGCGCATCGCTGCTACCCCGTCCTGCTTATCGGGATGACTCCATGTATATTGTGTGTAAAACAGGTTGAATCCCTAGGGGTTAATGATTCTCTACTGTGCTGATTCATTAAGTTTCACTATTTCAACACTAAAGTGAACTTCCAGTCTGTTTTACAAAGTCAATGGATGGTTTGCAGAGTATTTGATGGTGTACATGGAGAGTTAAAAATAAGTAGTCCTCAGAAAATTCTTATCCACAAGTGATAATGGAAGCTTTGAATAGTTTGGCGTTTGGGGTTAGGTAGATTTTGAGGTCTGTGTATGGGAAAGTTTAAGAAGGTGGTTACGTACAGAATTGGTTATGGATGTTTTGTTAACTTTGGGAGATAGTTGATGTGGGAATCGGCTCCTTCTTTAATGTTTTTTAGACTTCAAATGCTGGCATTACAAAGATTACAAGGAATCATTTGAAAGCACTTCAAAAAGGCTGTTTGTCTTTAGATGTTCAATGGAGGTCCTTACTTTGTCAAGTTTTGAGAAGTGGTTCTAAAAATGTGGTGTGATGCCTACTGTTTAATTATCTCGTGGTTGTCATTTCATAGGTATGTTAACTAATCAAGGATTTGGAAGATCATTTTGCTGGTTCAGTATTACATAGTTTCCCACATGACATTTTGTGAAGATGGTTGCTGTGGGTCGTCTTTAGGATCACTAAGTATAATCCCCTAAAATTGTTCTCTCATTTATTTGTGATTTAGGTTGTTTGCCAACTCATAATTTGGGCACCTTTGGTCTTCCACCACTCTTCCACAACTTTTTACGTTACTATTTATGCTTATGGTGCATGATGAAGTCCATATTGATGATTATTGGTAAAACTGCAGGGCCCTTCTTAAGTTCTTTGTTTTACCTCGGAAGCCATTTATCCTTTTCCTAAGAAGAAGAAAATAGTTTCCTGGCTAGCTGCAAGCAGTTCTTTGAACTATTTTGTGCATCCTGAAAGCTGTAACAAAGATATGGGACTTCTTTTGCAGCATGTTCGAACTGTTTCCCAACCATTAAGATACTTATATGTGTGTTTTCATCTTATGTTGCCTGGTCTGTCTAGAAGAAGAGGAACATTCACCTGTCTAATATACTTATTTCCTTCGATAGCTTTTTAGATGTATCAGAATTTTTGTCTGATATACTGTTAATTATTGGTGTTTTCAGCTATTAACTGGTGGATTCTTAGATGCTTTTGGTGTTGCTTGTTGAGTTGCTGGTTTGAATCAGTCCTTTGGTCTTTTCGTTGTGATCACTTACTGCCAGTTGATTGTTATGCTGCCTATTGTATGTTGTCTGATCCATTGTCATGCATTAGCAACTATTTGTGGTGAAAAAGTTTTGGCATTCTCAGATGTTATTCAAAACTGCCTGCCTTGCGCTACCTCTTTATTCTTCAGGAGTGCTGCTTTCAGGTGGTGGTTTACTCCTTTTTGTGAATTAAGATGTCCAGGACTAGTTTTTTATGCTGCTCCGCGTGTTTTCTTTGGTGCCATAATTTGTGGTCCTGTCCTTTGTGCTAATGTTGGGTTCATTCCCTTGTCATTGATCATGTTATCTCTTCCTTAAATTGATAAAGGTCGAAAACTCTTAAATCAATCAGATGGTCGTTCTTTCTGCTTTTGGCAAGAGTTCTAAAAACCATTTGGATATGGCTTATTATCTTAATGTATTTTGCTATAGAACTGTTAGTCGTAGCTAGTCATTTCAGCTAACAATATGTGGATCTTGTAGATTGAACGAAGCTGTTATGCATTTTGGAGAGAGCATCAAAGAAATCATTAATGAGGACTTTGGTGATGGCATGTAAGTTGTTGTACAATTTGTGCTTTTCATCAAAATTTCAAAGACAATGGTAGTAATTATTGAATATTCTACAAAAAAAAAAAAGATTTTAACTATTGAGTGACCAGGATAAAGCCCTATCTATACAAATATGACATTATATATTTATATATTACAACTGGAAATCAAATCATAGGAAGATTATATGATATCATGATGTGAAAATCATAGCTTTTATATTTTTACAGACTACTATGGCTCTGTCATCTTGGCTTGGTAGATGAAGATTCGATTTTATTGTTTTCTCTTAGAATATCTAATACGGGAGGATCAAGTTTTGATTATGTTTCATTGAAGGATCCACTATATACACAACGATGATTATTTGGGTGATAGTTTTACTTCTTTCATTCTCAGTATGTCAGCTATAGACTTCCACTGTTCAGTTGACAAGGTCCAAGGTGTTGATGGGAAGGACCGTGTAGTTATTACATTTGATGGGAAGTATCTGCCTTACAGCGAACAGGTCAGTCCCTCCCTCCCCCGGGAATAAAAGAGCTGCGATAAAGGCAAAAATGATAACTTTATATATTTATTTCCATGGGAAGTAACCAGCTACAGAAAAAGAAACAAAAAATGTATTCCTTTATTGATGTATATTCATATATAGAAGTGCATGGAAAATCCATCACAGTAGCTCATGCTATTAATTTGTGAAAGACAGTTTTTTCTTTCATCTGTATACTTCTTCATATTTGATTAATTATGTCCGAACTAGTATGCCAAATATTTTGGTTTGTCTTAGGTTTTACTGTTTTAATACTAATGTGGAACCTCATTGTTTTTCCTGCAGAGGTCTGAGCATATGGTCACAAGGTTGAGGCGTTGATAAATTTCTCAAGGAGGATATTCTAGTTTGTATGCATGTCATTTATATGTATGTCTGTGTATGACTTGGCAAATATGTGACTTCCTTGGGATTGAGCCATTGCTTCCGTATTATGGTTTTGTAACTTTTCAGTTGTGGGAACATCTCGCAAGGCTTTTCTTTTCTTTCTTAAATTTTATTCGTTGTGCTGGAACACCTTTCAGGTTAAAATACTCCCGCACAAAGCACAATGCGTAATCGACCGAGTCACTTCCCCATCGGTGGCTTGGTTTCTGAGGGTTAATCTCCATAAAATGAGTCAAAGAGGTTGCAGTTGGCTGTGCGCCGTCTACATTTTTTTTTTTTTCAATTTCTTTTTTTTAAAGAAGGCCTGAAGAGAGAAGCAAAAGCACATGGGTCTCCGATGGTATATATGTCGTCTATTTATTTATTTATTTATTGAGCTTGATCGACCTGGATGCCGGCAAGTTACCTGAGATTTTGTGTTCAAGCTCGGCCTGTCCACCAATCGCATAAACTCTACATGAGCTCAGATTAGCTACTGGTGAATGGCTTGCTCATTTGACAACCATAGTTTTTGAGGGTTGTGGAATGAAAAAGGTAAATGGCGGACGCATCCATGCAAGCGAGCGCCTCTTCACTTGATTCCCGGTCGGTCGATGGTGCAAAATGCTTTCCTTGCTACGGCCATATCGTAGATTTTAACGGCCATATGTGCGACTTGAAGATGGCTTGAGGGCAGAACTGCATGTCTTTTATCTCCCTAGGCTTGCAGAGCAGGCGGAGAGAACTGGAAATACCATCTGTTGGGATATACCGACCGATCCTGACGCCGATTGAATACTATGCCGACTCTCAATGGATTCCGACGCCGACTCACCGACATCGGTTCGCCGACACCGACCGACGGTAACTCCTCCACAGATCTCGATGCAGGCCCACCTCCGAGATGGACCGACCAGCCGACTCCGCCCGACCGACAACGGGCGATCCCGACACCGACTGTCGGTAACGATCGGCCTGGGATTGTCGGCTTGACTGACCGACATCGACTTCCACAGACCCTCCAGACGGCCGACTCCCGACACACAGTCGGCCAGCCCCTCCAAGACTGCCGAACGACCGGCATGGGCTGCAGTCCTACCAAGGACGCGCCGTACGACCGTCAGGGGGCCTTGCCCTGCCAGGGATCTGGGGAAGAATCCTGCCAAGGACGTCAATTAATTCCTAGGACCTGTCAATCCATCGACAACATGGCAACCCCGGCGATGTGACAGCCCGGGGCGATTTGACGGCTCTACAGTTGTCAACATCACGGACGGCAGAACCATACCGCCTCCCACTATAGAAAGGGTAAGGCAACAGCCCTGGTAAGCTTTCCTCGGCTCTCCGAAGCCCTCTGGAACTCCCATCGCTGAGTTCTTGGTTTCCTCTTTGCTGTTGCCTAGTCTCCTCTCTGACTTGACCGTCGGAGGGTCCCCGCCGGAGGCCCCCTCCGGTCTGAGCGGACTTCCCGTGCAGGTGCTCGCTCCCGGCGACCAAGCGCGACGCGAGAGGATTGG
>KE504715.1:1115693-1134687 GCA_000441515.1 Elaeis oleifera | reverse complement strand
AAAATAAATGACGTTTTAAAATTATAATTTTATTTTTTAATTTTTTTATTCTTTTTTTGATAAAAAGTAAAATTGTAAAATAAAATGATATTTTTTAAAACGTCATTTGAAATGACGTTTTTAAAAACGTCATTTCAAATAACGTTTTAAAAAACATCATTTGATTTGATAATTTTATTTTTTTATTTTTTTCGCCTATGTGAAACTTGGATGGAATAGAATAGTGATGTGACCATCATAAAATGTCATTCAAAATGACATTTTATCCTGTTTGCATCATTTTGATAAATAATTAAAATTAATTATTTTATAATAAATTTTTTTAAATTAATTAGATAAAACACTCCCTTTTTTTTTAAATCTTGTAAAACAATCACAATCGTTTCAGCCGATGATGACCATCCTCAACGAACCATGAACCTTAAAAAGCTCAACATACTTGAAATAATATTGGCTAGACGTGAAATGCTGCCGGTGCATACTTTTGGATAGAAAATACACATGAAATCATTCTTGTAGGAACGCAATAGCCGATGTAGCTCGTCATGGAAGAAAATTAAATATGGCTTGAAAGTTCACGTAAGTTGTTGAAGACATGCCAAAATCCTTTTAGTGGTAAATATTTTGGCTGTGAAGGCACTCCTAGGGTGCCGAGGCCTGAAATTTCTTGATCCAGGTACTATAATGTGCTGTGTGTTCGTGATCATAAAAGTAGAGTATCGGGGGGGAAAAGGATGGATTAAAGGGCATGACAAATTGACATTCAAAAGGCAATCTTCATATTGTGGAATTACATTTAAAATTAGTAAACCATCCATCCTTTACATACAACAACTGAATTGGGGAATTACCTGTTAAATTAAGAATTAATGGACCATAGTTTGCAGGAATTGGTCTCCTCCAAATGTGCCACCCGAAAATTCTTAAACTACCATCGGCATCACCTCTACATCTATGACGTCAGCTTCAACTTTAATGAACTGATATCCATTCCAAACTTGCCTGACACCACATGTAAGAAAATTGCTGAATGATTCTCAGTATCACAGATATGAAGCCATCAGTTCTTCTTACCAAGTACAACACTCCAAATGCGTAATGGTTCATCCTTTCTTCTTAATGATAACTGCCTCAAATCTTGATTTGAGAGAAAATCAGCAACCAACACAAAAGATCTACTGGTAGGTACTCTGCAGCATCTATCGAGGCCAATTATAACTACCAAGGCACTCTGCTGGCAATGCTGTTGATCTCGGATCCTGGTTGACAGATGATGAAATGGATCCCATATAGATGACAACACCTAAAAAGCACCATCAGTAAAAGGACAGAACTTACAAAAGTTTCAGCACCAGAAGGGGAATCCACAAAGACAATAAACTAACCGTGTGATGTCTTCATCTTCTGTACTACAATATACTTGCCTCCTTACAGCTTAGCTTACGAAGATTCACAAAGGAGACCTGGAATCTTACCAACAAACTATTGCAATTAAGAAAAGGTTGGAAGGAGAGACGAGGACTGAAGGACATATGTAATAAATAAATGCAGAAATAGGAGATAAGGATATAATAAAAGGAACATGAGAATTATTTGATACAAGGACAAAAGCAAAGTAGATCCAAAATAAATCAAAATCATGCAAAGTTCTTCAATGTGAAGGTATTCAAAAACAAAACTGCAATAGGTCAAAACAAAAGTTAAAAAAAAAAAGTTATAAAAAATTCTAAAATTTTCTTGATATGATATTAATGTTCTTCTCCTGGAATGTCTCGATAGAATATCCCACTCTCCCAGTAGTTTCTACAGGCTATCAATCAAGACAACATGAAAACCACCTTGCTACAAAAAAAAAAACTTTGTGATTATTTCTTAAATTAAACGGAACTTACTTCTTAGACTTCTCTCACCATCTAAGAGTGCATATAAACAGTTACCCACCTTCACAAACTCTATACGAACACTACGAAGCAGAGAAAATGAGGCGAAAAAATGCAGTGAAAGAAAGAACATATCAAAATTACTCATGTTTGCTTGCACTTAAAAATTGCAGAGAAGTTGTCGAGAATGCGGACACAAGAGGGTTAGCTGATATCGAACCAGTTGCCTTTGTCATTCTCTCAACATTATTACCTTTAATGGAAAATATTAGGCCAGTTGGAAAATTTGGCTCATTGTTGTCTCTTTGTTCTGGTCCCTAAATTTCTTTCCAGGATCAAACAATAAAATGATGATTTCTCTCTGACTTTTTGTTCTTTCACTTTCTCAGAAACCAAAGGAGCCCCAACGATTGGCATGCCGATGAATATCTCACAATGCCAAATTTTATATTGTAAATGAACATTATGAAACTCAATTATAATAAATGTCTGTCAGAAGAGTCTATAGCATATGGCATAAGCACAAACAAGGATGAGGAAGTTAAACCAGCAAAACATTTCCCGATATTAGTGGCAATTATCAATAATGAAAAAGCTTAAATTTCAGTCAACTGACCTGAACATAAAACTTGACAAAGCATTAACCCCAACCTACATACATGGGCAAATATAGATAAAATGAACGGAACCATGGTTCTGTAAATATCTTGTTTATGCAATTCCAGTAACAGAAGCCTAAAGGGAACATATAGCATCATCTTAGATCTATATTTTGGATCAATCACCAGCTCATTCACTCACTCACTCACTTGCATCTGACATGGCATTTTCCACCTCCCAAGTGCCATATGACGGCCCTTGTTTATTTGCAATGGCACCTTGACACAAAAGCAATGGCCTCAGTGGTCCAAACCCGCAACATAGCTAGATAGAAATGGCCTAGCAGTTGGTTGAGTTGGATTGATTAGGATCAAAATGGACCAATTTGGTAGTTCCTCTTTCCTTTCTAGTCAAAGGTAAAACCTTTAATATTTTTCTGTTTTTAATTATTGTCTCCCACCTTTCTTTATCCAATTCAGCAAGTCCCAAATGACTTTCAATATAATTCATTCCACTGCTCTTGTAGGATTAGTAGCCTTTTAGCAGAACATGATGCTATCTTCCTGATGCTCTTACTCAGAAATTGTGAATACAAAATTTCCATCGACAATGACCCTTGATCCCATGGTGCCCATCTGACGCAAATAAGAATCAAGGTTTTCAAGGCATGGAAGAAATGAGGCGTCCCGGCCATCCCTTCTCATTCCTGTGAGTGAAATCAGACTTGGATTGGGCAGGACTCCAAAACCCATCCAGAAAGGGAAGGGAAGAAAGGAAGAAAGAAGAAAAAAAGGAAAAGAAGAAAAAAAGGAGGAGAAAAGGAGAAAAAGAAATGAAGGAAAGAAGAAGAAAACGTATGAAAAGAAAAAAAGGAAAGAAGAAGAAAAGGAGAAAAAGAAAGAAAGGAAGAAAAAAAAAAGAAAAAAGACTAATGAAAGCAAGAAAGAAAAAGAGAAGAAAAGAAAAGGAAGAAGGAAGAAATGAAAGAAAGAAAGGATGGAATGGAGAAGAAAATGGAAGGATAGAAGGAAAAGAAAAGAAAGAAGAAGGAAAAGGAAAGAAAGCAATGAAGAAGAAAAAGAAAGGAAAGAAGAAGGGAGAGAGTCAGAGAGTATCTATCAGAATGCTCGATTAGGAAGGCCACCAGCATAGGGTAGCACATCATGGCATCTCATTTTGTAGAGAAACCGAGACAACACCATCCCTCCAGATTTAAAACCTCACAGTTTCTTTCCTTATGGTGCTTGTTTATGGCTATACCGACAACATGGTTGTAATTCCCAATCTAAAGAGTTGTTTGAAGTGATTTTTGGTAGTTTGAGGCTGCATAGCTGCTGCTTAATCCCAACAAATGGGTTCAAAATTTTGTTTAAATGTCCTAACTGCTTCTTTGGTATGACAAACAACCAATGTGAACAATCACAGAAGAAACACAACTTTTCCCTGCTTGTCATCTTGTTTTAATCTTCGTTCTCTTCTCATTTACACTTCGTGCTTGTGAATTTCTTACTTCTACATGATTGATACATTAATTTTACAAAACTTAGACAACTCCTGTATTCTTTCTTTCTTTCTTTCTATTCTTTTTCCTTTTCTTTTTTTTTTTGGAGAAAGATCTTTTTTCAAACAAGATATCCTATGCCAAATTACATAAACTACAAATATCAAAGAATATTTGAACATCAAATGTTAGTTTTATCTTCTTCATCTGATCAAAGCTCCTGTTATCAACCAAATCAATGTTATCTCACACAGTGCCTTTAAGAACAAGAAATAATCAAGTCAAAGGCCTAGCAAGAACCTAATTATGAGTACACATCAAGAAGATACATGATGTAATATGATAACTAGATTCGTATATTTAGGATATACACATTAGTAATGGAAAATTTTCAGGTATACAAATACTTAGAAGTAACATAACAAATTCTCACCTAAAACTGCATGTAAATTGTTATTTCCTTCTTGGTCCTTGAATCTGCATGCAGAAGAATCAATTGCAATTCCAATGCATAAAGAGATTGAAGCAGCTAACTATTACAAAACAAGGTGCACCTTGTGTCTGATCTAGTTCCAAATCTGTAACTTCATATTTGAACATCCTCCATGCGATTCCCTCTCTTACACACCATGCAATCGATGCAGATGACTGGCATACATTTCCAGTTCAAATTCAGTTGGTTCATGCATCTAAGTTATTGTGAAGAATATTGGAGCGAACTTAATATCTTCCAAGGAAGTACGAGAAAGATTTTATATCTCTTGCTTTCATAGACAAAAGGGCTTTATATGGTTTTGTGAATGTAAAGCTTGCGAGCAAGCCTTCTTCCAGAAGAGATTCTTACAAAGAAATTTCTGACAGCAAGTACAATAGCTCAGTTCATCCATTTTATAAAGAATCACCCAGCTGAATAGCTCAAAATTTATCTTGGTGACTTCTCCTCGTGATTAATCAAGGTAGTCCTCTTTACGTATCTTCACGTTAGACCTACAAGTTTTTAAGGGGCACATAGAACTATATATTTGCAGGGAAGTATTAAAGAAAAGCTCAAAACTTTGCTCACAGAGAACAAAAGAGTTTCACGATCATACGTGATTAAAACTGTGGAGATCTATGAATATCCTTGTATTTACCTAAAAGAGCATGCCAGGTGATTCAACCTTTCATATCTTGCTGCTCTAAACAAAAGAAGAAGGTTGAGTCAATAGAAGTCTTTGTATTCTGGACTTCCCAATGAATTAAATATTCTGATATTAAATAATACATAGGCAAACCAACTCGATAAGATAATATGGTCCAATTATCACCAACAGCAATCAACCAGCAATAAACTAGGTATGTTGGCTTAAGATAGTATTTCTGCTTAAGATAATGGATTGTCTATATGCTACATCCCACAAACCATCACAGAATATTGATTGAAACCACTGCCAATTGTTCATCTTGCAGGACAAGGATGCCCTAAACCCTAACGTACAAGGAAATCATTGTTGAACCATACAAATTAAGGTGTAAATTTGCTGATTCTTTTGTTCCATGAATAAAATGCTGACATTTGTTGGGCTGAATTAATGTCAAAAATAAGAAAGCTGAAATCTTTAATCTATAAATTAGTAACTTCCATCCTAACATGGAGTTATTTATTATATCTTTTATTATTTGATAGATCAATCCTCAGTTTAAGCCTTATACCTTCAAAGACTTACCACAAGGAAAGAAACGAGCACATAACATCACTAGCACAACCCACTTAGGGCAGGACTGAACTGAGTCCTGCAGGACTAAGAACCCTCTGGAAAAATAAGGAACAGGATAGAGCTTTGCTTATGCCCTTTCTTTTCTTCCTTGTGCTCACCAAGCAGCAAAGGATTGCCCCTTTCTCCTTCTAGGGCACGTCCAGCATCCAAGGCACCGAGACCTTCATTGTCACTGCTGCTACCTCTCTCTCTCTCTCTCACACACACACATGTATGGCTGCTGCCACCTAAGATCAACCACCAAGAGTGGCCTCTCCTCCACCTCCCTCACCCTTGCCCACATCTGCCACCAGTTGACCACCACCAGAACCATCCACCTCTCCTCCATGCCCCCTTTCCCTCTCCCACCTTGGTCACAGCCAAGCTCGACTTGCTCACCACCACCTCCCTCTATTTGACTCCCACCTTAGCCACATAGCCCAATCACATCAACCACCACCACCAATCTCCTTGGCCACATTACCCACCCAACAACCACTCCCACACCTAAGCCATCCCTAATCACCACCGCCTCTCCCCCACTTTCTTCACCTACACCCTACGACCACAACATCAATTCCACATGCCTTTGCTGAGCAAGCAGGTATAAGATGAAAGACAACTAATCCTTTCTTTGTCCAAACTTTGTGTAGGATAATAGCACCGAGGTTTTTCTACCTATGGGAATCATGAAGCAATCCCAAGACGAACCTAAGCTTTCTGCTAGAATTATAAGCTAAGAATATCTTAAGTACCTGAACAAACCATCAGAGCCACATCACCAACATCGCACCAATATCAATCATCACATTTTACAATTTGACAGTGCAAATCTATAAAGCCAATCTTTCCCGTAATCTTAACATCTTGACAGGTATTTAAGATAAAGCCAGGAAAAAAAGATCTAGAAAGTAGCCAGAAATTCACATGTAATATATGCATAGAGCTACACGGAAACGTCCATGTAGTGGTTCATGCATGCATGTCTTGCAAGCAACGAGATGATCATTTGAAAACATAAAGTAGCTTGCATTCAGACACAAATGATTTCAAGATGATATTGAATCAAGATTTCCAATGACTTTCCCCTGAAGAGTTCTTATTTCACATTTTCACTTTCAGTTGTTCCTAAATAAAGGTTCACTGCATGAAGAGCTAATTCTCTCTCTACAAAAATGCAGCTTTAACTTTTCTTTCTTGAAAAAATCGAGCTGCTTTGGCAGAGATTATGCCCACAGTTTTTTAGTGAATTAAATTGTGTACCTAACAAAATTCTAGTTGCCTTTCCAACTCTCTTTCATGGAAGCTGATATAGTAGTAAGATATCTGCACCTCACTGAACATAAATAAACATCCTCCATGTCCCTCTAGCTCCAATATACCCTTTTTTCTCCTAATCAACTTGACAACAAACATGTGTAGCAAATAAGGCTATAACTCAATTTAATAAGAGAGTATTTTTCCAAGCTGTAACAGAATGACATTCCATGATGAAATGATAATAAGTCCAATGAAATTCTGATGGGTCCAGAAAATGGATGTGGAACTTGATGTTTATTCCAGAATGATATTATTTGAATTAGTAAATATATGAGATTTTAGGGCAATAAAGATGGGCACACCATGCCTGTGTTCAACTTTTAATCCAGGTTTATGACATCAAATAGAAGGATGACAAGCTAAAATATTCACATGTTAAAAATCAAGAATTAGCTTGTTGGAATATTATTATATTTAGAAAGATATATTTGGAAAGCATGACAATTCCTCCATAGGAAATATATCAATTTCTCCATCAACTCCACTATCCTTGATTTTGTATCATTTGAATTTTTTTTTATTTGTTTCCCACAATCATGGGATTGTATCTTTTCTTTATTTATTTCCCACAATCATGAGATATTGTGTGGATCTTGGTGTATTATATATATTTGTAAACAATGCAATAGATGAACAAGCTTCATCTTTTTCCTATTTGACATGGTATCAGAGCCAAAGGAAAGAAACCCTAGCCGCCATCCTTTGTCCTGCAGCAGTCCTCACTGTTGTCCTGTCTCTATCCGGTCGGCCCCTTTGTCTTCTCTGTCCGCTGTAGCAGTCCTCATCGCTACTCTTTCTGTTCAACGCTGCTGTTTGTTCAAATCAGCAGCCACAAATTTCTGATCTTTTCTGTCCGCTGCTATCTTCCTAGTCGCAAGCAGCAAATTAAAGGTCGCCAGTTTCTTCGTCGTGTGTCCAGCAAATCAGCAAAGGCTTGTCGCAGCTGCTATCCTAGTGTCTAGCTGCAGCAACCGCCGGCTAGTCTCAATCTCGTCGGCCCTTCCAGTCTGTCCAAATCTTGTTTTCTCTATAAAATCTGTTCTGAATAGCAACAGCCGCTATTCTTCTTGTCCAGATTTTTCTGCTGCCCTTGATTGGATCTCTCTTCAATTCAAAATCATTATCCAATGACTTCTACTTCGAACGTTACAGCCACATCCACCACACCCACCTTCAAGGTGAATACACATGTCCTCACCGGATCCACTATGATCGCTGCTGACAAGTTGAATGGTAAAAATTATTCGTCATGGGCTGCATTTGTGGAGTTATGGTGCAAAGGTCAGGATGTTTCTGACTATCTTACATCCTCTATTGATCAGATCCCTTTTGCTAGTCAAGACCAGTGGAAAAGAGTCGATGCTCAGATTCTTAGTTTGATTTGGTAGACCATTGATTCTAACCTACTTTCTATCTTCAAACCGATCCGTACATGTTATGGTACCCGGATCCGCGCTCGAGAATTATACTCGAGCAAATCTACACACTTGTACGATGTAATTGGTTCTCTTTTTCATCTCCGACAGGGAGATTCTGATATGCAATCTTATCTGGGGTGCCATCAGTCACTTACCACTGAGTTATATGAGCTATTACCATTTTCTCCTAATATTCGAGTCCAACAGGTTCAATGAGATCATCTGATTGCTGTCTTATATCTCCACAGAATTCATCCAGAGTTAAAGGGTGTTCGCACCCAGATCCTTAGTTCAAATCCTATACCCTCCTGCAGATGTTTACTCACGTTTACTCTGAACATCCATAGGGATAAACCGTCCTGATGCAACTTTATCCTTCGACTATTTCGCTTTGTTCACTCAGTCCTCAGGAGATTCAGATTTTAGAGGTGGACGAGGTGGTCGTCGAGGTCATGGTGGTAGAGGTGGTCATGGTGGTGGTCGTCCCTAGTGCACCCACTATAATCCTCATGGGCACACCTGGGATATCTATTACACTCTTCATGGATTTCCACAACAGACTGCACATAATGTGCAGACTCAATCAGCAGAGGACAACTCAGTAGTATCAGCCCCGGCTTCTAACAATATTACGATCTCTGGAGAAGAGTATATATGGTTTCTTCAGTTCCAGACATCACAGCAAGCTTCCTCATCCATCATTGCTCTAGCACAACATGGTAATCCGACTGTCTGTCTTAGTCACTCATCAGGTAATCTTTTCCTTGAATTTTTGATTCTAATGCCTCTGATCATATGTCTAAGTACAAACATAATTTTGCTCATATCATTGAGTCACAAATCTTACCACATGTTACTTTAGCTAATGGATCCACTATTTCAGTTAGAGATAGAACTGTTTCCTTCATCCTAATTTGTCCTTATCTTCTGTTTTATATATTTCTGATTTTTTATTAATTTAATATCCATTAGCCAATTAACTAAACAATTGCATTGCTCAGTTATCTTTTCTTCTGATTTCGTGGTGTAGGACTTGAAGACAGAGAGGATGATTAATTTTCGATTTTTAATTTCGTGATTTGTATCGACTGTCTGGACCACCAGTATGTGCAGTTGTTGCTACGCCTCTTCAAATTCACAGCCAGTTGGATCATGCTCATCTCCAGAATCTTCAAAAGATGGTGTCAGATGTCCGTGAGTTAAATTATGAGTCGTATCAGTTAGCAAAGCAGAATCGTAGTCCTTTTCTAGTCAGTCAAATAAACATGCTTCAGCACTCTTTAGTCTTATTCATTCTGATATTTGAAAATCCAGTAAAATTATTTCTTCTATAAAATTTAACTATTTTATTATTTTTATTGATGATTATTCTCGCATGACTTGGTGTATTTATTACATAATCATTCTGAATTATTTTCAATTTTTACTGCATTTTATGCTGAATTAAAAATCAGTTTCCTACATCCATTAAAATTCTTCTAAGTGATAATGCCTACGAGTACTTATCTACTAATTTTCAAAACTTTATAACTACTCATGGGATTCCTCATCAGCATCTTGTGCTTATACGTCTCAACAAAATGGGATAGCAGAATGCAAGAATCGTCATCTTGTTCACACAGCACGGACACTTCTCATACATATGCATGTGCCTGTTTTATTTTTGAGATGCCGCTGTCCTTACTGCATGTTATCTCATAAATCGTATGTCCTCATCCGTGTTGCATGATCAAATTTTCTTTTCAATTTTATTTCCTAGGAACTCCCTGTATGTCTTACCTTCTAGAGTCTTTGGATGCACCTGTTTTGTCCATCAGTCTGGTCCTAATCATGATAAGTTATCTCCAAGATCCTTAAAATGTATCTTTCTCAAATATTCTCGATCCCAACAGTGATATAGGTGCTACTCTCCTGTTCTTCATCGTGTCTTTATATCATCTGATGTCACATTCTTTGAGTTCATTCCTTATTTTCTCCTTGATCTAAGTCTATTGTCTCTCATGAGTCTGTATCTATTGGGCTGCCTGTATCTCTTTCCTCTGGAGACATATCCTCGTCACCTGTGCCCATTCCTCATCCTCTATCTCCATCTAGATTTGATCGACCAAATTTTCAGACATATCAACGTTGTGCACCACCTGGGATCACTTCTGCTAAGCCCACAGATTCAACACCAGCATCAGTCGCTTCTCTGTCAGATAGTCCTACTACACCAGCTCCTTCTGACCTAGATGTTCCTATTGTTCTGCACAAAGATAATCGAACAAACATCCCATTCATCGTTTTGTTAGTTATCTATCTTTATCTCCAAGATATTCTGCTTTATTCCTCGCTTGCTTCAGTCTCTATTCCTCGTACTATTATAGAGGCACTTGCTCATTCCGACTAGAAGCAAGCGATGGATGATGAGATGTCTGCGCTGCGTACTTTGGATACTTGGGACTTTGTTCCACTTCCTCCAAGTAAGTCCATTGTTGGTTGTTGCAGGGTTTATACTGTTAAGTGTTCTCCTGATGGATAGGTTGACAGATTGAAGGCTCGACTGATTGCAAAGGATTTCACTCAGATGTTTGGCTAAAATTATCTTGATACATCTCACATGTGGCTAAACTCACATCTATCCTAAGTTTAGCTGCTATCTTTCACTAGCCTTTTCATCAGCTGGATATTAAGAATGCATTTCTGCATGGTGATCTTCACGAGGAGGTTTATATGGAGCAACCTCTTAGGAATGTTGCTCAGGGGGAGTATGTATGTCAGTTGAAGAAGTCATTATATGGTCTGAAGCGGTCTTTCTGGGCCTGATTTAGGAAGTTCAACTTTGTTATTCTTCAGTTCGGCCTTCTCAGAAGTACTTCTGATCATTCAGTTTTCTATAGATATTGGGAGTCAGGCAAGTGCATGCTTTTGATTGTCTATGTAGAAGACATTGTTATTATTGGTGATGATAGTGATGGCATTACTGCTCTGAAGGGTTATTTACATCAGCAATTTCAGACCAAAGATCTAGAAAAGTTACGATACTTTCTTAGTATTGAGATTGCTCGATTTCGTCAGGGTATAGTTGTGAATTAGAGGAAGTATGTCCTTGATATGTTGGAGGAGATGGATATGTTAGGGTCTCGTCCTGTTGATACTCCCATGCCTTTGTCAGATTCTTGAAGATATCGGAGATTAATCAGAAAACTGAATTATCTTACAGTCACCAGACCAGATATATCTTTTGCTATTAGTGTCGTCAGCCAGTTTCTCGACTCTCCTACTGTTTGTCATTGAGAGGCTGTTGTTCGCATTCTTAGATATCTAAAAAATGCACCGGATAAAAGGTTATTTTATCAGGATCGTGGTCATAGCCAAGTAGTTAGTTATACAGATACAGATTAGGCAAGACCTCCCTCAGATAGACGATCTACCTCTGGGTATTGTGTCTTTCTTGGTGGTAATCTTATCTCGGGAAAGAGCAAGAAGCAGAGAGTTGTTGCTCATTCCAGTGCTGAGGCAGAATATCGTGCTATGGCTTTAACTACATGTGAGCTAGTATGGTTAAAATCTCTCTTAGGAGAGCTTGGGGTTATTCAGTCTGAGCCTATGAAGTTGTTCTATGATAACCAGACTGCTCTTCATATTGCCTCGAACCCTGTGTTTCATGAGCGTACGAAACACATTGAGATAGATTGTCATTTTGTTCGAGGAAAACTATAGTCTGATATTATTTCTACAATTTTTGTGAGCTCTAATGATCAGCTAGCTGATATATTTACTAAGTCATTGAAGGGTCCGAGGATTGATTATATTTGTAACAAGCTGGGGCTCCATAATATTTACGCTCCAGCTTGAAAGAGAGTATTAGAATATTATTATATTTGAAAAATATATTTGAAAAGCATAACAATTTCTCCATAGAAATATATCAATTTTCCATCAACTCTACTATCCTTGATTTTGTATCATTTGAATTTTTTCTTTATTTGTTTCCCACAATCATGGGATTGTATCTTTTCTTTATTTATTTTCCATAATCATGAGATTTTGTGTAGATCTTGATGTATTATATATATTTGTAAACAATGCAATAGATAACAAGCTTCATCTTTTTCCCATTTGACAAGCTTTTCCAAAATTAATGTAACTAGAAGCTTCCAAAACAACAGATCCATGTGACTTGGTGTGGAGGCTAATGCATGCGCAACTTAAAAAACAGCAAAGACTATTTCTGGACAAAAGCATTAGTATCTGCTAGTCAACATAAGTAAGCAAAAGTGTTTTTGACATGTAACATTAGGTTGCAGGTTGATCCCCTCCTCTCCAGCAGATTTATATACAATGGGCCATTCAAAAAAAAAATTCTTGAAAAAAGAATCTTTGTTCATATATAGATGCCAAAGGCTATTCTGTTTGCTAAGATAAAGAAAAGAGTTATTGGTGCTTTAAAACTAGGAAGTACCAAGTCCTATGGTTTAAAGATGCTAGTCTGAATGGTGCATTATGAAAGAAGTGACCTACTCATGTTTTGAGAGTACCTGCAGCTATAAATGTTAATATTATATTTCTCTTTAGATCACTTTGTTTCACCACACATTATCCACAAAACCTTTGTTTCACCACACATTATCAACAAAACTACACCATATCCTTAATTGAGAACCTATGTTCTTTGAGTTCATCACCTTCAGTTCAGTTCCCCTTTCTGAATCAAACTTCCACTATAACTTATTTAAATAAGAATATGTTGTTTGTTAACCCTCAAAAATGCCTAATTATTCCAGAAAGTACAAACAACTATGAACATTGAAGTCACACCATGTTTAAGTTTGACAGATTTTCCAGACCACAATTTCTGAACCGCAATATGATAGTATTTTATAGAAAATGAACATTTCCTTGTAGGCATACAATGGCTTACAGAGTCAAATTCCTCCATTAGATAAGAAGTCATCTGAATGGTTCAACTGGTGCAGTCTCTTCAAGAAGAGCAGCAGCCTGAAACATTCAGTGGCCTCGACTACTGATCTGCCACCCTCAGATTCATAAAGCAAACCTAGATTAAACCAAGCAATATGGTTAGTTCTGTCCAGCCGCAGTGCATCAGTCAAGAAACTTCTCACAACAGCCATTGGCTGATCACCAATCTGTCTCAGGACAGTAGCTGTAGAGATCAAGCTTGCAACGTGTCTGGGCTCTAAATCCAGTGCTTTGGTATAAGCTCCTAGAGCTTCTTTTTGCAGGCCTTTTGCTTCATACAGCTTCCCTGAAATATTAACAACGGGACTGGAATAAGTACAATGAAGGTTTCCATAACATGGAAACCTGTGCTTTCTATAATGGATGATTTTTCACAAAAGCAAAGAAGAAAGTGAAAAGAAGGACAATGAAAATGTTTTGATAAGCAGGATCAATGAGGGAAGAAAAAGTAATGGATAAAAAGAGATTTTTCCTGTGAATTTCCAAACATGTAATAATATTGAATATTTGGGTAATTTTTCTTGGTTTAATTGTCTGGTGCATCACCAAATCACTAGAGCTTTTTCACTCTCATATTATTTTCCGAAGTACCAAACAGGTCTTTATTTTATTTCTTCTGATGATTCTCCTCACTCAGCCCTAATTAGGAGCTTCTAGCTACTTAAGCTAGTCATGCCCCTCCATGCCACCACTGCCACTAGAGATTTCAATCATTGCTGAAAACTGAAAACGAAAACAATCAGGAGCATGAGAAGCTCAATACATAGAAGCTCTAAAGGGCTGAGTGAAGAGAGAGATGAAAGAAAATGTAGTACATATTCAATTATGGGTGGCAGAAAGTTTACTTGAAGTGCTATTAGAGAATTTCCAGGGTAAGGGAGGTCTTAATTTGCAAATACATAAAAGGAGATTGTTTATATACGGAATAATTTATGGTTTATATGGAAAAACTTTCTAGATAAAGGTTTTAGCTTTTTTTATGTAGAACTCTAAATTCAATAGTTAATCTAACCACAGCCTATACAACAGTGAGCAACTTGAGCTAGCATACAGCTCAAATAAATGATGCAAGAAAGGCATTAACAAGTAACTAAGTACCTGCAGCATGCCACCCTAAAGCAGAGAATGCACTAAAACCCTTTAATTTTGAAAGACAAACTTCAGCATCCCTCCATTGCGACATACTTATGTAGACATTAGCCAGATCAAGCCATGTCTCCATTTCCAAACTTCTGTCACATTTTCCACCCTGCCATCAGTGATATGAAAAGTAACATAAAAGAAACATTTCAAATATTCAAATAAAAAGGCATTACATTAAGACACACAGCACAGTTACATACTGAGAATTTTGTTTAAGTACCAAAACCATATCACATAAAATAATTTTAGCTAAATGAAATTCAAATAAACTTTATTAATATAAAAAAGCTACTTAGCAGCAAATATCAGTTAGTATTTATAAAACATCTTCATAACAGGCTCCAGAGGAAGGACTGTGGCATTGTACAACCTTTGAAGACTTTATCACAATACTAGAGCTTTTGGCCTGTAGGTGAATAATGGAAAGAACATGAGTGTATGTTTCGATTGCATTCTTCAGCTGCCCCTGTGCAATCTGAACTTTAGCTTTAGTTTTCAATAGCTCTCCCTGGCTCCATTTGCCAGTCTGATCCAGAGCAGCATTCACCATAGTCTCAGCATCAATAAACCTTTTTTGAGCAGACAATATCCGAGCTAACAGAATCCATTCCTTGACATTTGATCCAGCTGCTAGTTTCAAAGCTGCTTTGCATAATGAAGTGCTGCATCCAACTTCCTCTGCTCAGCATTTTCTAGGCTGAGATTAAATAAGATCCTATGATCTTTTCCAAGCATCATTTGTTCAGCCTTTTCCAAAACCATAAGTGCTTCAGCCTGCCTAGAAACTCTATCTGAATCGGAGGTAGAAGATCTAGCCTGAGCTGAAAGAGAAATACCCAGCAGACAATTGGCAACACTGTCCATTTGATCACAACCTTTATGCAAATTAGAAAGTGCCCTGCGTGCAAAAGAAACACCTTCTGCATAAGCAGTGTGCTCCCCACAAATCTTTGAAGCTAGCAATAATGCTTTAACACAGTTTGGATCCTCCCTGGCGCTCAATAACTTTTTAAGTAGGTTCAAAGCAGTTAAATTATCATCTTCCCTAAGTAACATAATGCAAGGGTATAATAGCATTCCTTCCTCTCCAAGACATCAGGTAATGACTCTTCAATCTGGTTGGCTAGAGAATTCAGCTGGCCAGATACAGACAGAGCAAAAATGAGGTGATCAATGGCAGATGGGTCCCACTCAACCTTCTTTAGAGAAAACTTCCTCAGGAGAATCATCAATAGAAGAATAGCCTCTTCTGTGTTGTTTCTAGGTATAAAAGAACCATCCATGTGGGAACAGAGGTTAGAAGGACTTGCATCACAACCTCCATAAAGAAGAAAATAGCAAATTCTTTTGTATCTTTGCAAGAGTCTCAGAATCAAGGTTCCAATGACTAAGAAGGGCTCTCCGGTATGATGAGATGGCTTCATGCAAGAAGCCAGCCAGTTTCCATAGCTCTGGGAGCAACTCAACTGCCTTGCACACAGTCTCCTGTAATTTGCAATCAGCAGTAAAATTCTCAGGTAAGGCTTCAGGCAATGCAGATTCTACAGTATCCAGAATAATGTTGCATGTTTGAGCAGCTTCTGCAAAACCAGAATAGAATAAGATTAGCCACATTACACACTTCAACATTTACTTCTCAAGCTTGAACAAGCAGACTCACATACAGTGCTCTCACTCCATCTGCCCACCAGATTATCTAGGATATGCCTTTATGCTTTACTATAAATTGGTACATGAAACATTCATATAATGGCAGCATGAGAAGCTAAGGTCAATTTTACTATTTAGCATGAAAAGCTAGGACTGACTTTTATAGTCACATACTTGAAGGGATTCTAAATAGGTCCAACAATTTTTACTATTTTGATAAATACACCCTTTGCACATATCCACGAAATGGATTGCACTTATCAGCTTATAAGTCCCATGCTTCCATAGCACTGCCCTCTATTAGAAGAGTGAACAAATTTAAAAGCAAGGTAGAGATGGTATTACCAAAATGTCCAAAACCACTCAAGCAGTGTCAACGACTAGAAGACTCTTTTAACGTAACCAACAAAAGCACCAGTGTATTTTATGGCTACCAATTCCAACCAAATTATTGCTTTTGTTAGCATTCCAGAGGACATGCACATCAAATACTTCATTTTTTGTTTTGATTTGTTTTCCACCCTATCCTCCTTTACTCCAACTTTCCAGTTTTGCACTGCAATGTTGAAAAGATCCATACCATTCAGATAATGATATGAAGAGTGCAAAATATTCTGAAATATCAGAAATCTAGGGCAACATTTAGTGGACTTACTGTCAACCCTTAGTGTAGGTCCACCACAATTAGAAACTCGGTGGTCTTACCACAACTCATAAATTCCATTGCTCCCTTGTACATGTCAGGGTATCAATAAAAGAATCTCATATATTATATCCATCAAATTAGCCATCCCAGAAGTCTATGATATATGTGATCTAATACAAAAATCCTATTTGTATTTCACTGAATTCCCTAAGAAATGATACATCTCAAATGATTAACCTTCCTAGAATAGACCCAAATTAGTCATTGATAATAATGTCACTTCCTTGAATTTTACATCACCCTAACATACAATAGCACATGTTTTAAGAAATCTATATTGTCTTCTTTCTAATTATATGATACAAAAAATATAAATAACTAAATCAATAATGAATAAACAGGATATGTGCATATGGCATAAAATAGACAGATCATACTCCAACAATCCAACCATATCTTAGGAACTAAGAATGAAAATGGCAATGTGGTACTTTAATCGTAAACCTATGTAGCTTAAAAACATCAAAGAGAGAGAGACCATTTTGTAATTCTAATGAGTTGACAGAGTATTTGACATTGTATAACTTTCTTCTTATAACAAAAGAAGGTAGACCATCTAGGAATAGAAACCTAACTTGCTGATGACTTGCCCAACCAACCCATCAGAGTGGAAATGGAAACGTAGATCAAGAGTAGAAAGAGTTAAAAGGATCGGTTAAATCTAGATTACAACTGGAGAATCTAATAGGAAAACAGAACATAACAAGGGACTGGATGAAATGTGAAACCAAAAAGGCTACAACTTATAATTAGATTTGATGAGGATTTTGATCATTGACGTATTAAAAAGACAGATGAGAAGTGTGTGAAATGGCCAAAGTGACGTGGGTCCGCTGATTGGCACCCCTCTACTCAGTGGCACGCATTAGAAAGAGGTTATGGTTCCTAGTTTCATTAATGGAAGTAATATATATCATATTAGTGATCCTGCTGGCTAGCCATCCTTGATTTGAAAAACAATGGCTAAGGAACTTCAGACTAAAGACTAATTCAGAATACGAACACAACAAAAATACATATATAATGCACGTCAACCAGTTCAATTATTCATGAGGATACATACCTCTAAACCTGCCAAGATCTTGCAGTGCTCTTGCTTTAAGGTATATTGCTTCAACAAGCAGACCAACAGCATGTATGGACATCGGTGGCACATCCCAGTGGGAACGAGACTTGTGATGTTTGTAATTTTAGAAATGGATATTTCATCTTAGGAGCTATTGCAGCAATGTCTATTCCATTAAATACACGAAGTGCAGCTTCTATATTTCCTCTTTGATATTCTAACCTTCCAAGCAATGCTCTCGCTTCCTGCAAAATTCATGTTTGTTGAGTTCCACCAGCAGGGTCACATTTATATGATGTGAATATTGCAATCCTATTAATCACCATCATCTTGATGGCCATGGTATACAAAGTTTACACCTATAAAGGATCTGAAAAGAAGTTCAATCTGGAATCTGTTTTGTTGCTTTGCTCGATATTTAAATGCTGACATAAACAAGTGATCTATATATGCAGATTGCGGCATAAGAAAGCGTCTGATCTCTGCAAGGTTGGTAGTGACACCAGAGTTTCTAGACACTAACATTAACCAGAAACAAAATATAATCAAAAGAAGACAGTCAAACCACAGTGAACTGATGCGCCCATGTTTAAATTTAGAGAGAGCTAATTCAGCAGAACTCCATCCTAATTTTACCAATAGAACCAGAATAAGTGAAAGATACAGCTGCATGGCGGACTGAAGCCGGAGGCAGCAATGGGCCAGGTTCGGTTGGGTTCAATTCAGGTCAAACAAAGGTTTGAGCCCGAAAAAGGGCTTAACCCACAGCCAATCCAGTTATAATGACGTTGACAAGAATAAACCCATACCAAGCCCACTATTTATGTTGACCCACACTCGACTCAGTGACCCAATGATACCACCACGTGCTGATCATATACTTTATAAAATTAAAAAAAAAGGAAAATATATAGGACCAAGAATAGGAGATCTAGAGTTGGATATCCAAATATGAGAGAGAGAGAGAGAGAGAGAGAGAGAGAGAGTATAGAAGTAAGGTAGGAGGAAGAAA
>KE504715.1:1093728-1115673 GCA_000441515.1 Elaeis oleifera | reverse complement strand
AGTAGTAGTAGTAGTAAAAGAGAGAGAGAGAGAGAGAGAGAGAGAGAGAGAGAGGATATGAAAAGTAAAGGTGGAGAAGAAAATGTGATAGATCTTGAACGAGTTGTCTGCTTCAACCCCACCCATGCAGTGTGTGCATCTGTTTGTGTTCTCTCTTAGCAGTCAAGTGCACAGCCCACATGACATAAATTAATTTTAAAATTCACCCTATCATTACTATTACACCATTTATTTCAAAAAGAATTAGAACTTTAATGTTTTACAAAATAAATTGCCAACAAAACACCGCAGCCATTTTAATACCACAAATATTCCTCTTCATTTCCTCATTGGAAGCTAATTCATTTAGCCTAAATCTTTTGACTCAAAACCTAATGTTGTCCTCACTATCCTACTCTAAGATTCCAGGTAGAACAGGATTCTTACTTAAATGTGACCAAAAGAACTTTATATACACCAGATTAAGACTTATGACACGAAAAGGGAATGAGTAAGCTTCTTCTTCTCACAATCTACTCTATTTCCATTCCACCCACTCACTCTCTATTTTCCAACAGGAAATTATTCTAAGATTTCATGTTAGATACATGAAATGGTGGATATTGATGATGATGCAAATATATGGGCCCACCATAAAAGGACATGACCTTACAATTAAAAGTCAAAAAACTTCTATCATACAAGAAAAAAATAAATTTAATCATAGTTTCCTTGAGTAATGATTGTACAAACTCCACTACAAGAAGAAGTTCTTTGTAAAAGCATCATAGAAAGGACATAACTGAAACATATGTTTTAGAAAATATTTTTACCCAATGAAGACAAGGACAATAGCAATTACGCATCTTTGAGTACAGTTTTGTGACCAAAGATGAATGATGGCAAAAACAAATCCATGCTAAAATAAATGTCTAACAACTACCAATGAAAAGCCACAGTTTTCTGAGGACTTATCAAAGCAACATATGTAGAGACTCCATAATGTTATGAGAGTTTTGCTTTTTAAGACAGTTAGCTAAGCTATGTGCACAAAACTCCAGTAACAATCATATAAAGTAGGATAAAAATACTGAAAGTAACAAAAAAAGTCATGGTTTCAACACCATGAGTTGTTCAGAATAAATTGCTCCTTCACTACAAAGTTCCATAATTACCAAGGTAAAAGACAAGACAACAAATAATGACCAACCTCATAGTTCAGACATATGCCATCACGAAGAGAAGATTCAGCTTCTTCTATGTTGCCAGTGTCAAGCCTCTGCTCACACTCAACATTTTGAGAAGAAAACCCACTGGCTGAGCAGTCTTTGGTGGACATAGACTCAGATGACCGAATCATTTCATTCCTTCTCAATTGTTCCCCGGAAAACAAGCACTTCATTTTGTTTGTGGCACCAATCTATTGAAGATTGATTGCCCCTTGTTCCGTTTCCTACCATGCATGCTGCTTAATCATAAACAGGACTCTCTTCACCATCATATCTCAGCTGTCTAATATCAGAAATGCCTCCAGAACAAGGGGAAAAAGATTAGCTAACATAATAGTTAGAGAATTCAATACGAAACACGCTTGATTGTATTAAATTTAAATGAGAAACAATTGTTGAAAACTAAAACCTTTAGATGTCATATCCAAACGAAGAAGGACTAGCAGGGAAGCTACTTAATTTTAGTGTTCAACACTAAAACGACTCAAAGAGATCACTGCATTATTGTTACTGCAGAGATTACCCTCTCCCAAAAGACACGACCCCACCTAGGGGAAAAACAAGGAAAGAAGAAATATTTTCCTAGTACAGAGAAACTCCAAGCCCAATAAAGTTTTCAAAGGATGAGAAAACCAAGATCATCGAATTCAAAACTCCTGCTGTCACAAGCAGATGTGCATGGACTAACAATAAAATTACCCAATTCGCTCCCCTCAAAGGTGCACCATCAGCTAAAAAAAATCCCACACAAAACCCCACCAAACCTACTCTTCCATGCACCAAAACGTACAAAAACAATAATCAGTTGGGCAAACATGCCCAGCCCCACATATTTTTTAAAAAAAAAAGGACGTAAAGAGAGAAAGAAGAAGAGGCAGAAGATCAAACCCGAAATGAATAATTTAACCCCACCAAAGAGACTAATCTCGAAAGCTTGCTCCTTCAAAAGTAACAACCAGAACATTACGCTCCAATCAAAGAAACCGGAACGGACGAATAATTACAACCCTGCACTAGAAAATTCTGCTTGGAATAGATTTTAAAAGAGATCACAGCATTGCTTCCCAAACTCCACCAAAAACCTTCTTTTATTCACAAGGGAAAAACGCCAAAAAACCATCCGAAGCCTATTAAAACCCATGAATTTCAACCCTAAAACTCAGAATCCAGAAACACGAGAAACACTTCACAACCACAAACCCGTTCCAAAACCCCCGTCCCTAAAGATTCCCAAAATCCATCCCTTGCAAAGCCTCCCAAAGGGCAAAGAAGAAAGAAAATTCACCAGAATCTCCCACACCCCACACCAATTCGAGCCGAAATGAGGATTCTCCTCCACCCTCCCAACCTGCCGGAATTAATACGGATTCCAAAACCCACGAATTAAAGAGAGAGCCGACACCACGACGCATCCAAGGACATTGAATAGGTCGTACCCTTACCCCATGACGCTGTTGTAGGCCAGCAAGCCAGTTCTTCAATTTCCTCCATCCAAACCAACTCACCGAGAAAATTCAATCCTTGTACTTCTTTGACCCTGAAAATATCTTACCAAAAATAGCAATTTCTTACAACGAATATGGCAAAAAAAGAACTAAAAAATGATTCCTTTGCTAAATAATCCACCAATTATGAAATTTAGGGGAAAAATACGAGAGAAATGCGAAGGGGGGGAAATCAAACGGAAAGAACCAAGGAAATTATAAGGGGAATAAAGGAAGAATTGGGATAAATTTAGAGACAGACTGGGGTACGACGAAAACTTTAAAGAACTGAAAGCTGCGGGTGGGCTCGCTTCGAAGGTCCCCAATGCAGAGCGCAACGTGCACGAACTCCTGAAACGCGTTTCTCTTGAGAATAGATTAGAGTCCTCTGGTTTTCGTTTCTCGATGAGGTTCCCAAGTATTTTTTTTTTTTTGGTATAAAAGTGGAAACAAGCTTTATAATAAGATAATAGTAACAGTGCACAATTTACAGACCCAAAGTATAAACAGAAGAACTCAGCACATGCGGAATTAGTCCTAAAAAACTGAGAAAGAGGAAACTCCAGGAACAACAAAAAGGAAGAGCAAGCCCCCCATGCATTGTTATGAAGAATGTTTGATGCAGAGTAGAAGCCAATAAGTGAGTTGAAAAGGTCGGTCAATTTCTGTTGACCAAAGCAACCACCGAATACTGCGATGAAAGACAATAAGCACATTGAGGAGATTTTCCAAACTATCTTGAACAAAGTAAGCGTGAACTGCAGAAAGAAGCAGAATATATCCTGAAGTGTAATACTAAGTAAAATAGAAAGAGAGAAGCTCCAGCTCCAGTTCATACTGGATTTGCTGCACAGAAATCAGTGTGGATCGAAGACATAGGACGGCAGCAGCAATAGAAAGATGCCCGACAGCAGCAGTCTTGAGATCATGAGTCTTTTTTTTTTTTTTTGGGGGGGGTTGTAAAAAGATCATGAGCATTTCACTTTGAAGATATGCAAACATAGTACTACAACACAGTCCTAATGAGATGGAGCATGGAAAGTTGTGCAATAAAACCCGTATTCCCAGGGTTGGGGGATGCTCTCAAAAGCATCCGACCTTTGGAGGGGATAAGTACAGCTGGCTTATCATAGAAAGGTGAGACTCTCTTACAGCTGGAGACTCGTATAGCGTTGCTCCAGCTTATGGTGTGATGTCATCCAAGCATTACCGGCCTTTCGGAATAGGATTCAACAAAAGGTTGGCAATGGCAAGAAACTCCGATGCGCCACTTTATTCCCTGCCCTCTTCTCTCATAGTCAGAATAAAAATGGCACAGTGGCAGACTATTTCAGTCTGCAGAGCGAAGGATGGATAATTAAACTATCCTGTAATCCCCATTCTTTTTTGAAGGGAAAGGGAGGCAACAGAGAGCTATCCCTAATTATTTATAACAAGAAATCGATACAGATTACATGATATATACAGGAGGGTAATGGTAAAAAAAATGATTAGATTTTAGAAGGCGATGCCAAGCTTTCAAATCTCTTCCAAAAGCTCTGTATCTCAGAATTAGTCTTAGATAGATAGAGAGTGCTCCAACTTCTCAAAAATTGGAAGATGTTTTGTAAAACAAAGTAAATAGAATCTTTTTGATTAAGAAGATACGTACTTTTCTCTCCCTCCATATCTTCCAATAAACCACAGCCATAAACATATCCCCTGCCTTATTGTCTAAATAACTTTTATTCTTCTTCCTCCAACCTATCCAAAGGCCAAGAAATAAAAACGGTCTTCCTTATAGTCTCAGCTGCAGCTTAAGAGTAGTTCATAAACTCCGAGCAAATGTGCATCTAAAGAAAGATGATTAGATATTTTCATATTTGAGTCACATAGAGCACAGCCATTGTTAACATTCCAACCCTTCTTGACCAGCACCTCACTTATGTGTAGCTTATTCTTTGTTGCTAACCACAAAAAGATCTTGATCTTTTTAAGAGCAAACGGATATTTCAAACCATTACAATTGAGAAATTTATGGAAAGAGCCGATGAAAACAATCCATTTTGAGTCAGTTTCTACGTAGGCACACCTGCAATATGAGAAGATCTGAGAAGGGCAAGAGAGGCAAGCAAAGAAGCTAGTTGATTAACTTGAAGCCCAGTCAGTCAATGGTCCCCACACTCTAATGCACCAATCCAGGTTTTTTACAACTCTAAAATGATGTGATGGGCATGTTCGCCTTCATCACTTGGGAGCAAAGAGCATCATAGAGAGAAGAAAGAGGAATCCCGATTCTGAAACACTGTTCAAATATCCTCAGCAGATTCATCCATTGAACAGGGTCGCTTTAAATAATGAAAAGGACCAAGCATGGTGGAAGGCAAAAACTACCGGCAAATTCGCAACCTCATCAATGCGTCATTTTGTTAACTCCACCGGAGTCAAATGCAAATTTGCTTCTTCTCTTTGGAAGCTCTTCACTCCACTAAAAATCAAATGCTTCATTTGATTATGCTGGAGAAATAAACTTAACACAAGAGAAGTTCTTGGCAAAAAGTTAGGACAGAACTCGAGTGGTTGTGCCATCTGCAACAAAGTCTTAGAATCCATCGATCATCTTTTCTCTAACTATGACCTCTTCTCCAATATTTGGAAAGTATTCTACTCTGCTCTTCAGGTTCTTTATCCTCAATCACCATTTAAATTTTGTGCCACGACTAGATCCTTAAGAATTTCTCAAAAATTCTCAGCCCATTGTCTTGATGCTCTTGGCTACCATTGCTGGTCCTACTGGAAAGAGCGCAGCGCACGTTTGTTCTTACGCAACCGCTCTTCCATGGCTTCTGTTGCCTCAAATGCACTGCACTTTTTCAGTGAATGGTCCGTACTTTGCAAGCCAACAGCAATGGCAGAGTTTGGAAAAATTTGAACAGCAGTTAGACGAGTTTAAAGAGACCTGGAGTAACTGTTCGTTGCAAATTTCGGTTCCCACTTCCGGATACTTTGGATTGTCTGGGGTTAACTATGTCTGTTTTCTACCAATTTATAGTCTTTGTTATGCTGTTTTGTATCCGATTCCTCACTTTAAAACCAGGTTCTGTAACTATGTTTTCATAGTGAAATGTAAATCTGCTTTGTACACTTTCCGATCATCAATAAATAATTGGTGGCTGCTTCACAGCTTCCATTACCATTAAAAAAAAAAGACATATACCCAGGAATATAAAGAAACCATTGCACATGGAATTAGAAAGCAGCTGAAGATCGAACATACAAAATCCTGCGAAGTAGAAATCCAGAACACTAAAATCCAAAATATTGCGGAGCATAGAGCAGTTGAAATAAACATATAAGATGACCACTGAAGCCACAGCAGCTGAGAGACTGAAGTTGCACATAAAGCAACCTTTATAGACCGACAATTGGAGAAGAAGACACAGCCTGAACTGAATGTACTAGCAGCATAGATAAGCAGTAGATGCTGAATGTATAGATTAAAAACATGAAAACCAATTGAATAGTTAGTGAAGTAGGCAGAAAACCAGGTTGAATGATCTCTTGAAGTGGCTGTAACAGAAGCAGAATGGAAATGGAACAGGTTGTCAAACGGCTGTAACGTACAGCGCCTGGGGTAGGGAGTCTTCTGCGGAGGATTTGCTCTGCCTTTCGCAAAGTTTCGAACTTTTTCAAATTAACAATCAGGATTTCAAATAATGGTACTATAATACAGATATTATAACGATTTCTGCACCTCTGTACTACCTGGGAAGGGAACACAAATTTTCCAATCTTAATTTCTCAGAAAAATATTCCAATGGTGTTCTTTGTTCTTATCCTAATTTCTTCTTCTTCAGACACCTCATGATTGCCATAGCACCCTTTGTGCTATTCAACTGATGTCCTGGCAAAAGAGACTCCTAATGATATCAACTCTTGAACTCTCAATTCTCAACCATCATGTCATGCTTCATTTAATCTAATGAAGTTCTCTGGCTTTGAAATGTTATCAAGAAGGTTACTACCACTTTTCTAGTGGCAAGCATGAGAACCTTATGCTTTGCACCCGTCATGATGATATCGCCATCCATTACCTAAAAGACATTTATAGTTTATTGCTCAAAGTTTCATCCGAGCTGGATAACTCTCTCTTCCAATTTGAAGCCAATATATAGTCAATGCTACGAAATCTCCAATTAGAAGTTCCTTGTTTCTTTCCGATGCCTCACAATCATCTCACTTTAGATTTATGCTCTCCAAAGAGCCTCTTCATCTTGAGCCTCCTTGCACTCCTTGTCACTCAACCGGCTTCCATATATGTGAGACCTTGGCAAGACACCACAGTCACTAATATCTTTGAAAGCCTTGGTCCTTTGTAAATACATCTCACAACCACAAACCAAGTGGACTTGAAATTGCTAAGAAACCCTACAACAAATCCCATGGTTCACTCCTTTCCATTCCCATCAGTATCTCTCAATTCTCCTCACTATTGAGGTACCTATTTCTACTATTCTTACTTCCTTTTCGCCAGGGCAGGACAAAGAAGAGTCAGCTCACAAGACAACTTTAGGTGAGCTCCTTCACCTGCATCAAGTCCATATCCTTCTAGCTCTCAGGGCCTTTAAATCTCCTTACAATTATCTGTTCCATCATGCTTCTCAGCACAAGCTTCTCATCTAACCTCCTATCATATAGGATATGGTGTAGGTACCCCTAAACTCCGGTACCATTTGCGAGTTATAAAAGAACAGATTGAAGAGTATGAATAGAAGAAAATAAGGAGAAGATGAAGATCATAATTGATTGAGTGAAAGATCAAACAAAAGGCTTAAAGAAATTATTAAACGGTCGATGTAGCCAAAAGAAATGAAGAAAATGTCAAACCCAGAAAAAAACTCACAATGCTAATGCCCGCTTTGTTTCATTTCATGCATATTATTAAAAGAAGACACTCAAGATCTTAAATTAAGCCTAAAGGTAACCATATCGAATAACTGAAATCTTAGCCATTGATCCTAAACTTCGTCTATGAGCTTTAGGAATTTTGATCCACATATAAAATACAAAATTGTATTTAAGACACATTTCTGCACAGAGCAGCAGGTCAAAGCACTCAAACCGAGTAAGGGCTACTAGGAACAGCCCTGTAATGGTACATCTTCAAGCAATCATGTCCACCTGAGGCCTAAAATCTTTGTTTCAGAGAGCACAACTTTTGATGACTGGTGGTACTATGACTAGCATTAGTCGCAACTTTAAATTCCAACAACTTCAATAGCTCTTCAGAAGGAATTTATTACCTCTTTCAACTAGACTATGATTTGCGATCTCATCTTCAGGTCGACTGAGTCTTTTACGAAGCTGTCCTACTCTCATTGCCTGAAGGACGAACTGTATCTTGAGTCTAGTAACAGCCTTTCTTTTACAACAGATTCTACTCCAAAGTCGGAATGGTTTTGCCTTGCCTTTCACCTTGTAGTACTAGAACATTAGCTATATGAATTAATCAACCTTATATTTAGTAAAAAGGTCTTGGTTTCACACAGTATAGCTGGTAGTCATTGTGAAATGATGGCCTGATATCTTGTGATGGTGTACAGCAGGCAGTAAACATGGCATATAGAAGTGCGACAGGTGAGATGGTCCAATAGGATGAGAGATGCCCCAGGTCCAGAAAATGAGAGGAAAATTCAGATCATTCAGCTCATGCAAAATCAAGGAATGCATGGAATTAAATTAAAAGTTCTCAACTAGAATGCAGGGCAGTTGGATCTCAACATATTTCTTGACCATTGAAGGAAACAATATGGAGTCAGGCTTATATCAACGAATTCAAGGAAGTAATTTTCTGTCGCAGTTTCTTTATTGATGGAAGAAGTGGTTTAGGGATGTCAAGACTCCTTAATACAACAATAAGAGGATGGAGTAACATGCATCCAATTCAGTTCAAGTTGCCCTGGTCAGCAGAGCTTAGGACTGACTAATATAGCGTTGGAAGGTCTAGGGTAATGAAATGGCTAACCAAGTTAGCTTGTGGGTATTTCCATCATAGAGGATAGCCCTTCCACAACAGTGGGCCTGGGCTAGACAAAAGCTGGGAACCTGCACCTGCTCATTCCTCCATCTACATTCAGCATATCGTGCCATTCCACAAACTGATTAACACCATGCGTCAATCCATAAACCCGTATTCTAGCCGGACTGAAATCCATCGAGGCTACTGAAGGAAGATAGCTTGGAGATCAGAGATTACATACAAGACACATATCATAAGGTTACTCAGAAAAAGGAACCGAGAGTGTCAAATTTTCAGGGAAGAAATAGATCAAGGATTGGCTGGCTTAAAGTGCAACCAGTTAAGTCAGAAGGCAGCTTCATGGAGAAAGTTTTTTGATTAGTAATGCAATATCCACCTTGTATTTTAACCACTCGAGAAGGGAACATGCATGTACCGAAGACGATAATTATATTTATGGTGCCAAAATTCAAGCCATCCAGACATGTACTAAAGTTCCTACTGCTAGCTCCACAGCTAGACGACACCTGCAACATTTGCAACGCTGGACCAGTTGATGGACCGAAGTGAGCATGTTCAATATTCTCCATCACGGGTACCATATCAGTTGGTCTGATAGGGTGAAAACAACTCGGAGATGGGCAACACATCAAGCTTTTGCCATTCAGTTCCTTCTGCAGTACTGCAGAAGGCTGACAACGGCTTGAGGGTTGGCAACAACGAGAGCACTGCATCTAAATAAGTGCTCAAACATCTCATCCGACCCTTTGGGCCTCTTCGGGAAGAACCACCAGACCTGGCACCGTCGTCCACAAAGAGAGCACGGGATTGAGAGTGGGAGAAAGAGGCTTTTTATATATATAAATAAATAATAAATTTTTTGTGCGCAGCGGGCGACGTAGAAAATCCGACGTGAGATGCGCTGCATTATCCAATTAATCCATATAATCATCATTTTTATCTCATGAATAAAATTATAATTTTAATATAAATTAGTAGACATAAATATTATAATTTTTAAAAATAAAATATTTTATCATATAAATTTTAAACGAATAATTAATTTATAATATTAATAAATATTAATAAATTAATCGGATAAAATGATATGCTTCGACATGAATTTTTTATGCCAGCCATGTTGCACAAAAAAAATTTAATAATAAATAAAAAAAATTAGTGCACAGCTTGCGGTATGAAACTCTCATGTTCCACACACATGGAACCAAACAGCGGTGACGGAAAAAAAAAAAAATTATCCGATTCTGTAAGTGAACCAATCATCATGCACCGCACGGTGGTGCAACAAAAATTTTCTCATAATAAATAATCCCATCAGAATCGGGCCCGTGAGCCCCCGCGCTCTTCGTCTCTCCTCCCCCTCCCTTCTCCCTCGCCCTCCTTCATAGTTCGTACGGTTACCATCCCAAGCCAACCAAACACGCCTTCGAGAAAAGCCAAGCAAACTGCGAACTTGATCTGGGAAAAAATCAAATCACCTTCCACTTCTTGCCGGGCATGAGATGCGACACTGTTTCATATGGTCGCCAGGAGGTAATCCACCAGCCACTCTGCCACCTGGAAATAAAAGCTGTCCTCTTTTTTCTTTTTTTTTTCCTCCCGCTGCACTTGGAGTCTTGGATTCCAATGTGAATAGGAAATAAGCAGAATCCAGCGGGAGTGTTGTCTTGAACGGACAGTGTTTCAGAAGGTAACCTGCAGCTTTTGATCTCAAATAACCAAAAAGCAAATGCACTTCAAAACACATCTAGATAACCCCAATTTACCAGTAGTGAAAAAAGAAAGCTGCTACCACTTACCGCCTGCTCAAACACTACCGAAGAAATCCACAGGATCATCAAACAGTAAAAAGTACGTGGGAGTCATCTCATCAGGCAAAAGACGTCTCACCAGCCACAATACAAACAAAAAAACACCTCAACCCTACGGCAGAAACAAGTAGCTACGGTAGAAACAACGAATACCTTAAAAGTCCGGCAGAAACAAGGCATTTCCAAGCCGCGAAGCATCACACGGAGAACCATACCCACATCAAATTATTTAAAAGGGAAGATGAATCCAAAAAGAAAAGAGATACTTCAAGTGCAGAAGACATAGGCAAATGGATCATTTATTTCCAATGAGCTTTTCAGGTTCATCAGCAGCAGTATAGACAAAAATACAGGATCAGATGCAGCATGGTATACCCTTACCAACAAAAGAGCCTAATACATAACACCAGTTCTATCAAGGAAATTATGAAAAAGATTGACCCCTACTCCACCCTCTACACGATCTGTTAGAGTGCAGTGAGTTTGAACCTAGATGTAACTCATCTACTCCAAATGGGTTACAGACCATTGGACTACAATCTATCTTTGGGACTTCTGGAAATTTACAACATATAAAGAAAAGAGTAGTGATAGCCACCACCCCTGCTGCACCCCACCTCCTTTGAAAACCCTGGGCAGAGATCAATGGAGAAGCTGTAGGAAATGAAGCAGCACCAAGACGAGGATCCACAGTCTAGGAGTCCAGTTTCACCCATTCATACCGGCCAGGGAGTGGGTGGTCATTAACAGGATCAAAGTTGTACCTGCAAAAAGGATTGCGACGGTCAAAACAAATATTGTAACCCACTGATTAATATCTTCATGTATCTTCTAAAACCGCTCTCTCTGCTCAAAATTATGCGCAACACTTATTTAAGGCTTATAGGACATGCTGATGCTTATGCAAGTGAGCTTTTGCCAAAAGCTCACTCATCAGCCTGTCCTTTTGATTCGGATTCTGCACTCAACATACAGGATAGCGATGAGCTTGGTTAAGAATTATATCAAGAGAAAAGAGTAGAATATGGAAGAATGTATACTTCTCTGTAAATATTCGTTGCTGGAGTTGCTCAGCCCCAGCAAAAAATTCTTCCATTTCATGGGTGGTAGGGATGCTCCTGCGCATTGGATTTTGCATTCTCCGGTTGGTCGCAGTGGAGTTCGTAGGTCTGGTTGTAGAACCAGGAGTCCCTATGGTTTCCGAGTCCTTTATCAAACTGCAAGGCGTGGTCTCCCTGACACTCCTGCAACCAAATAGTAGCACAGAAAAGCCCCTATCACATCACTACTCTGTGGATCTTCTCATGAAATCTACATTTCTTCACAATTTCTGAATAAAGGTTTTGAAATATAAAGAGAAGAAAGAAAGAAGGGGGACAATGTTTTGCATATCATAAGAATTCACTATGGACAAAATAGAAAGCAAATTGAACTTGCAAACATATCTTCTCAATAGTTTAAAGACAGCTAAACCAGCCTCCATAATTAGGTTTAATGATGACCGTGGACCAGAAAAAAGTTTCAAAAGCTTTAGTGGAGAGAAAAACAGCCTATGGTAAAAGTTTCCCCTGGTTCATGCATCTGTGACTGCAGAAGGACCCAAAAACCACTACGAACTTCAAGTCACATGGGTAAGTCAGAGAATCAAATACAAAAAATCTAAGTAAGGCCTCAGCACATTTAAATTAAATCGGACAACCTCCTGAATGAACAAATAGATACTGGTTCATGCTCCTGACATGGTTGTCTGTCAACAGTGAGCAACAGCCATCAGATAATGGCCAGATGAAGAATGCCACAAAAATTAAATTAAAAATTACACGTGCTTGGACCTGCTCATTAATCAACAATATGATATCACTTCAAAACAAAAAAAGTCTCACAAGCAGAACAGGGGGAAAATATCTTTAAGCTACAAACATGATCACAATCACCGTAGGCAACAAAGAGCGTCGGCAACCTACAAGAAACTTGAGCAACCAGAAAGTTCATGACAAATGAAGATTGATGAGTTTGCTCTTATTATTTCCTGAACCTGCTCGTTGTTGCAGCTTATCACGAGTCATAGCACATGCAGCACACCCAGCAACATGCAGCCAAGAAATGGTCCCGGCGTCGCTACAATTGTAAGCAACGCGAGCTTTGAACAGAGAAGCCTATAGAAAGGTATTGTGTGCAGATACTCTGTACAGGCATTAAAGGTTTCAGCTTTACTGTTCCCCAGAAAGAAGATTAAACAGCCAAGTTTGGTCTAAGGTCGCACATAGTAACAAAATAACCCTCCAAGTTGAGTGAGTTAACAAGGCCCACTAAATCCATTTTGTTTATACGGTTATTTGCCAAGATACGGAATGACCCAAAACCAGCATGCCTTCCACTGCCTTCAAGCATCAGGAGGAGGGGGGAGTCATGGAACTAAAACAACATCCGAAATATCAGAAAGACACTCAAGTTTCTCCAAGAAGAGAGGCAAAATATGTGATTTTAGTTCCGTAAACCAAGCTATATAGACATAGAAGTTCCATATCAAACACCTCATAAACAGGGAGCGGTAAACTGAAGGAAAGTCTCATCAAGTTCATGTCATGTCAAAAATAGAAAAATCACTTGCAGGCGTTAAACAATCATCAAGCGGGAGGCCTCTTCAGCAACTCGAATCGCAGAGTATGAGGAGAATCCCCTTCTATAAAAAATCCAGTAATATTAGAAGAGCATGACCGAAGATGGCCCTGGTCTACAGAGAACTTATATGCATGCTGTAATCGTGTTCCAGAAACTAGACAGAAAATCAAACCAAATGACAGTGAAAGAAGAAAATAAACCAAACAACAAAGACTTGTACAGTTACATATACATACTACCAAGGCTTCCGCAACACGAATATGACCACATTAAAGATAAGATTTTGCGGTATTTAACTTTAAGAACAGGCCTGAGTATCAAAAGGAGAAAAGGGGGAGAGAAAATTCATTCTTTTTGTGGAATAAAAGTTTTCCAACTATAAAAGATAACTTTTAGCGAGAGAGACTATAAGTTATATTATGTCCAAAGGTCTACCAAATCATATGGTGACAAAGTAATAGAAACAGATCTTTTTAAAATAAGCATAATAACGCATAAACTCAAGCAATGTTTAAAAGATCAAAACCCTAACGGCCTAACCAAAATAGGGATTTTTGAACTCCCAAAGCCAAAAAGAGATACGGATGAATTTTTCTTAGGAGCTCTTCGACAGAGAGTAGTGTGAACCTAAAGCACGACTAAGCTTTCAAAAACCAAGGATTTTTAGCATCCAATGAATAAATGCTCTCTCTCTCTCTCTGCGTATATATACATATATCTCCCTATCTCACAAAACTCTGAACACCAAAAATTCTAAAAACAGGGGACAACAAAAATGGGAGAAACATAAGACAGAGCCATTTCTATAGTAGCTACCCTTTTCCACTATGATTAAAAACGAACGAAAAAACAAAAAAGATTTCTTCACAAAATATA
This sequence comes from Elaeis oleifera, assembly GCA_000441515.1. Taxonomy (NCBI): domain Eukaryota; kingdom Viridiplantae; phylum Streptophyta; class Magnoliopsida; order Arecales; family Arecaceae; genus Elaeis; species Elaeis oleifera. Next base: position 1,101,653 of record KE504715.1, on the reverse strand, counting down.
TCAACTTTGAAGAAGAGCTCATCCCCAGCAACCGGCCACGAGACAGAAACCTAGATTAGCGAAGCCTACTTTAGATGGCAAAGATGAGAACCGAACCCACCTGTCCCTTGCTTCGACCTCGAGAACATTCTCCCCGAAAGAGACCTCGGCATCCAGCGAGGCATCCAGGACCTCCACCGGGGGCGGCGCGGACCCCTTCTGGGAGTTGGAGTTCGAGTTGGGGCAGCTCCTCAGCGACACCGAGCCCACCGAGCCGGAATTCGCCTCTCTTGCCCCGGTTCGATGGCTAGGGTTATTAGGGTTGGCGGTGTCCTCCTTGGGGACGGGGGCGGGGCTTCTCGAGGCGGCGGCTGCGGAGTTCGAGATAGGAAGAGGAGTCCGGGGTGGAGGGCGTCTGGAGGCGCTGGAGGGCGAGGGTGCGGGCGCGGGTGCGGACGCCGAGGGAGGACTGGGCAGAGACCTCCATCACCGCCACCTCCCCCGAGACCTTCGCCTTCCTCATGTACTTTCCCATGCCTATATCTATCTACCGCCAAGCTCTCATACCATACGACGGCTTTCACAGAGAGACAGAGAGAGAGAGGGAGGGTTTCCTCTTGTATTTGTAGTGGGGGACTGACGAGGAGAGGGAGAGAGGAATGTGTACTTTGAATGTTTCGTGAGGGAAGGAGATATTTTGGGGAGAGATTGAATGGTGGCAAGTGTTGGAGAGATCCAAGGAGATGAATAGGTTTTGATTGGCTCAAATCCACCGCTGAACTGATAGACCCGCGGCATATATAAAAATAAAAATAAATATTCTATCAAAAAAATAAATAATAAAAATATATATATATACACGCATATACTTCTGTATCGGACTTGTCCAACGGTCAAATGGTGGCCAAGCAATAATTGGTACGGAGAAACAAGATAAAGTTCTTTACTTTTTTTTATTTAGGTTTACCAATAATCCCTGTCTGTGGAAATGCGTCTTGGATGGAGGAAATAAGTAATTAAAAATCTGCAATCTTTTATTTTAAAATATGATCGAGTAATACTAGAAATGATTACATTTGTGCAGCAGTGACAATGCTTTGGAAGGTGGAAAGTTGATTGTTCACATTAATATCATTACAAGATTTCCTTCCTTACGTGGTAAAGAAATTATGGTGGATAATAAATTAATTAAATTAAAATTTTAAATATTTAATATTTTATTTGTTATCTGTTATAGCACAAGATTCTATTAATTTAGTATAAAATATTTAAAATTTTTGAAAATAATTTAGATATTGAGTAATTCTAAAGATGCCTATTTTGCCCATACAAAAACTTTTCATGCTGCATGACCCAAGAAGATTTCATGTGACACATTGGGTTGGATGATTATTAAGTTGGCAGGCTATAATTAGGGGTTTGAGCAATTTTTTATACGCAAATAATAAACACTACAAATTATTTTCTTTAGAAATTCACACGATCAATGATATGAGATTTATGATTTGTAACCGAAAGATCAAATATTATTGAAAATCTTAGAAATACTAGTGTTTAAAAATTTATGCACTCAACACATAAAAACTATACTTTGTAACTAAAGGATTCAAATCTCTTGATAATCTGGAAGGCGTTGATATTTTAGATCTTTCGATAATTTTGAAGGTGTTGATATTTTAAGTATTTATAATCAATATTTGATGGCATAATCGTTGCACTTTGCAACCTAAGGATTTAGATATCTCAAAAATCTTAAAAGTGCTAAGATTTAGGTATTCTTACCAACGCATGATAATGATACTTTATGACCAAAGAGATAAATTTATTGAAAATCATAAATATATTAACATTTAGATATTTATGCTAGAATAATTATGCTATGTAATCCAAGGGCTGGAATCTAAGTAATCCTAAAAGTGTTGATATTTTGATATTCATTTAGTAAATGTTTGTCCACATAACACTTATGCTCGATAATCAGAGGGTTCGAATCTATTGAAATCTTGAAATATGGATGGCTTTTAGGAATATTCATGCAATCAAAGATCATGAGGGCTGTGGATTGTAAAAGGGGAGTCTGAATCCAGCAAAAATAATGGTAATATTGATATTTAGATATTTGTGTAGCCAATAATTTAAATCTACCAAAAAAATTTACCAATAAAATCTAAGTATTATTGACATTTATATATCTATGCCGTCGATGCATATATTTGTATTTTACTATGAGACACTTGCTAGCTTCGTTAAAATGCAAAAATTATTTCTTTTCAAATATCCTACTTCTAGGATTGATTTTGAGACATATCGAAAATTTTATATTCGAAGCATGATGTAACCTAGAGCAAATAAGATACTTAAGTTTGATAATGTTTTCCCTTATCTCGACATGTTATTAGCTTAAAGAGAGTATTCAAGGATACATGTTTATGTTTTGATATCATAATTAATTAGCGATGAGAAAAATTTGATTACCTATTTCTGGATAGAAGAACATATTTATCCTAATCTTATCCCAGAGGAAAAGGTTAAAGATTTTCCCATTGCTAACTTAAAATCCAAAAAAGTGAATCTTCATAATAGTTGTAGATTTAATTTACCCCTTTATTGTTGTCGCCATATTAGATTTTTTATATTTTTCTGAAGAAGAATGCTAGTAGCATATGCAATGCTTCCACATGTGTTATGTTAAATATAGGTGCATCCCATTCCCTTATCTGAAGTCGACCAAATAACATGGTGCCTTACAAATAACTTAGCCTCCATGAATCATGTGAATTTCTAACATGTGGCACCAATCATTTACCTTAGGAAGCAACAGTGTTTGTACACCCATGACATCTTATCACTATACTTGATTGACCTTACTTGAGTCAAGATGTACATTATCCCAACAATAAATTGAAAACACTAAATGAAATCAATTACATATAAAAATTTTGACTTATAATTTATAAAAATATGCTAACTAATCAATATTTTTATTGATAAATTTTAAACAAAGAACGGTAAGAATTGAATATGCAATAAGATATAGCTTTATTTATGATATCTAGTAAGTTTTGAGGGTAAGACGGAAGACATAAGTTTGGATAAAACTACTTGACCAAGATAAACTTGATCAATAAGTTTTATTCAGATTCTCAAAAAAACAAATGAGTGAAAAGGTGGCTTCTAGCTTAAAAAAAGATTTTGTTTTCGAATTAATCCTATTATTATTTCGCAATAAACAGGGTTACGTGAGGCCAGGATTATTTATGAAATATCCAAAAAGATATAATTCTTGGAGGATGCTGAAGTCTTGAGTCCTTGATCAGCGAACATCGATCACAGCTGGGTTCAGCAACAGATGAGCTCGAACGGTGTAATTTATGAATCAATATTTTTAGTTAGTTTTATTGATGCGCCAATTTATCGTCACCTTATTTTATTTTATCATAAAGAAAAAGTCAATTTATCGAGAGTAACATAACGAGACGAAGAGAAATTGGGCAGAGGGGATGTGACTTGACCTTCAAGTCATTGGATGCTCTTCCCTAATGGACAGGTGGAAAGCTACGTTAGTGCTAGGGAGTGGAGCCTCCCTCTCTCTACGTCCAAGTCTAAGTTCAAATTTCTTGGCGAAATGAATGCTGCTCTGGTAACCTCAAGGTTACCGTCACCACGGCACTTGCATTTACTGGCTCATTAGCCTTGCTTTGCCATGGTTAGATTCTCCTCCTAAGTCTCAACATGGATGAATAAAGTTTTCTTTATTCTTATACTTATGAGGGATACAACTATCCAAATTTAAATACAAATTGCTGAAGATGATCTATGCATTACAAAGATGCTTAGAAAGTAAAATTTAGATATCTTGATAATATCTGATCTATGTATCAAATCCATAAAAATTCATGGTATTAATTACATTAGTATAGTAAAACACATAATAGAACATATACGTAGAATATTTTTATAAATCCTGATCTATAAATCTTAAATGTGGATATATTGAATTCGTTAGATTTTCATGATGAGATTATAATAAAGAATGATATCATGCTACGTATTTTGATACCTATTTCATAATTAGATTAGAGATTACCAAAATATATAATTTTAGTTTTATGCATTTTTGTAATTTATATCATATCCAATAGTTTGGATTTTGAGTTAGGCTAGCCATATTTGAAGATTTAAATCTTTTCTCAAGTATTTTGAGATACTAAGACATATCATCGTGTCTCAATTAAAGGAATTCAAACAGAAAACCTCCATCATCCCGGGTGCAATTGCTAAGTTATATATAAGTCGCTGCTATGCGAGCTTCAAACAGGCATATATTCATAAAATAGTTAATTTATCATCATGAGCAAGTTGAGTACAATTATTGTACAAATTATCGCTTTCTATTCCATGCAATGATGTCGAAACTCTAATCTTTTAGTTTAGATTGATGATTGTCCTTAAAAGTGGTAGATAAACATCATCAACACGAAGAGAAGACCATTTTATAAAGACCTTGCTCAAATGTTTTTCTTAAACATCTTCAAGTTACAAGTGTTGAATCCTATCCAGTTTATAAGATGGGAAGGAATATAGCCTAAAATAATGAAGTCATGTTAGAAGGATGTCATCAAAACAGTCATGTTTGATGCATGCTCTACTTGTGCGACCTAGAGATCGCCTTTCCTATGCAATGGAAGTTTGACACATTATCACACAAAATTACATCCTATTTATACTAGATACATGAGTAAATCCAATAAAGAGTGACTTTAATTATGGTGCTTCGGCATTGTAATAGCCCACCTCATTGAAATGCAATAATGACATCATGTGTTACTAGAAGGATTCCAGCTCCATGTTCAGAAACTTCCCCATTTGGACGATGAGGTAGGGCTACCATTGGTCAAGAACAATATTCCCAACCATCCAATCAGGGTGAACCATGAATTTGCTTTTGTTCAGGACACAAAGAAATCCAATATGGTGGGCTGTGGGTAATATGAATGCCTTGACTAGTTCACAATAAGTGCATCTCTATCTTTTTTTTCATTGGTCCATTGTTTCATTATGTACAAAGCTCTGCTGACCGAACTTTGTCATATTACTTATAGGACTTAGATTGTATCTTTCATACGAAAGAAGAATTAATCTTCTTTCATGATGTCAACCATTAGATTATATTCCGCATAGCTCTCAAAGCACTCAAATCTTTTTCTTCCATCCACTATATAAATCTTGAAGTAGATATTGCAAGATTTCACGATTGATATGGCAAAACAAAGTGGATCATTCTTTCGTGCGAAAGATACAACTCAAATCCTTATTTATATCCTTGACAAATTTCATGCATGTTAAATGAAGGACTTTGTCTTCTTGTTTACTGAAAGAAATAATTGGGCCCATTTTTCTGACTTCTAGAAGTTCCATTAGCTTTATGAAACATTGGTGATTCACATGGCACAGTGGGGGGTCTTCCCTCCCTTTTTCCTTGAAGAAATAGGAACATAGCATTGAAAACTATCAGTCTGGCAAAGACATTAATACAATGTTGTCGACTAAATAATCATTTGTTAGTCGGTCCAGCAATAATTATGGCATGCTTGAAATAAGAAACTCACATTACAAGATTTTAATCAAAGGTTAAAAGCCAGTTTAAACACCATTTATAATTATGGCATGCTTGAGATTTGGGAAGTTTGTGAAGCCAAATCTAGAGGTGTCAACATTAATATCCCCGTCGTTTGATCCTACGTCCACTTATTTGATGTTAGTCTCCCTAATCATCGTTAAATCAGTACGCTTTGTGGAATTTTTAAAGCTCCCCTGCTCGCATATTGAGGAAAACTCATTAAACTCCCTGCCTACCTGTGCACAGGGAAACCTCTTTGGCCCCTCGCTTCTCCCCATAAATTATATGTGGTCAGAAACACACGCGCACACAACTCTGTTTCGCCACATTTATTTCACCAGCAGGCTTTCAACTCCCTTTCGTGGTCTCAAAAGTCATCGTCCAAAGACTTTTGTCAAGAATCCTATGTTTCCATTCATGAGAAGAACCCTAAGGGCTTCCTGCGTATGTTTATGATATATCATAAAGTATACCTTTCAGTGCATCTTTTAGGATCTACCATGGAGGGAGAGTCTACGTACAATAACCACAATCCTCTACAGTATATAGATGGCCACCATTAAAAGATGAACAACCATTAAATAATGCGAGTCTTATTTGATGGCCATACATTTTCTAATGACAACCATCCACGATCAGATAGTACTTTACAGTGCTGCACGTACACTTCAGAAGATCCATACTCTATCCTATCATTGGAAAACCAGCAAGGCATTAAGTCTTAGTGCAATCAGTTACTTGTCTTACTATTTTTTTTCTCAAAAGAAAATATTTTTGTCACCTATTCTTCCTCAACCACAATCCTCTACAGTATATAGATGGCCACCATTAAAGATGAACAACCATTAAATAATGCGAGTCTTATTTGATGGTCATTCATTTTCTAATGACAACCATCCATGATCAAATAGTATTTTACAGTGCTGCACGTACACCTCAGAAGATCCATGCTCTATCCTATCATTGAAAAATCAGCAAGGCATTAAGTCTTAGTGCAATCAGTTACTTGCCTTACTATTTTTTTTCTCAAAAAAAAAATATTTTTGTCACCTATTCTTCCTCAACCACAATCCTCTACAGTGTATAGATGGCCACCATTAAAAGATGAACAACCATTAAATAATGCGAGTCTTGTTTGATGGCCATTCATTTCTAATAACAACCATCCATGATCAGATAGTACTTTACAATACTGCGCGCACACCTCAAAAGATCCATACTCTATCCTATCACTGGGAAAAACCAGCAATTAGTTCATTTGCTACTACTCTATTGTCACGGTGATTTCATATTTTGTAAGCTGTTAGCAAGATAAAATTTTCTTCACCTGGGATATCCAATTGGATGCTAAACTTAATCATGACCCCAGTGTAACATAACTTGGTCGTCACCAAGCCAAAACTCTTATGCTATGGATTGAGGTGCAATTCCAAAATCTTGACTTGATGTTTACAAAAGCTTGGGTCTAGGTTTGGTGACATTAGGACTGAACTAAATAATCTAAATAACCTAGATTATGTTGAGATCTGGCTCTATACTAGAAACCACTATAGGCTTGGAAAGCCAATCAAACTATATTATATCAGGCATGCATTAGTCCTGTATTCCATGATGGGTTGGTGCAACGCGGTGGTTCGAACACTAATTCAACGTAATTCAGGCTTTGAGTAAATGCATGGTTGGTGCACGTGTTTTGACCTCAACGCTCCAGTTGGGCGGTGGATTAGTATGACTACTGCACTTGTTCCATGAAGCCCAGATATAGAGTCCGGAAAATGTTGCTTGAGCAATAATCTGTTGAATCATAGTCAATTCAATCATTCAATTCATTAATTTTTTTTTTTTGGCATTGTGTGAACATCCACTAATTCATTGTTTGTGTTGCAAGATTATCTATTAGTTAATGTAAAATCTGAAATTATTACAAACAATCATACGCTGAAAATAGAATACAATGATTAACGTGGTTTGATTTTTGGTCTATTTCTACAGGTGAAGATGAGAAAAAATTTTATTATATCAAAAAGATGAAATATAAAATATATGTAATGGTTCAAATAATAAAGGATGACTCTTGAATAATAAAAGAAATGTGATTATAATACATACAGCTACCAAATCATAAAACAGAAAGTAAAGATCGAAGTAATCAAATGGATCAACAAAGTTCAAAATAGATCGGATTTATACCGTTGGTCACACTAAATTCAGGCCACACTCAGTACTTGTTTTCGCATTAAAACAACGAAAGAGAACAATGAGAAGTCATGGACAAACCTAGTTCTAGGGTGAGGCACCAGTGTGTTACAAGTACAAAGCATAGATT